>ML736190.1:103035-129606 GCA_009193595.1 Aspergillus bertholletiae
TTTTTTTTTAAAAAAAAAAAAAATAAAAATAAAATGAAACCAGTCTTCCATCAACAGAAGGGAACCCGAACTCACAGTACAGAGTACAAGGCTACAATCTAAACCCAACCCTATATCCATCCCCCAGTTTAAGAAAAAGAAATGCAAGACTCGGTGACAAAAAGCCCAAGTAGGCACATCTACAAACATGACGTGAGAAACGTGATATAAAGCTATTTCAATTGTGGTACGGGCTGCATTAGACGAAAGAGAATCGAGATTTCTCTTGGCATTTCATAATCAAGCTTAAACAGTGTATGCAGGAGGAAGAGGACGAAGGGAGCCTTCCATTCGTTGGGATTACTGTTTGTTGTAGGAAGGGAGGCCGGATTTAATTCAACTGAAAAATATGATAAGTAGGTGAGGAAATAAATTCACTGAACACCCGTATACCATTTACCGTACACCTAAGTTATCTATAAATGTCAATTATTAGGAAATTGCCTAGCTCGACGACTTCCCGCCTCTTCTGCCAACATTATGGGCATTTTTTTTTCATGGTAGCAGCAGCTGATAGTCATCCAGCGGTGACGAAGAATGCAAGGGACAAATACTTGTTGAGATAGCGGGATGCATCCAGTCCACGGGAGACTCGGAGAGGAAGCTTCGATTGCGACACTGACAGGCCAAACCCTGCATAGTGAAGGAGCCTGTGGCTGGCACTTGCTCCTCTGTCGGTGAGGGGGGTTGAGATGTAGAGAGCGGTGGTGCTGGTGCTGGTGCAGCAGCGGCAGCAGCTTGATGGGAGCTTGGTTGGAGCAAGATAACTGCCTTTGGCCTCCAGTTTCCATTATCGAGAATCTGCAATATCTGTGGCAGCGATGCCTCTGGTTACGTCTGTGCATCAGAGTTGATTCATCACGTATATATGCTATGCTGTAGGACTGAACGGATACTTACCGGTGGCCATGTAATAGAAGTTCGACTGAGAGGTCTGGGTATAGATATTCCATGGCTCAGCCTGGAATTGGCCGTTCATGTCCGGTGGGACGTAGCTGTTTGAAGTATTCGTTGTCATGTCGTGATTCAGGGAGCTAACACCGGGAGAGCATGCACTGCCGTTTGCGAGGACAGACGGTGATGATGAGCTGGAGGAATCAACTTCGTTTGCGGCTGCCTCGTACTGAGGGAAGGATGGTGAAGATTGCGGCGGTAGAGTAGGTGCAGGACTCAAAGCATTATTGTAAGGATAGTAGCTACCCGCCACCGAACCAGGCAGATAAGAACCGCTCATCGCAGACATAGTCTCGGCAGGAGGCGATAGCGCCTTTCGCTCGCCATCGTACGCCGGTATTGGGGCGACCAATGGTGCTGGGGGGTGGTGATAAGTCCAACCGTTTAGGGTGGCCGCTGCTCTAAGCTCACTGGCAATAACGCGTTCCTGGAGTTTGGCAATACGATCTCGAATCTTGCGGCCTATACAAGGTGACGTTAGAGCCATGCCCCCTCGCTATTCAAACTGGAAGAAGACTCATATACTCACGATGATTCCTCTGAGACAGCCTGTTCTGCAACCTTCTCCTTTCAATGGGATCTTGTTCCTGTTTTGGGTTTGCAGTACCGCTAGCATGGTCGTCCTTCGCATGTTGACCGCACATTTTTACAATAATGATATTCTTTGGAAAATGACTCGACTTCGCTCAGTTGAGCAGTGTGCGAGGCTCGCGGCTCCTGTGAGTCGACCCCTGGTTTCCTCTCGCAACGAGCAGAGCTAATGTCTGGGCTAGAGAGCTGTAGAAGTTAAAATGGCGACGTTGCGATGGCCATGGAGCGGCAGTTCTGTGTTGAAGTATGTCGGAGATGTAGGGGCAAGGGACGATGACCGAGATATATATAATTACCACTATACGATCAGACCAACCTAGGGGCAGCCAGCCTCTTCCGGGGTTTTCATAAAGAAAGTCTGACGTGTTCTCAGCTTACCTTGTGAGGGTATATCAGAGCATAAGAGCCCGAGAGATAGCTTTTGATTTGCTCGTCGGATCAACGTGCCTGATAATACGAGAGCCTGTAATATATTGAGACAATGTTCCGGGTACACATAAGGAAGAGCGCCCGGGAGGAAAGAAACCAGGGTAGTTGTCCTATGTCATAGACCCTTTAAGTATCTCTCAGGCTGGCTTCTTCGCATTGCGACGGCAGCACACCTGGCCCCAAGGGCACTAGCACTGGCACTGGCAGGTGTTAATGTTTTGCATCCATAAAACTGGTACTTAACCTGTAGCCTCCGATGGCCACGAGGCGCTGGGCCCTGTCCCACTCCGATTCGCAGGTTGTGCCATTTAGAGAGCCAAGTAAGCAGCCATCCGGGATGTATGAGGCTTGGAGCGGGGCCAATTCGGCACATCAGGTAGTTTCAATAAGTCCGGACCAAAGGCGTGATGGAATCTGCGATGATAGGACGGAGTTGGGACATTGGAGCGGATAATTCATGCAGCCCCGCAGCTGATTTGTTAGGCACAAGTTCAAAGGTTCATCGTTGCGATATTTTCTTCAGCCGTGTGAACCGTAACACATGGAATACGTACTTTGCAACGCCAAAAATAATTATGCTGTGTTGGCGTTTCACACGGCCTCTGTTCGAGTACCGCGTAACCTACAGGATTTACAGCAAACCCGAACACTTGCAGGCCATCCACTGACAGATACTTTCAGGAAACCAAAGAAGCCGGCGCTGTCGGAGAGGTATACTCAAGTAGATGATGTGCCCAGAACATGCTCGGGCTCTCAGTACAAATCCTAATGGAACACGGGATTCTAGAGCAAAGTGATAACCCCAAATCCGGCGGATCCAGCGAAGGGATTGTGGATACTCCATGTGGGCCAATCTGGCTTGGGGGGTACATCAGAACTTCATTTGATAGCCATGGGCAAGACACTGGCGGCCTTTCGTGTTTGGAGTAACTTCGTCTTAGTTCGCTTAAGAAGAAGTCGCAGGCGAGTGGCGTGTCTCGTGAAAGGGCGACGGGATAGGTAACAGAAAGACAAAATGGAAGAAAGGGCCGGAAAAATGGGCCCAGAGATGGATGATGGAGGGTTTTCCACTAAGGGTACAATACTCTATGAGCCGTGCGTCATAACTAGCCTGGCATAGGATAAGCCCAGCTAACCGACGATCGTCCGTCCGTATTTCAACGTGGTTCTCGCTGGATTTGCAACCAGGAAGTCCATAAGTGCTTGCCTAGAGACGCTGAATAAATGTATATCCATCTGAAAGTGTATGGAAGCCATTAGCCGGGGTGGTGCCAGTCATACCCGGGAAGACGCTGGCATTGGTCTCATTTGGTGGAGAGTCAGGAGTTCGTATTCGAAAGGGGAAGAAGGGCCTGTAGGTCCTGGTTGTCTTAGATGGAATCCAAGACGAGCTGCTGTGCCACCCTGAACAGTGGACAACAAGACCTACACTGTCGAAGAATCACTGACGAAGACCTCTGTGTTTGCTTTTTTTAGGCAGAGAGAATCCTGCAAGACAGCATGAAACAGGCTCCAACGATCTAACAACTGAGAATTGAAAGTCGGACCGCGTGTACCCTCTCAATGATAACATATGGAGTACAAAAGGTCAGCGAGGAATTGGGTTCACAAAAGTGGGATCAAGATTGAATCGCAACCAGCGTACCATGGTAGGGCTACTCCACGTTATTCCAGACGTAGCACAGCTCCATGTAGGATCTGCTTCTAGTGCTAAACCGGACTTTTGTTCAATAATGAATTAAAAATATTGGCTACGACCAGATGGTAGACAGCCAAATTCCTTACCATTCCGGCTATGAGTTAAAGTAAATTCTTTTATCTAAGCCTACTCTCGGCCACCTCATATTACCTCTCCTATCTTCCGTATCGACGTCTCTCTAAGCTCACAGACGGTCTATATTAACCTCAGAACTGGGAAAATACGAGGCTTTCTCCATATTCGATCACTGTATACCTTGACATTGAGTGGCGATACAACGACATGCAAAAGATCATCCCAATTAGCATCTTGTGACCACATCGCCTCTTCGCCTCGGGCACTTCGTTTCTTCCCGCCAACAAACAAACCCTACATCATTTCGACCAACGGATAGCCTACTGACCATTCTCTGGCTTAGCACATCACAGACACGGATTTTCCCAAAACCCATTTCAAGTACCAAGCCAGATGCATTATCCTGACAATAATCACAGCGTATGCTCCCTATAGCAATGTATGGAAGATGCCGTTCCGTTGGCGATCGTCGGCGTCATGAGTGGGAGGGACCTTCGGCCCGCGAACGACGACCGTGCGGCGGTTGTCCGGCGAACACTCCAATATAAGCCGGGCATTTCAATCAAGTCTGGTATTCCTCGCCGTCTCAACGGGGTTGCGGTACGCAAGCTTCCTCGTCTCGGATATGATCTCATTGGTATTGACACCCTCGTCGTACAGAGAGCCCAGCGACGGCCGAGGACGATTGGCACCAAATCCTACACCATCCGGCCCCGTTTATCCCCATCAGGCAAATCGGAAACTCTCGGTGAACTACTATCTGCTATGTTGTCGATCTATCGAAATGCCACACGGCTTGGATTGTGACCGTTTCTGGTAGAGAGGGGGGTTCTACTGGGGTGTTGAGCATCCTGTAAATCACGGTTGTGTGTGTGTTATTATCTGTGTGGGGGTTGAACGTGGAAGGACGACAGATCCGGACTTGGCCGGGCTTTTACCTATCGACGAATGAAGATTTATATGCGTGTTTAGATTATACTTCGTTCAGGTATAGAATCTAGAATCTCATCACCGGAAGCACTCTAACCCCCTAGAAATATGTGGCGGCTTTTTCGAGCACCTTGCACGATAATCGCTGATCATTGATATTGTCTAGGTCCTATCTACCGGGTATTTTGCCACTGACAATATATACCTAACTAACTCCCTGAGCCCCTGGCCTTTTCTTTTTTTCTTTTTTTCTGGTGGAAAAAAAGGGCTTAATATAGTATAATAAATGTCTTAATATAGCAAAACGGCAAATGTGATAGATCATTTTAGGTCTTGAGTAGTCATATGACATGATGCAGCGGTGGGACAACCTCCACGAGGCAGTTCACTCTCTTGATTAGTAGCAAACTCATACTAACTAGCGAATATGGGCGTTGCCAGTGATGAAAGTAGTGCGGAATGATAATTTTGCTCCTTCATTCTCTTTTCTCTCTCTCTCTCTCTCTCTCTCCCTCCCTCCCTCCCTCTTTCTCTCTTTATTTCTTTCCCCCCTTTCAGTAGACCAAGGTGCGTAACCACTAAGCTGAGATGAAGTAACTGTACTGAAATGGAAATGTGGAGCTGAAATAGGTACCACCCCCACTCGGGATTCTTATGTCGTGAGAAACATACATAGTATGTATCACTATGTGACCGCCGTCCAAGTAAGTAGAGACATCTTTGCTTATTGAATTGTTAATGTGAACCAGGTAGCTGAGGTGTCACTGCTGCATTTTTAGTAGCAGCTGTTGTATTTGAAAAATTCAAGAGCATGTAGGATATATTGTGAAAGGGGGGCGAACAAGATAGTGAAATCATAGTAATGAATATAGAACTCGTGATAGATCAAATCAGGTGGTATATTTAACAAAGGAAAAATATTTTAAAAAAAAAAAATAAACAAAAGAAAGATATGGCGGACAAGTGCCATAAAAGGAGAGACTGTCTCAAAATGCGACAGGCAAGGCAACACGAAATAAATGAGCAATAAAAAAATTCATATACAAAGGGGGTTAAAGCAAGTCAGAAACTGGCAAGAAAGAACTAAACAGTGAAACTTGAACTTGAAGGCCAGACGGTCTGCCTGTTTGATAGCTCCACGCTGTCGCCATCATGGCTTCCTTGGCCCTGGAAGGCTGCGGGTATAGCTGTAACCAAGTGTCTTTCATCTTCGGTTGGTCCTGTGTTATGTTTTCCGGAGCATTTCGTTCTTGTCACACTGGTAAGCCAAGCACATGTGCCCTCAAACTGCTCCAAGATCGGGCGGAGAAAAGGACTACTGCTAACGACAATCGCAACGCCGTTCTCGACAACGGTCCATAGATGACCCATTACTCCGCTATGGGTGACATCTAACCCAACACTTATGATCGAAATTGGGCGTAGAACACCGAATGCCATCGTTCTATTCATACCCCGAGGGGAGTGGTCAGAAAGAGAACAAAAAGGAGGGATTGGTGGATGCTGAATCCGATCAAAGATAGCTTACAGTATTCCCATGCTAAATACCACGGTCAAGGCCACTATAGTTGTTTTGGGCATCTGTAGCCTCCAAAGGGTCGGAAATGGAAGGATCAAGATAAATAGATCAACCACGACATCAAATGCAGCCAAGAGACTATAGGCGGCTTTGACTTGCATGCACCGCCCGTGAGTTGAAATCATTGTCCAGTTTAGACTGATTGGCTGGCAGAAGAACAATGAGATGAAAATCGTCGTTAGTGTCCATAGTGCAGATATCACTATCAACGTGCGGGCACCGAACACTAGCAGCGGCGTGGAAAATATACGTGCGAGGGCCCAACAGATGCTAATCTTTACCAAACCAAGAGATGCGGCGTAAAGGATAACTATAGCATAAGACATCTGGAGCAAAAGACAGACGACAAGGTAAGCCAGGTTGCAATAAATTGGTGGCAGCACCTGATGAACGCCCACCTTAAACAGCATCGAGATCAGGTGAGGTGGCAGTGTCCGTATGTGATGCCCAAAGCCTCTCACGAACACTGAACGATATTTAGCTCAGGCAAGATGCCTTTGGGCATTGTTTGACTCACTTGTGATGCTAATGCAGCAAATGCCATGGTAGCAGATCTATTGAGACAGCTACCGTCAGAACCGCCGGGTTTAGTTCTGTTAAAACTATTTACGACCTACCAGGGACCCAATTTGTAAATAATCTTCTGGAAATAGTTTTTGCCGCCTCAGTCGTCGCGAGGAAATTCGTAATGCAGTGAAGAAAATCGTCAGGAACATCAAGATGCCATCAACGATGATTACCGTAATTCCCTTCGAAGTTGGAGGAATGATGCCATTTGTATAAAGGGAGGAACTGTTTCCGAGGCTTGTCAATGGCACTGATGGCGAGTCCATTCTGGATAAGTTGAAAGACAAAAACAGTTAGAACATCGCATGGGATTGACAAAGCATTTAACTATAAATGTAATTTTTTATACACCAGCTTCCATGGCTTCCTTATTAAATGCGCAAGGCACCTAAAAGACTCATGAGGCTTGCCAGGCTGAGGCGTTAAAAATTTCCTCGCATGATACTACTATAAATCTTTTTGCGAATTTGCGAGCTGCCAAAACATGGTCATAGCTTAGGTCAAAGCACACTAAGCTCAAGCGCCACTATTCTGTTACTTGAGGCAAGTGGGGAGAGTATCGTTTCATCTTGTGATTAAGGGCAAGGTTAGCGGTGTTCATGTATACTAGACGGTTAATTGATCGTTTTTTCCAATTTAAACGGCGGGAGGGAACTTCCGGTTTCAGCAATTATAGCTGGTATTATAGGATAGTATAGGGTATTATAGTCGACGGCTGAGTAGTTCAGACATGAACTTGGAAATGCCGAACCACAGTGACTTTGGGGGGAGGGAAACACCCTGAACCGGCCGAGATTTGTTTAATCTGCTGTGTGCCAACTATTGACTTGCAGCAGCTCCATGGCCTACCTGACAGTTCCTCATCCACCGCCTCCTAGTGTGCTTATGGAGTAGGGCTTACACCGCACTCCTGGTATAAGATTTGGCCCACACTTTGACGGGCCCCACTTTCCCCTGTCGCCGATTTTGTTGATAACCAAAGAGACCGATTTATTCAATGGCATTCATTAGATTGTTGAGGTTCAAACCTGTGGCGATCGGGTGTACACAGGCCCCAATCAACCCCCACAACGGATGCCACGCTCTGGAAGACGGGTGCGCCCTAGGCTAGTAGAAGAACAACGGATGGATAAAACAAGGAAATTCCGCGGCAGGTGGACAGCCTCAAGGCTAATTCGGTACTTTTGAACTGCATTGACCCTGAAGGCAAAGGCACCATACTGCCGATCTTACAACGAATAATGTTGGAAACTTTGATCTACGACGTCGCCTGTGGCATGCATCTAAGGGGTATGGAGAACACGAACTCTAGAAGTCAAACTACCATGCATGGTCTCCGGCCGAAAGAAGAGGACCTCCTATGTTTAGTCCAACAGTTACTGGATTGCTCTTATATCGTTTCGCATACGAGTAAGCCCCTTTGTTGTTGACCCGACGCCTTGAATAATGTAAAGCACCATACACACAACCTCGTGATCTCTGTCAGAAGTAATATATCTTCTCCATTGACATTAAGAAGCATAGAAAGACTAGGTAGCAAACACGTCCGATTCCTAGATCACGATTCTGGATAGGAATTTCTTGCGTATTGCATTACGCGCCTGGATTCATTGCATCAGATGGTCGAGAATTCGAACCGTCGAGTTCATTTACACCAGCATTTAAAAGCGGACGATCATGTTGTGAAACACAACGCCCTATGATATACCTTCCCCAATATGCTTACTCGTTATTCTAGCCGATTAATTCTGTAAGGTCAGTCTATATCAATGTTCTAGACGTATGCCTGTCAACTGCAGATCAAGACTAGCCCCTACCTCGCTCGGCACGCAACGCGTCAAATTTGTGAGCGTGGATAGGATAAGTCCAAAGGGAAGGAAGATGTGGTGGTGTGGTTTATTGAGCTGGACTCATAGACAACGTGCACATGACACTGATAGATGGGATCCGTGTCAGAGATCTGATACGGTGAACACTGAGGCAGGAGGTTAGGGTACTAAATTAAGCACATTTTAGAGTTGTAGCGCAGGTGGTGTGACATGATGGACAACAAAACACGTTTGGAATAAATTCCCCCATTGGACGGCATCATAGCCGGGCTCTAAGCTAGCTGCGTGTCTCTTCTTTTGGGTAGATAACATTTGACATATGATGATCGATATTTTGCCTCTTCATTTATTCGATATGGGCTCCTCATCCCCCTTACGCCGCGTGTAGTTGGACAAAGACTGCTGAGTATGTACTGCACCTTCGCAAGCCCCCAGTCTAAAACTCTCCACGCTCTTAATAGTGGTTCAATTTGTTCCAATTTTCTATTCCATAGTAAAACCTCTTACGCCCCACATGATCGAGTATGGTGGGAGCGTGTTTATACCTTAATTGCCGGCAGTGAAGGGGATAGATAGTGAAAGAGAGGCGAAGACTCTAGGCGAATCAAAAAGCAAGGCTCTGTGGAGAGGGTGTTATATGACCCCAATAAGAAGAATGGGTTCCTGAAAAGTCAAGTGCTTCTGCATAAACCCCAATCACTTGGCAATAATGTCTGTCTTACACCAAAGATAGGCTTGAGAATTGAGGGCAAGACGCGAAGTGTACCAGGGGAAGCAAGCCATAGCACTGGGTCTGGGGCGTTTACCTCCACACAAAGGAAGGTACCTAAGCCGGTGCGATGCATGTACCACTTGGCATTATACTAATGACAGCAGAAATCCATCTAGGTGGGTGACCCCGGCCGGGTTCCGGGATATGGGATGTGGGATCTGTGGATCATGTTCCCCGAAGCCGCATTGACCATGAACGCTACGGTAGTATGTATAAATGTACACGTAAGTTCGGAATTTGATGGCATGTAACCGGCCACGTGTACATCCGCCGCTGAATCAGCCTCAAGGATGGCAGGCTGGCCTACTCCAGGATAACTTGATAATACACAAATCTTCACGCTCGTACTTCCATTCACACCATGGTTATTGTTCAACCCTCGGTCTCGTATGTCTGTCATAAACATGGTTACATTGATTGAAAGTTCTCAAAGAAGGTGGTGGCGTTGGTGGATAGTTGCTACCGTATATGAGTGGATAGATGGACGACGCCACACAATTAAACCATGGTCAGTATTTTAGCGCTCCAGTATAGAGACCCATATTGAATTCATGTTAGTATGGCTTGAGAAAGAAAGGAAATGAATATCTTGTCACCCTCAGGTACACCGGCTATTAGGGATCTGGAACAGTTTGAAGTGTACAACGTCATGGTGTTACCCTCGCTTCGAAGGTTTCCTTTTGATGGATGATGATATCATCATATGTCAGGCAGAGTGATTACAACCCAATAATATCCTAGTACAAGCTCGCTACAAAGAAACCTCCAGGTGTAAAAATCAGGCCGTCTGGCAAATTATGGACCTTTACAGCCAATCTACCTCCATCAATGTTGGATTCCTATAATTCCTCTCAGCCGACCTAGAAAGGTCCGGGAATATTATAGTATCGAACCCGCACTCATGACAAATACAAAAAGAAATACTACGAGTGATGTTTCTCTATAAAGGTGCGGTCAGTGATGGGAATATCTATCCCTTCATGTAACCCATCCCTGCACCGTTTCCATCAATTCCCAGAAATCGGCCGTGAGTGTGACCACATGCACCACTGATAAAAGGTGCGTCGTCCACCCACCTGTCCTGACACGCTTATGTGAATTCTACAAGTTTTTCTTTGCCCTTCTTGAATCAATATGAGGCTGTTACTAAGTTCAGCCATAGCACTAGTCCTTTCAGCTGTATCGTGGCTAGGCGGTGCAATCTCTGTACCTGGCTCCCCTCCCGAGCTTGACCTCTCGCAATTCAAAGACCACCAAATCATCACCCGTGATGTCTGTATCATCGGCGGTGGTGCCGCTGGTACGTATGCCGCCATTCGTCTTCGCCACATGAACCAAAGCGTGGTCGTGGTCGAGAAAGAGAACCACCTCGGCGGCCATGTCAATACCTACAACGATCCGGTAACAAAGGTTGCCGTCGATTATGGAGTGCTATACTACGAAAACCAGCCCTTGGTGCAAGAATACTTTGACCACTTCCATATTGCTCTAGAGAAGGTTCCCGTACTAGGGCAGAGGTCCACACCGCGTCGTATCGACCTTCGAACCGGGACCCCCGTTAGCCCAGCCACGGGCGACATGTCCTCAGCTCTGGCAGCATATTCGACCCAATTACTCAAGTACCCTTACCTCGAAACAGGCTTCAATCTTCCAAACCCCGTGCCCCCAGATTTGCTGCTCCCGTTCGGCGAATTTGTGAAGAAGTATAGCTTGGAGGGAGTGGTCGACATCATCGCGTCGTTCAACCAAGGCGTGGGTGATTTATTGCAGCAGACGACCCTCTACATGCTGAAATATTTCAACCTTAATGTGATTCAAGGCGCAATGTCAGGATTCTTTGTGCCAAGCAGCCACAACAATAGCGAGTTATATGGTGCAGCACAGAACGAGCTAGGCCAGGACGCATTACTGAGTAGCACTGTCCTCCAGACGTACCGGTATGAAGAGAGCGAGCTGGTATACGCGGTGGTGCAAACACCATTCGGGAAGAGATTGATTCGCGCCCGGAAACTTATTGTCGCTATTCCGCCCAGGCTGGGTGTGCTGCATGGTATAGACCTGGACGAGTCAGAGCGGGAATTGTTCGAGCAGTTCCACAACACTTGCTACTACACTGCTCTCGCTAGAATCCCCGGCCTTCCGCAAGGGACTCAGATTACGAACCGTGCAAACAATACCAACTACCAACTGCCTCCACTGCCTGCGATCTACGTGATAAACACCACGAGGGAACCGAAGTTGTTTTCTATCCTCTACGGAAGTAAAGAGCACATGACGGAAGCAAAGGTGAAGGCTAGTATGACGCGCAGTGTCATACAATTAAGGAATGCGGGTATCCCGGTTGAACCGCCACAGTTCGTTGGATATTCCGACCATAGCCCGTTCCTACTGACTTTGCCGGCGGATGCGATTCGCAATGGCTTCTACAGACGCCTAAACGATTTGCAGGGCTACCGCAATACATACTACATGTCGGCCACATTTAATACGCATGATTCAGCGCAGGTGTGGTCGTTCATTGATAGATTGCTAGAGACGGACTTTTGACGATAACATGGTGAAGCTAATGATGCTCAACTTTGCCTGACTTTTTTGGAGACCATAAACCGAATTTGGCTATGTGATAGGTATAACTATCGCACCCAGCATTACATAGCTCCAAGTCCCTGAGAATAGCAATTTACCAATGGACCCCCTTCTAAATTTGGACGTTTCCAGACAATGTCAGACTCCAGTAAACACCGTTCCCTATAAATTACCATTACCCCCCCCCCAAATGTGACCTCCAGCCCCAACAATCACCTAAAGCCTTAGCAACCATGACGACACAGGTCGCCCTCAATGTAGACAACTTGGGCAAGGCTGAACCCAGACAACCTAATCTAACGCAGAGTCGACTAGGTTAAAGTATAAGTTAATCTCTTAACCGACAGGAACACAGGAAGGTTAAGGTTAACAAGCCTCTTACCCGCGGTTAACCCTAGGCTAGGTAGAGTGTCTAGGTAGGTTAAGTTATAGCTAGGCGGTTAGGTTAATACCCGTAGGTTAATCTGTAATTCAATTCATACATGTCACAGGATAGGTCAACCAGGGTTTGACGTGTGACAGTGAGATGTGCCCACCTCTTAGATACATCTACGCTCTAGTGATTGTCTTGGATCATGGGAGACTTGGGTGGCATGATCTATTGCAATTTAGGGCCATGGCCTAGACACGCACCCGGGGTTTAGGTTTGGACGAAATACAAATGTCTCGTTCAGGGATATATACCCGGGTATGGAATACGCTGCTCATCATCTTGAAAGGTATTGTAAATTCTTGATGCTGACTTCGAAAGTCGAAGCATAGTCGTCGTTTTTGGATATGTAAAGGAAGAGCTTGTCCAATGGCAGGGATGTGTTTCTTTTTTTACTTGCTGCGGATGTCAAGGGATCCTAGGTTACCTTGGAGACACAGCATTTAGCCCACAATCTCGGAGCAGTGTATATGAGATTTCAAATCAGTGAGGTCGATTACATGCTATAAATATCGTGGTATAGTTGACAGGTAATCACCAGAGACATATCGCTCCCAGGCACGGCCTCATTCCTCCCTAGTAGACATTATTGGCATAACAAACAATATTGGTATCCTAACAAGAATCAAGTAGTAGAGACATCAACAATCAGTCAGCGCGAGATCTGGGCCCAGTTACCACAAACATCTCCTGTGGCCGCACGCTGAAAGCTCCGTTGAAGTTCACACCGTCATTGCTCATCACATAATCTGGGTTGGCCAATTCAAAATCGACCTCCTTCAGGATGCTTGCTAGCATCATGAAGGACCATTGCCAGGCATATCGCTTGCCGGTACACTCGCGCTTACCGTTGCCGAAGCCCCTCTTCACACCCTTTGGGAGTCGGTCATAATTCTCACCGACCATACGCTCCGGTTTGAATGCTTCGGGGTCATCGAAGACAGCCGGATCGCGATTGACAGCTGCCAGGATGGCGATCAAGGGCTGATTCTTGGGGACTTCGTACTCGCCACCAGCAAGCAAGACGGGGCCCTCGGTCGAAGGCAGAGGTTCGATATTGAAGCCAGGGGCGACTCCAGAGAGTCGGAAGGATTCGCGCAAGACACCTTCCGTGTATGGGAGGCGAGCAAGATGTTCATGTTCAATCCTGACAGAAGGACCGCCGACCACAGCGTCCAGCTCTTCGCGAGCCTTGGCAACCACATCGGGATTCTTTGCCAGATAGTACATTGCGAAAGCAACCAGGTTGGGTGCCGTGGCACTACCAATGAAGATATTGATGATCTGGTCCAGAATTTGGCTGTCGGTCAGACCCTTGCCGGTCTCTGGGTCTTTCCCTTCAAGCAATGCATGGAGCATGTCCTTTTTGTCGGTTGGGTTCTCTCTGCGAGTAGTAACAATCTCGGTCCCATAGTCACGCATGGTCTTGATCCATGCATTCCATTTACGGTTATAGAATAGCCAGCTGAGTATCTTCGGGCGGGTAGGCCGGCGCATCGCCTCGGTAGTCGCATTCTCCATGGCTTTGATCACCGCAGGCTCAGGACCCTCCATAATATGTACTCGCTGATCGAAGAAGCAAAGCATATTTGCGGCGTGGTTGCATCGATCCAGGTCGTTCGTCAGATTGACGCGCTGCCGGGACCCCGCCGTCCATTTCTTGATCAGGTCATCTGTTGTCTCCTGAATGCCAGAGAATATTTGCTCAACCGCCTCCCATGTTACAAGGGGTGCCATTATGCGGTGTGCAACACCCCATGATTCCATCTCATTATGCTTTGCCGTGAACAAACTGTCGTTGACCGCATCGCGGATTGCTATAATGGGACCAGCCACACATTTGCGGAAGCGCGTTTCGTCGCAAACTTCCTCGAGAAGGTGGGCACCGGTAATAAAGACGATATCGTGGCCGAGGATGGTAATTTTGAAGATGGGCCCTAAGGCACAGAGACGCGGTTAACTGTGTTCTGTTAGAAAAAGGCCCATCGAGACTCACGGTATTCCTTGGCTAGCTTGTTGAAGGATCCCCAGGGATTGTTCCCATCAAGGTCGAAGAGATTTCCTAGGATGGGTACACCCTTCGGCTTCGGAATAGGTGACGGCATGATGTTTGCTAGATCAGAAAAACTTACAAAAATTCCAGGGGAGGGGAGTAGGTTCAGCTGCTGGCGGGCAGGCAATTTAAATTCCCTCGCCGCCAGGTGCTCTCTCGCCCCATGCTGCACTCATCCCCGTTCTTGCCCGTGCAACCACCCACTAAAGCCAGCCATGATTTGAAGATTCTTGTGTGGCTGCAGATCTTGGCTCAGCTGAAATCTCGCCGATTCGCGCGACGATCCTAGGACAATAGTTTGTGATTTGGCTGGCTCTCTTGGGACAGGAGCCCACTGGCCGTCTCTTAGTGGTCCCAAAGAAGGATCGATCGTCGCACAGATCATAGTTCGTCTGGAGAGTTAGAGCTTCCTTGCTTGGACTGGGGCCCATTGGAGAGTGCGTGCCCACTGAGAGTGGAACGATTGTCAGCGTACGCCCCTGTTGACGAGAGACGGGTACGGTCGGTGTGGATGTTTGTTTTGATTTGGCTCCGCAATACGAGATAGGATCTGCTCTAATTTGGTGGGCACTGATCCACTGCAGCCGCGGACCGTCTTGACGAGGAGACCAACTGTGAATCGCCGAAGTCAATTAGTTTGGCGCCTTTCCAGCCTTCTGGATCTCGATCAGCACTGTGTTTAGTCCTAACAAATGAGGATTCATCCCTGCGTAGTGAAAGCATTAAGGGAGTGGTTTTCTCAGGGGGAGGAATGAAAGGATATCAGTGGGATGTACATGTCAATCCCCAAAGGGGACAAGGAAACTACATCTGACGCCTCAGGCAATTTAGGTCAGGTGCGTCAGGTGTTTGTGAATGTCATGCTCTGCCGATCGCTAACTTTTCCCTCCCCACAGGCTCTTCATTAGTGCCTCCACACACGGACCAATTCTCCTGTGGTTTTCTTTTCCTTTTTCAGCTCTCGTTAGGTACTTCGTCCTTCGCGTGTCTATCACTAATTGACCGTCGGGTTACAGGCGTCGTCAGCGACATTGGGATCGCTACTACTCGGCAGCAGCAATTAAGGTTCTGGTCTGCAGATACCTGCACCAGCTAACTGTATGTACTATGTATGGTATGTGGTCATCTGGTCCACCTCGGTTAATCGTCCTGGAGCTGAGCTCAATTCATGACATCACGCAGGTTTACATATCAGAGCACGCAGCCCAACCCAGGCAAATAATACTTTACCGCAAGGTAAGGAAAAGTTAACGATCAATCAACTAAACTCAACGTGTCAATCTCAAATGCGACTAAGCAATCCCTTGGTGAATGCTGGAGCGTCGCTGCAGGACGGCTGGCCATCCCACCTGTCAAAGCACCCCATGTTATGGAAGGAGGGAAACTCTATTAACCCTAATGATCTCGAGAGCTCCACTCCCAGCCACCATACTACATTTTGGTAAGTATGCGACACGTCTTGGCTATGTTGCCTCGTGGAATGCGTTAATTATTGAAATCAACTGTTCTTGCCATGTTTACTCTCATAAATGCCAATGTCACGAATAGATCGAACATTAGGCTACATAGACTCTGCCAAAACCTTCACCCGGATATGGTTTTGTCCAGATTTTGCCTGCCCATTGATACAGTCCGTGACCGTCTTAATGTTCTCTTCGGTGGTTTCGAACAGCGAAAATTCGAACCTTGGCAGCAGTGTAGCCAAGACTAAATAGAGCCAAGCATAAGTCATACTAATGTTTAAGTTAGCGAACGTTGTCAATATTTTAGGAGGAGGAACATACTTTGGCCCCAAACATCCCTGGCTTCCCTTGGAGAACGGCCCAAGATATTTTTCCAAGTTCGAGTCCATAATGCTTAGCTTTAGCCGTCGCTCAGGCTAAAAGACCAATGGGTCTGGGAAAATACTGGGGTCACGCAAAATGAAGTGGCTGGACATGCTCACTGGAGTCTGTCGCTTGTTGAAAGCCTCATCAGTCACCGGAACAAAATACCAGATCGATCTATGAGAGACTACATACCCCCGAAGGAATCTTCCAGCCCCTGAACTCCAGCATCTCATCAGGCGCAATCCGCGGGAGACGTGATGTTACTATGGCAGAGACCCGGAGTCCCTCTTTAATGTCTGCGGTCTTATCCAAAGTGAGCTGTGGAGCCAGAAGAAGGGACGTTCCTTTGCTCACCAGATACGGAAGCTTTTCAAGCTGGCTTAAGCAGAGCTTATCCTGTGGATGTGTAGCATGATGTTGCAGCTCCTCCCGTAAGCCTCGACAGACCAGTGGAGAGCCAATGACATGGAACATTGTGATAACCAACACTCGAGATGGAGCGTCAGTCCCGGCAATCATCAAAAATTTGGCGTCATCAGTCAATCTGTCCAGTGTCCTCTCCTTCAGCGGTATCTTCCGGTTGTGCATAAGCTCCGAGAATATAGCACCTTCTTTCATGCCACCCTCGTTCTTCGCATACACGCCTTGCATTTGGTGCTCTATTTCCTGAGGCCCGCATTAGTAACATTCAACTCCAAACCAATAATCCCACTGGATCCCAACAGCAAGGTTACCTTTTCTATAAAAGCAAAATACCGCACCACAGGCGTGACCAGCGCGCTGAACCGCACGGGCAGGAAATGAAAAATAACTATGAGCCAAGGAAAATGCCTAATAGGAATAAACTTTGCAAACACACCATTTACAGCCATCTTCCATCGGTCATCTAATCTTTCCCGCCTCGGCACTTCGAAGCACCCGCTCTCCCCAAATGCACAGGTCGAAATAACATCCACTGCAAACGACATAAAAGCAGCATGCAACTCCACTGCCTCACCGCTCCGCATAGCCTTCTTCATATGCTCACAAAGCAAATCTAACTTCCCCTTGATAACCGCTTCCAAATCCCTGACAGCTTTCTAGAGAGGAAGGGACTCAGCATCCCCCGTCGCAACCGGTGATGATCATATTCTGCGGTAGCGAAGGTCGATGTCGGAATTCCAACGGATAGGAACCAGAGATATTTATCTCGTCGCTTTGTGGGACCGGCGTAGAGAGTATTATAGTAGTCCGGGTCTTTAATATGGAGTTCGTGGGGGCTGATGCACACAATTGGGCCATATTTCCTGTGGAGGCGCTCAATCTCCCACATGAACTGGCCACCGAGGACTATACCGAAGAATACCTCATACCAACCGGTTAGGGCCGCGAGCGTTGGACCGGGGAATTTGGCGAGCGGGGATAGGAAGAGACGGTAGATAGCTAGGCTTGCTGTGTAGGTTGCAAGAGCTATGCAAGTGGCACAGATGGCTTGGAAGAGCGTGGGCATCATCTTCCGGTACGAGAGGTATGATTATGGCAAAAGGATTGCTTTTTTAGAAGATTGGGTAGATAGCAGGCGTTAAATGATTAAGTAGTATCGGGGACTTTATATGTGAGCTTTACAGGCTGCGTCTGCGGTCTGTGTGACTACACGTCTTCCTGAGTAACTCGCATTATCTGCCCATGCCCCCTTCAGGGCTCGGCCTGCTTGTCACGGTTCTCAAATCCAACCGAGCAACAGACAAAAAGTAAGAAAACGCCATCTTCATCGTATCTCAATCCTCGAGAAGGGATGTATAAAGCCCCCTCCAAGAGACGAAGACGCCGCCAAGTCTGCACTACAACCAAAACCCACCACCAAAAGAATCAAAGGAGTCAAAGGCTGTCGGAGAGAGGATACGAGAACCTGTCTTGCTCTTCAGCCCGCTCAGGCAGTTTTACAAAACCATTGACCGAGCATAGAAGAGAAGCAAGCAACGCTAGAAGTTGACATTCAATGCAAGGGTCCGTTGTCTATTAAATGCTTATACGGAATAGGGTATATAAATCCAAGACCACTATAATATAAACAAACCTTACGAACCCCACCAAACCACTACTCAAAACCCACCGGCCCAATCCATACCCGCCCATCACCCAGCCCCAACATTTATACTCTACCTATATACACTAACTACTAAATACCCAAAAGGCCCACCCAAGCTTAGGGTAGTATACGGAGTAGGTCAACGCAACACTATCTATCCCTAGACATCAACCCAGAAAGCAATTCCAGAAAAGTCAAAAGCGAAATGAAACTGGAAATGACCAGCTTTTGTCAGCCGTCAAGCCAAAAACACAAAAAAGAACAAAAAGTCTATTCACGTTTCAACCACGTCATAGACATTTTTCTTTTTTTGTACTCTTTCTTTTTTAAATAGCCTACTACCGTTTTCGAATTCCGAATTTATTAAATGATGATGAGTATATATATATATATATATATATATGTTCTGGTATGGACACATTTTGGATACTAGAGAGAAGTTGCTTCGCTATTGTTTTCTCTCTCGCTATATTGTTGGGTTGAGTAGTGCCTGCTCTTGACGATATTTGTATATCTATTATCTCTTCTCTTCTCTTCTCCTTTTCTATATATCCTACATATCCGACAATAAGGAAACAAAGACCAGAAGGAGAAAATAACCATGGTCGTCAAAGAGATCACATCGTCCGTCTCGCCCTCCGCGTCATCCCAGCATATTCACTTTCCACTAACGCAAGGTTTTTTTTTTTTAAAAAAAAAAAAAGATACACATCCCTCCAAAATATAATCCAATCGCCCACACCCACGATAGTCGATTTCACTGCCGGCTGGACCGGCCCCTGTCGGCCGATGTTCTCGGCGTTCGAGCAGATCTCCCACACAACCCCTCACATGGCATTTTACCGGATGGACGTGCGCAAGTTGTCAGACGAGGAGATCGCCAGGTTGGGGATTGTGGCTATGCCGACGTTTATGGTGTTCCGGGACGGGGGGAAGGTGAGGGATTTGGTAGGGGGCAGTCCGCGTGGGCTGGAAGGGTTTGTGCTTGGGGTTCATTAATTTTGCTCTCGTTATCTACATATGGGGGGAGAGAGGTCGGGTGCTGTATTCAGGACAGTATCTGGTATAAATTATTGAGTTCTATCTATATATGGCAGCCGGTCTCGAGGCGGACCCCTGTCTCGAAAATAACATCTTGAATCACAAAAACCACGCTAAATTGGTATCATATCCCACAAGACTCCAAAAAAAAAAAAAAAAAAAAAACACAAAAAAACCAAAAAAAAAAAAAAAAAAAAAAAAAACTCCGCGAATGCGTAGATCGCTCGAATATCACTTGCAAAATCATCATGACATGCCGTCCGTCGCACGAAAATCAAACATCATCTGACTATCCATCAAGATGAACGACTCGTATCGAAGACCCCGTTCCCGCTGATACACGTCCGACCAGACTGAAACACTGCTGTTCCAGACGTGTCGGTATCCTTCGAACAGCTGGCGCCAGTAGCATGCTTCGGCGGCCTTGGTCAAATAGCGCTCGCGGAAGGTGCGCACGCTATTGTTGGCAATCCGCTGGGCCGTCCTCGGATCGTCGAGGAGGGGCTCAATCTTGCTCGCGAGATCGCTGAAGTCTCGCTCCACCTCGATGTAGTTCTGATCCGGGCCGTCTGGTACGAGGAGATAGTGATGATGCTGGATATACTGCAGTTTATGCGCCACAATGACGGAGTTGCAGGCCTGCCGGTACTTCAGCGAAGCGGAGTAGGATCGGCCTAGATGAGGATCTGATTAGCATAATCACAGCCACCCGCGAACACAAGCAACTCACCTTCGACGTGCGCGATGAACATGTACCGGCAGTGATCTTCCATCGACATGATGTTCGTCCGCTCAAACCAGTCCACTTGCTTGACGTCACCCCACGGCTTATCCCGCGCGGCATCCATCAACGCGCGGCGCAGCTTAGGCGCAAAACTAGGTTTGCCGCGCCACACCAACTGTGGGTTCTTCTGCGGCCACGGCACATCCGCTCGCTTGACCCGTTCAACGACTTGATCAAAGGGCCCAATTGAATTGAGCGGGTTATCCCACGCCCAGAACCCGAAGTCAGGCATCAACCAGACGCCTTGCTCGGCCGCAGACCGGGCCAGCACCCAGACCGGATTGTCGGAACTCGTGACATCTTCGACCTTATCCTCCACCGAGAACACAAACTCGATGTCGCGGCGAGCAGCTCGGTCGGAGTCAGCGACCAGCGCGCGATGGATGGAGCTCAACGCCGCGACAATTTTTCGTCGATGATCCTCTTGCTTTGCCCGTGCGGCAACCACATACAACTCGCCGCGAGAAATGAATGCTCGAGCCATCCCAAATCCTAAGGGAATGTGATCCAGGTCGTCGGTCACCAGAGCGCCTTGGGACTGCCAGAAGCTCTCCGCACGGAAGACATCCTCATAGAGCCCCGGGAATGCGGCCTTACACTGAGGGGTACTAAGGCCCTCGTTGTTTGCATCGCGATCAGGGTCGAATTGCCATCGCGGGGCAGAGGTGAGCTGTGGGACCAGGCTATGTTCGGAGCATGACAGACAGGTGGCGCACTGAAACGTGGTCGAGGTTTGGCAGGCACAGTGCCCGGCGGGGATGAGTTGAGTCAAGAGCGGGTGAATATAATCTCGGTCGGAATTGACGCCATACCAGATGACGACGACCCAGGTGAAGCTCATGAACCCCACGAGGTAAAACATGAAGAGGAGGCCACTAGGTCGTAGGCGCCATCTTGAACAACTAGGTAAGGTCATCGCGCCGGCGAAGACGGGATGATGCGTGAAGAAATCGATAGCATTGTAAGATAGAGAGAAAGAAAAGAAGAGAAAGGAAAAGAAAAAGAAAAGAGCACAGAGCGAGCGAGAGCGCCAGGATAAAATTGAGCCAAGGGGACGCGGGAAGGGATTACACGAATAAAGCAAAAGGGTCAGGGGCCTAGATTAACGGCGCGAAAGACAGTGACGCGGCGATGCGCTGAAACTTCCACGGCGGGGACGGTCAATCTTTCCCCTTCGGTCAATGATGGACAAGCTTTGTGGAGTTTCTCCTTGTCTGACCGTCGGTCGGGAGCATTTTTAACATGATCACCCAGCGGGGGTCCCTGAATTGACGGAAAGTCTTCTGTCTTCACAGTCCCATCCAGAGTATGTGGGTGGTGGGGTTCGTATTCATCGCTACGTATAGTTCTAGCGTTTGGTATGCCATTCCGGGCGGGAGAGACTGGCCGAAACCAAAACAAGATACCACATTTGTCCTACGTATGAATCACGCCAAACAGAAGCTGTGCCACTAGCGAGTCAGCCCTCTTTTTAGGGGTCTCCCGTCGCTAAACTAGTCCAGGTGGACAAACCCTGCGAACGCCTCCGGGAGTGCCAGCGAGCAGCCAGTCAGAGAGCGAGACCGACGCCATTGCAATCCTGTGGCATGTATGACGGGCGTCAATGTGGCGCGGGGGTGACGATTTCAGGGGCAGTGTTTTGTGTCGTCCATCCAATGGATGATGTCCTGGTGGGATGGTTATTGATTATATTCCTTCCTTTCGTCATGTATACAACACCCGGGTTATGGTTCAGTATGACATGACCGAAATAGAAAATCATCAGATGGAATTAATCGCCGAGAGGTAAAGTATTACTAACCGCAGGTCGTGGCGAATGTAACCCGAACCATCAAAGAGCCGCCAGTGACGTAACGGATGCCCCCACCCCTGACCCTTTCTGGGTTTAAATGGTCGGTGCCTCAGGGCCTCTCCACCTGACTACGCCAGGCCGAGTAACGTGCACCGTGTGTTCAACCACATTTGTTGGCTCGTCGACATTTTCGCCAAGAGAAAGACAGGGGAACACGAGCCCTCCGCCGTCTGGTCGGCCATAATCGGTTGAAAGATTCGTTTCCATCGTTCCATCCTCTTTCTCGGGATTGACCGTCCTGTCTTCTGACGGTCGAGTCCGAATCGTATCGAGGGGACCCCTATGGGACGATATATAGTGATTGACTGTCTATCAACCAGCAGTCGGAGTCAGCCGAAGCACATTCAAAGCTCACCGAAGGTCTCATGTGGGCGATATGCGACCCATTAAATGCAGCGGACAGAGAGGGAAATAATTACCCGGCGTGAAAATACCGGCAAGTCATCCATTCATGTGCCTATGGATGGCCAAATTGTTGATGTACACCTATAGTCCATCCTTCGGTGTACAAATGTTTACAAGCCCTGCAAATCGCTTTTTTATGGCGTGCCGATCAAATTTTACGAGACAAGAGTCAGTTAGTCACATGAAATTATTAACTCTTATTCGTATGATGGGTAAAGATCCAGCCTTGTTTATTTACCCATTACATTTTGATTTGATTTAATTTATTTTGGGATTTTTAATACGTGGGTTTTATGTGTGTTTCATCCCAGATTGCAAACGCCAAGGCATGTGACCTGTGCCTACGGACCCCTGCAGCGGATTGGAATGAACATCGATCACCACAGCCTGAATGGACTCCAAGGCTTATTTCCTCCTTCCCGAGATTTGTATGGCCACAGTTCCTCGGTGGCGCCTTTTACCATCAGATAAGGTTATGTCTCAGAAAACCTTTTTTTATATTGCGATAGTGATGTTGCGAGTCTTCTCAAGGTACTAGGGAACTAATCTGGTTCAGTGGAAGATACATTTATTCATCCATGACGGAAAATGCATGATCGTTATTGCCCGACTATCGGCAGCTACCAAATATGTGAGCCTCGATAGTCGCCGTGTAGCCAAGCTACCAGCCCTCTGTCTCAAAGGAGCCACACATAGGTGATCTGAATGCAAGATTCCAGCATTATATTCAAGCCTCGTAGACCAGTGTACGTACCCGGGGTCCATCAGAAGCAAGGGATATACATCTCCATTGGATTAAAGAGAAAATACTTCAATGATCGGCAAAACCATGGAGCTACATACCTCATTCTAGCGGCTGCTAAGAGGAACTTCAAGTCCAATACAGTCTTTTGTTTTGTTTTTGTTTTCTTCTTCTTTATCCTGCCACAGAGCAATCATCTGGCTAGTACATGGTAGCATCAAGATGTCTCGGGCTAAACACACAAGCAACGACCCTCAGAAAATCCCTCCAATCACAGACGACGCTGCAGGCGGCAGTGACACTAGCTCGGGAGATAATAACACGCCCACCAAGTACACGCAGGAAGATCCCTCGGAGTTCCCTGATGGCGGATGGCGAGCATGGTCAGTGGTCTTGGGCTCATGGTGTGCGTTGCTTCCGTCTTTCGGTTTGATGAATCTCACGGGGATTCTAGAGGAGTGGCTGGCCGAGCACCAGTTGCAGAACCACTCCAAGGCCTCGATCTCTTGGATCTTTAGCGTATGGTTCTTTCTATTCTACCTTGGCGGTATCCAGGCCGGTATGATACGTGAGAGCTACGGGGGCGTATATGACACTAACTAGTCTATGGCAGGACCCGTCTTCGACTCACACGGTGTCAAATACACTCTGCTTCCGGGATGTATCGGCTTTACAGCATCGATGATGATACTTAGCGTCGCACGAGGTAATGTGAGGCAACTCCAGTTTCCAGTGCCGTCTTATTGATGACTTAAAGCCTACTACCAGTTTATCCTCGGGTTCAGTATCCTAGGCGGCCTTTCCGCATCGGCCATCTTACCACCTGCTTTTGGCACCATAAATCACTGGTTTTATAAGCGTCGTGGCTTGGCCACTGGAGTCTCCTGTACCGCCGGTGGTATTGGAGGCATCATATTCACATATATCTTCGGAACACTCCAAGATCGAATTGGATTCCCTTGGGCAGCTAGAGTGCTTGGCTTTGCGTTCATGTGTTTCTTTACCGTTAGTATGCTTTTGATCAGAACGAGGCTACCTTCGAATAAGTCCAAGGGTTGTATGATTGACCTTCGCTCCCTGCGAGAGCCGGCGTTCACACTGACTTCCATTGCTGTCACTGCCGCAGAAGTCAGTCTGATGGTCGCTCTCACATACCTGCCTTCTTATGCTTCGTCACACGGGGTAACGGGTTCCCTATCATACGAACTAGTGTGCATCTTCAGCGCCGCGTCTATTCCAGGTCGAGTTATCCCTGGCCTCCTAGCGGACTGCTGGGGCCGGTTCAATGTTATGATCGCTACCGGATCGATTTGTACAATACTGATCCTTGCGCTCTGGTTTACAGCCAATACAACGAAAGCAGCTATTGTAAGCTTCGCTGCCTGTTTCGGCTTCTGGGCCGGTCCAGCCATTAGCCTGTCGCCGGTGTGTGTGGCCCAGATCTCTCGGACTGAGGACTACGGTAAACGATATGGCACGACGAATACAATAATGGGCATCTGTCTCTTGGTGGCTATTCCAGTCGCAGGAGAGATTCTCAAGGCACAGAATCCGTCGACACATGAGGAGACGGTCTATTGGGGCCTGATTGTCTTCAGTGGCCTGTCGTATGCTTGCTCGGCGCTGTTCCTGATCCTGGCCAAAGGGGTCTCTGTGGGGTGGCGCGTGACTCGCGTATTCTAAAGTACCGATAGTTGGCTTTTCCGGTTGTGCTAGCCTTTACCTTCCCCTTCCCCCTCTTAACTACTTTCCTACATTGGGCGTCAATCCTCTTAGTATACTGTTTTTGGTGCATACGTGTAAGCTCTGGTCCCATAATTCACATTAATCAATCTCATGCATACATACATACATACATAATATATATTCTGTCTGGTCCTATCGAAAATTCCTTGCTACGTTGACACCAGTGGTTCACGACACTTCTCTCTCTCTCGCGCTCTCCAAAACCAGCCATCCAGACTCACCAATAACAGAACAACTTAGTCAGTCCTAACCTAATCTCATGCACTGTTGAACATTAGGAGACTGCAGTTAATCGGTTTTCGTATAACCTTCTTCATTTCTCCTCCCCAGGAATACAGATTCTATTGAGATTGACAACAGCAATCAATCTATTTTCTGTTTCTGAGTTTATAACTTCCAGAATGAATGCTTATAGGGGATATGGTAAGGAAAAGATTAGTACATAGATTACTGGTAGTAAGTACCAACTTCAAAATCCTGGGAAGTGATCTAAACTACTATTACTCCTATCATCTACCGAGTCCTTAGTACTAGTACCGGTAGTAGTCGTAGTAGTAGTCAGCTACATAGGTACGGACTAAACCAATCGACAAAGAATATCCCCAGAATCACAGCTCAAACACACATTAAAGTGATGTAATTCTATTATAGTAGTAAAGGAGCGGACCAAGTGTCAAATCAATACAAAAAACAGTAAGGACAGACAGACAGACAGATATGAAACACAGAGACTAGAGTCTTCTCAAGTAGGGAGTGAGAGAAAAAAAAATAGAATAAGGGAAATGGGAAATCAAACGAGTACTAACTAGACCAGCAATCGGTTAGTAAAACAAATAAAAAGGGGGGACAAGTTATTAAAAGCTGATAGCAAGCACTCGAGTGAGCCCCCATGACTACTCAAAGTCCCCAGTATGCAACTGGCATTCTTCTTCTTCCCTCTCTGTGGGCTCCTATTACTCGTCGCAGTCCTCTGGGGAGATAGTCGCCGACACTTCGCAGTCAGCGCAGTCGTTGGGGCCCGAGGCGTTGGCGGAGGCGTGGTTGCCGTTCGAGGAGCTGCTGGACGAACTGCTGGACGAACTGCTGGACGAGCTGCTGGACGAGCTGCTCGAGCTGGAGCTAGAGCTGGAGCTGCTGCTGCTGCTGGATGAGGAGGAGCTTCCGGGGCTGTTGCCGCCTTCGCAAGTTTCGCAGGTCTCGGTGCCAGAGTTAGGAGGAGTGCCGCTAGTAGGGGGAGTGCCGCCAGTGGGAGGAGAGCCACCAGAAGGAGGAGAGCCGCCGGTAGTAGTACCGGTCTCCTCACCGGTAGTAGTGCCGGAGGTTGGAGGAGTGCCACTTGGGGTGTCGCTAGTGGGAACATCACCAGTAGGGGGAGTGCCGCTAGTGGGAGGAGTGCCACTGGTAGGGGGAGAGCCACCAGTCTCGGTGCCAGTCTCCTCGCCAGTTTCAGTACCGGAGGTTGGGGGAGTACCGCTTGGGGTGTCGCTAGTGGGAACATCACCAGTAGGAGGAGTGCCGCCAGTAGGAGGAGTGCCGCCAGTAGGAGGAGTGCCGCCAGTAGGAGGAGTGCC
>ML736190.1:129656-223469 GCA_009193595.1 Aspergillus bertholletiae
GCCACCAGTAGGAGGAGTGCCACTGGTAGGAGGGGATCCACCAGTAGGAGGGGAGCCACCAGTGGGAGGTAGGCCAACGGGAGGCCAGCTACCACTATCAGTGCTGCTGCCAATGGTGTTGCTATCAGAGGTGCTGCTGCCTGAGTTGTCACTGCTACCCCAGTTGTCGCTGCTGGAGGTGCTGCTATCAGTGCTGGAGCTCTCGTCGTCGCAATCCTCAGCACTGCTGCCAATGCTGATACCCACGGAGTCAGATCCGGTGTGCTCGCCCGTTGCACATTCCTCACAAGAGTCTCCTCCCTTCAGGTGTCCGATCCAATTGAGCAATGGGCCGAAGGTCCGAGCCGCCAACTGACCAGCATCAGACGGCTTGGAAGCTTCCAGGATCTTCCCGGGAACCGTGGAGGTACGGTGATAGGTAGGAGGGACAGTCACCGGGACTGCGAGTGCCGTTGCCGTCAAGGCGACAGTAGAGTAAACGAAACGCATATCGAAAAAGAAGATGAGAAAGATCGTCAGATAATATATTTTTTGGTATAGAAAGCGAATGAAGAGAAGAGAGAGATGCTGTCGAAGCTTGCTTGGATGAGGAATTGCTTCTGGAGGTTTGTGAGGCCTTATATACCCTCGATATCGGTCCCTTTCAGCATTAAATTGACGTTGACAATGGCATTTTCTCGGGAAGGTTGCATTGTAGCAGCACTAATCGGGATAAACGTGATAGTTGAGATGCAGATCCAGGTTTCAAGCCGAGACAATCTCTTTAGCCTCAAACCTTTAGTAAAACTCAATTGACTGGTTGTGATCAGGGAGATAAGCTATTTGCTTCTTTCAGAAGCACATCTCTCTCTCTCTCTCTCTCTCTGTGTGTGTGTGTGTGTGTGTGTGTGTGTATCTCGAACAGATAAGCTGAATACCTATACCATCGACGGATGAGTGAAATCTCGTCGCCCTTGTCCCGACGTTTCTTACAACAAAACACCCGGATGCCTCTATACAATCCAATGGAACACAGCGAACCATTTTCATCCACTAACCGAAAGCCATTGTGCGAGTGGATCCGTATCGTGCTATGCTGAACGATAAACTCGAACCTATATCCCGTCCGAAACTCTTGGCCGCCCTAGGGTAGTCCCTGACTCCCAGAGCCCTGACCAAGCGACGGTTCCTCCTCCCGAGCGAGACTAAACCGGGGTAGAGAGCCGTCACAGTTCAACTCATAAATGCTGCGTACTATAATTAGCAAAAGCTCTCTCTCTCTCTCTCTAACTGCCCTAAGCACTCTTCTAACTCTGGCGGGAGACTTGGCGGTGGTTATGACTAAGAGAATGTAACGTTTTTTGTATGCACGAGACCAACATGTCAAGTCGAACTTGAAACGTGACTCGGATGGCGCGGCACTCAAGATCTGCTCTGGGGTCTAGCGCATAACAGCGATTGTTAACAGCATCGTCAATTCAGCAGACATATAAACAAACACCAATTAGTACCAGAGTATATAACAATTACACCTATATTCCATGCCCCCAAAAAAACAACCACTTCAAAAGTCCTATAAAATTTTCTTCACGTTAGAAACTACCACATAAAAAGGGCAAATAAACCTTGAGCCAAACTCAAAAACTCCATTACTTGAACCCCTAACTGCAAACCCCGAGCTTAGCTTAAGAACCATCCTATATTCCCGATTCCATATATAGCCCTGAAACAAACCCCCACTGATGGTCTACTCCGTAGATCAAGGCCAAGAAAAACAAAAAAGAACCCTGAAGACTCAAACTCCCGCCCCGTTTTCCCCTAAAAAAAAAAAAAAAAAAAAAAAAAAAAAAAAAAAAAAAAAAGAGAGAGAGAAAAAAAAGTCTCCGACAGGGTAAACTTGCCTAACTGCCAAGACCCCATCGTTTCACGCTTGCCCTAACCGATATACGCCGGGACCTGGATCGGGGAAGAGATCATAGACTTCCTGCGACGGGATCGGTAAACAGTGGGCTCTGGTGTTTGGGGAAAGTTTATTTTACATATTTTCGTGGCAGTTGAGGTGGTATTCAACAACCTATCTGGGGTGGGGCTGGAGGGAATTTAGTTTCAGGATTGATAGTACATGTAGTGTGACCAAGTATGTACCCTGGTAGATTGTTGTCGATCTGCCGGGTGTTAACCCGTGTGGTACGATTCCAGGGTTGTTGATGATAGTGCTGAGTTTTTAGTATCGAAGGTGTACCTGCTCACGTCGGTCGGAATATAGCTATGGATATCGTTTGAGGTGAGTTTGTCCGTATGGGAACTTTGTAGAATAACAGTCTTAACCTTGAGAGTGCGCCTTTAAGGGGGAAGGGAACCTAGACCGGGACTAGTACTAAGTGTCTAATAGATAGTACTCGAGACCAGCCCTATACCACCAACTCCGGTACAACCCAACCACCCAGGATCAACACGCTAAATCTTCGTATAGGGAAACTCCTGCGCTGGATCAAACATCCCCGTCTCAGAATAGTACACCTCCCAATGCTCAATCAACCGCTGCAAAATCGCCGGCTCCGAATCCGCCCGATCGACCACCTCCCCAGGATCCTCCTCCAGATTATACAGCTCCCACTGGTCCTTCCCTCTCGGTGCAGTCATATACAACGCCTTCCACGGGCCCTGTCGAATAGCCCGTCTCCCAAACAGCTCCCATCCTGTAATGTAACCTCCCTCGTCCTCATGGAACTCGGTCGTCTGACCCGCAAGATGCGGCACCCATGACGAACCACGCACGGGAACAACCTCTCTCCCTCTAAACTGTTGCCCGGGAAGAGGCACGCCCGCTAGATCCAAAATCGTTGGGAAAATATCCATGACCGTTGCAAACGAGTCCGTCTGCCCATTACTAACCCCCAGCGGCGGAAACCGCACCACACATGGGCACCGGATGCCCCCCTCCGTGATCCAGGTTTTGAACCCGCGCGAAGGAGCCATAGCTGCACTAGCCCACGCGGGACCGTACCAGACAAATGAGTCCGGGTTGCCTATATTATCGAGCGAGTTGTCATAGTACTTGTCGATAATGGCCTTGATGTTACCTGAGGGCCCCATGACGGGCAGGGCTTCGAGCATTGCGCCCTCGGCACCGTTGTCGGACATGAAGAGGATGAAAGTATTGTCGAGCTCGTCGACTGACTGAAGGTAGTTGATGACTCTTTGTACGTTCTGGTCGATTAAGTCGACCATTGCGGCGAAGACTTCCATTTTGCGAACCGAGTCGGCGCGTTCCTCACCAGTGAGTTTGCTCCACGCCCAGTCATCGCTTTCGAGGGTTATGGGCGCCGCGTTAACATCTCTGGCCACACGGCCGAGTTGGATTAGGCGTTCTAGACGCTTTTGACGGAGGGCCTCAGGGCCTTCATTATAGATGTCTTTGTATTTATCGATAAGCTCACGCGGTGCTTGGAGGGGCCAGTGTGGTGCTGTGAAGGGAAGGTAGGCGAAGAAGGGTCGGCCGTCGTCTTCTTTCCTGGAAGTCAGGTATTGGAGTAACTGGTCTGTGAAGGTTGTAGTCGAGTAGAAGTCTGAGGGAAGGTCGGTGGTTCGGTCCAGGAACCCGTCCCCTTCCATCCAGAATGCGGACGACTTCAGTGGAGCCAGAAAGCCATCTCCCGCGTGTTCCAGTTGAGGCTCGTAGTTGAAGTGGTTTCCGCATCCGGCAAGATACGAGAAGTTCTTCTCAAATCCGCGAGAACAGGGCGCGATCTCTTTCTTCAATCCCAAATGCCTTTACAGTTCATCAGGTTGCTGTAGATCTATTGGGGCATTGGCCTGGACAGACATACCATTTCCCCGACATGGTCGTGAAATAACCAGCATCCTGCAGCACTTCAGATAATGCTGCCACTCTCCAATTGAGATATCCCTCATACCCCGGCTTGCCTTCGTACTGTTTGGCATTTCGCATGTGTTCAGCCATCTGGCCCAGTCCGGCCAAGTGACTGTCAGTGCCGGAGAACAGCATCGAGCGAGTAGGTGAACAGGCTGACGCGGTGTGGAAATTGGTCAGGCATGTTCCTGTACGTGCCAGAAAGTCAAGGGCTGGCGTTTCAATCTCCGATCCAAATGGCTGGATGTCACTGTATCCGAGATCATCGGCGACAATGACGAGGAAGTTCGGGCGACGAGTGGAGCCCATACTGTAGCTATCAAACGGTGGGCACAACCTATATATCTTCTAGCGACAAGGAAGAACGAGTGCTTCCATCTTTTATCAGGTCCCCCGGGTATATCTTTATCAGAGGACCAGAGAGATATCGAGGGTACGTAAGATATCTCGGCGATTGCGCCATCGCTACTGGATGCGTTTACACGGGGAAATAACATTAACGTCCGGCGGGGTAGGTGAGATCTCAATCCACTGGAAGAAATAATTCCATTTCTATGCCGCCGTGAGACGTTGGACCTCCCCAACTCTCACCAATATCACATTGCTGCCGACTTAAAGGAGACGAAACAGCAACAGCAGCAGCAGTATCATCATCATCATCATATACGCCACGAATACAATGGAGCCCTTCCCAGAGATCTCAGGATCAATGAACAAACCCGGGTATAATTCATCCAAACGCCCAACTGCAATGCATACAATCCAGCCTTCTAAACATGAAAACGGCTACGGCAACCCGAAACTATAATCATTGTCTACCGTTAGTTCGCAACGTCCTCGACCCTCGACGACGACCTAGAGCAGGCTCAGGAATATCGCTGGCCTCCACCTCAGGACTTAATACCGGTCGCCGTCTGCCTCGGCTGCCTCGAACGTGGCTCATCGCTTGGCGTAGAAGGCCGTCTGCCTCATCGTCCAATTCCATTTCCACTTTATCCTCCAGTGTTTCAGACCCGCCTCTCAAATTGTGGGGGTTGACCTGAGAAACTTCACCCGTCCACTCTTCAGAATACGGCTCCTCTGTGATGGCACGTCGCCTGACGACTTTGCCCTTTCCTTTGTCGCGCGACGACCGGTTAGAACTCCGGCAGCCGCTTCCTGCCCGGGAGGCCTCTTCGGAGAGCGTCGACTCAGCCTCGTTGCCCTCCAGCGCCCAGATCTCCAGGGCTCGAGAGAGCAGTGTTCCCGCAACACCGGCACCAGCAGCAGCATCTCCGCCTCCACTGGATCCCAAGACACGAACGGCCTCGTGGAGAGCGGTGACAGCCTCCGCTGTCCGGTTGAGTTCGAGTAGAATAAGGCCCCGAGCTGTGTGTAGTGAGCCAATCAAGCCACGGTCCTCGTAGCCTCCAACACCGGACGAAGCCGCGCCAGAAGCATTGCCCCCGCTTCCTCCTAAGAATGGGCTATATCCGAAGCTAGCACCTGCAGCACCGATACGAAGACATTCATCGAATTCAGCTAGCGCCTCCACAGAGCGTCCAATGCGACGCAGAGCATGGCCCAGGTTTGCTCGTGTGGCTACCCATGCTCCCGGCTCGCAATTAAGAGACGCGGCCAGGCTGAGGGCTTGGCGGAATAATTTTACAGCAGGTTCGAGATGATTTTGATGGTAGAGCACCACTCCCAACTCATTGAGTACCAGCGGGTCGCCACCCAAGGAGGATGCTGCGGTGGACGGGTTGGAGGGAAGTGCGGGAGCCGAGCCCGACGTTGCGCCTGTCGACATTGTATATGCGGCAGATAAGTATTCATGGGCGAGCGACATGTTGTTCAGGGCTAAATGCTGCATGCCGAGAAAGAGTTGCGGCAAGTGGCTTCCTTGGAAGAGTCGGGCCGCCGTGCTATAAGCCGCGATAGCTTGATCATGCTCTCCTTCAGCAGCGAAGGTGTGAGCAAACCCAATCCATGCTGGCGCTGAATGGGGATCTAGCAACGATGCTTTCGAGAAGAACCGTCGGGCTTCCGCCACCTTGGAAACAGATAGATAGTAGACGCCAATGGCTAAGTAGGTATAAGACTCCTCTGGAGCATGGTCCGCCAGCGTGTGGGAGAGAAGGAATAATGCATTGGTAGCACCAGTTTCATATAAGCATGCCAGATGTAAGGGATATACGGCAGGCGCATGGCCCAGATGGTTCTGGGCTAGAATAGGGGCAGTCGTCGTCGTTAATGCCGTAGACGGCTGGGAGGTCGACAAAATCGACGAAGTCAGCTCTAGCGCTTCTGCGAAGCGGCATTGGGTATACAGGGCCTCTGCGCGTGAAAGCAGTATATCTGGATTTTCCGAGAGGTTATAATGCGTGGACAGGGTTTCAGTTGCATCGGAGAGAATTGTAGGGGACGAGTATTTAGATAGTCGGGTGGTATAGAGCATCTTCGTGAAATGAGCAGCTTCCTGAGATACAGAGGGGTCTGGACTGGAGATAGAGTCAAAGTCAAGTGATTCCAGAAATTCGAGCTCCTCCGCAGGTGACATTAGTGAATTCTTCATCAACTGATCGAATGCTTCAAAGCACTGGACATCAATGCGCACAGCATCTTTGTAGCAATCACGGGCACGGTCAAACGCATTCTGCTTGGCGAAGCAAAGCCCCCTCAGATAGCACATTGCAGCCTCAAAACGAATGTTGCTCGCATCCTCCCGCTCTCGTTCTTCGCTGCGATCGATTCGCGACGCTGTGGTTTTTCCATTGCGTAAAGTTACATGGCTTTGGCTATTTAGATGTTGCAGCTTGCGACGGCTGTTACTGCTGTTGCCGCTGCGAATTAGGTGCGTCGGGTTGTGATCGCCGAGTATTGATAGCGCCTGCTCAAACTGGTTTTGCTTTATATAACAATGCGCGGCCAAGTAGCGACAAGCGGTGCTTCTGGAAATCAAATCTTTCCGTGACAAGAGAGCCAAGGCTCGGGTGAAGTTGTTATTCGAGAAATGTACTTGAGCCAGCCAAAACGCATCAGAGTCGCTGTCTAATTGAGTAAAATGCGTTAGTCTTTATTGATTGCAGCGCAAGGGCAAAGGGTCTACCAACTAGTTAACGCGAGCACTTTATCACCAATGTAGACTGCCGCATCATGCTGGCCACGGTTCAACGCATCCTGCCGCCAGGAGCGAAGAAATTTCTCCATAACACTAGTTATTATGTGGTTTCGGGTAAGGGCAAGAAGGCTTCAGGGAAGATCGGGATTGTTGCAGTGATGCATGGGGTCCGGAGGGGTGATAAAGGCTTGACGCATTCGTTGGTTCTTGGTTTCAGGTACAGCTGCCAAACTTTTCCCCAAAAGTTCTCCGCAACAAGCGTTCAGCAAAGCGACGATGATGGCTTAATCACAGAAGCAGCTAGCCCGGTGAGCGTCCAATGCAGGAGGGAAGGAGAGAATCCAGATTCGAATCTATGGATGCGATCCGCGGAATTGGATGTTTGACTGTTTTGTTTGCTTGTTTTATGCTTCCCAAAATGGCGCGTCACTGGGTCTGTGCGCTTACCTTATCGGGTAATTGGAGATCAACAGGCCCTCATCCATCTCTTCTCACACCTAATGAACGCAGGCAAGTGAACGTGGCAACTGCTTAAATAACTTCTCATTCTCTCAAGGGTAGCTTGCTATCGGATAACAATCGTCTTATCTTACAGTCACGAAACAGAGGAACCATGCTTCCAAAAGTTGATAGATCGAAACACTAGACTCCGTAGACCCATAGATGCATAGGTGTCAGGGTTCCAGGAAAAATCAATTAATACTACTTAGGATATTGGAATTGTGCACATGTATCTCAAATGCATCCTATTTAATCGAACCACACGGGGGCTGTCGGCGTACTCAACCGCAAGATGAAGACCTGGAGACTACTATGATCGCCTGAGAGCCAGAATGACTGTCAAAAAGAATGATGCAAAGTGAGAAGCACCAGAGAGTGACATGGTCATAATACCATAATAATTAGTGAAATAAAAACGTTGGTCGTCGTGTATATTTCATTGTAGTGTTCACCAATGCATAGTCCAATAGTATGCGTACTAGTAGCTACGGTTGGGTTTAGATTTATATACTTTCTGGAGGGTTTCACGGTATAACTACTAATGCGCCACCTAGCTTAGACGCATCAGAAGATAGAAATAGATGAGCACTTGATAAGAAATCAATACTAGTAGAAACCTCGACATTGGGTAGTCATAACCTCTTATAACTACCTGGTTAGTTGAAACCACACCAATATTGCTTCCCTCAATTCCAGTGAGTGCTTTCCAACGTCATTTCTTCACAATCCAGTCAGGCATTCCTCGTCTTTCGACGTTTTCTTATTCTTTCATTCGATACAAAAAAAGTCAATCATTTTAGAACTCTCTTGCTTAATCACCGGAGTCGTATTGCTAGTATTCTCATCGGCGTTGGCACTATCTTCACCCGTACCCTCTTCGTCCCCATCGCTGGTATCGTCAGTGTTTATTTCTGCGTTGGCACTGCTTCCACTAGTACTCCGCAAAAGATGTAGAGTTAGATCCGACTTAGCTACCTCACTGTTTGAGAAGTGGCCTTTAACAAGGTCAGTGAATGCCCTACCAGCAGATGCGCATCCCATCCCACGCAGCTGCTGTATTCCTGCTAGGGTCAGGGCAATGTGGGTAGTGGGAGGCATGGGCGGGGGCGATGGGCCACGCTATAGAAATTGATTTAGTTTAACTTCAACTTCGTTACAATAGGGGCTAACTTACAGTACGATTCCCGCGTACTGGAATTCTTCTTTCAACATAGTCGCGATGGAAACGCGTACCAAAATGTGCAGCAAATACAGGGTCAACTTGACTGTAAATTATCCTAGTTTAAATCCAATAGTACCAAGAGTGAAGGACTATACACGATTTGCTCGCATTCTGTAGCGATTTGAGAGAGCTCTCGCCCTGCCGGACCCTACCCCGGCTCTAGGAGAAACATTGCTCGTCTCCAGCGCTGTTCTACAACATATCTTCTAAAAGCAAGGATGCAGCAGCAGTTTCTGCAGGTCGGATACTTCCACGAGGGGGTTTTTTTTTTTTTTTTTCACACGTACTATGTCTATGTTTAGTATAAGGCAAGCAAAGCTTGGGAAGAAGTCTGTTCTACCTTTATGTGGAACTTGCATGTGATGCTACAACGATGTATTATCATCAAAAGTCATTCCACACATCAATCCACCACCTAGATCGACCCAACATCTAAGACTGTCAGGGGTTGACAAAGAGCTGAAAGGACAGGTTTAAGCTTGCATTCCACTATGAACGCGACTGACAACACACTCACCCCCATCCCAAGCACTCATCTCAGCAGGGTTTGGAGTACCTGGAGCAGGGGCAGGACGAAATCCTGGAATCGGACCTAGTGAAAACTGGATATTAGCCAAGCAGCTTTCAAATAGAAAAGGATAGATTCACCATAGTGATATCCAAAATGAGACACATTAGTTGTATTTTGCACATCGGGGTGGAGGTAGACTTTTGCACATAAGTCAGAGAATACCGGTGGCTGATTAGGAATAGGATTGGCCAATTTGACTTCCTCCATGCCGACCATGATAGTGTACTGGTGATTCGAATTATATGAATGTTTGGAGCTTGATAGCCTACAGCGCACGTAGTCTTGAATCGTATGTGACAAACTGGTGGAAATGCTTTACAGGTAATAGAATCCAAGTTTGGTTAAGGTTAAATGTTGGGTGACTCAAGGCACAATCAAAATGCCAATTAGTGAATCTAGTGGTTTTAATCAAGTAGAAAGACTTATAGATTATCGACCTATTTCCTGTAGTCTTTTATCTATTTCCTAGAATCCTAAATTCCTAATTAACATAGCTTTAAACTAATATTATACTCAGAGTAGCAATCCCTTTAAGGTCCAAGGGTCCTTAACTAATAGAGTTAGTAGTGGTTATTTAGACTGGGCATAACATGAAGGTGATATATTCAATCCGGCGTTCGGGGCCTAAGGAATGAGTTGGAATATCTTCTATACGCTGAGGAAGTCTCGGCGAAATACTCAACGCCTAACTTGGAACAGCAGAAGAAAGTTGCGGATATGCTAGGCATATCTATCACATGAGCTGTTACACATCCACCACGGACATGGAAGTGACCGCCTTCCTATGCAAGGTGATACGTTCGATCGAGGAGGCGGTAAGCACTACGGCGGGCCAGATTCATTACCAAAACAGGTATAGGAATCATCGCCTCCACGTGACTAATATCAAGCTATCATCTTTCAGATTTCAATAGCAACATCTTCATCAACCCAGATATTGTCCCCTCCCAAACAGCAACCGCGCTATCAACTTTCCTACTGTGACCAACAGCTAATCCACCACCTACAAGTCCAGAAATCTAAATAAAACACCGCCAATATGTCTGAAAGAAAGGTCCTTTCGAAGGTGAGCTCACGAACCCTCCAGAACCTCCTGTATAGTATAATAAAACAGGCAACCCTGCCATCCTTTGACATACCTAACAGATTCCTAGTACTATCCGCCAGACTTTGACCCAAGCGCAATCGGCCGGACAAAAAACAAACAAACTGGCCCCAAGGTGATTACGGTTCGACTTATGGCCCCGTTTTCAGTACGTTCTTACCTTATACCCCTCCATTCTAGCCATCTATTTGCAGCCGGCTCATATTTATAGATGAAATGCACGCAATGCGGAGAATTTATTTATAAAGGCAGAAAATTCAACGCGCGCAAAGAGACGACAGAAGAAAAATACTTCTCCATCCCCATTTATCGCTTCTATATTCGATGCACGAGGTGCAGTGGCGAGATTACGTTCAAGACGGACCCGAAGAACATGGATTACACGGCGGAGAAGGGCGCCAAGCGGAATTTTGAGCCGTGGCGAGATCCGAAGAACGAGACGTATAACGAGACGGAGGAGCAATTGCTAAATCGACTAGAGAAGGAGGAGAATGAAGAGCATGAACGCGCGGAGAGGGATAAGATGGCTGAGTTGGAGGAGAAGATGCTAGACTCGAAGAGGGAGATGGCGATTGCGGATGCGTTAGATGAAATTCGGACGAGAAATGCTAGGATAGAAAGGAATGAGGCACTAGGAGATGAGACGGCACTTGCAACGGTACGGGAAGAAGTCGACGAGGAAAAGTTGAAGGCGGAGAAGGAGATCGAAGAGGCTGCGCGAAGGGCATTCACCACGGAAACTGGGGAGAAGGTGAAGAGGCTTGTTGAGGAGGATTCCTCAAATGGTGCTCCGCTAGGCCCCAAGCCGAGCGAGGCGCCACCTTCATTCGCACGGGTAAAGAAGGCGAAGAAGCCATTACCGAATGGTTTGGGAATTAAGAAGAAGGCAAAGCCGTCCCTGGTGTAAAAGAGGTGCTCGTCAGAAATTATTACTTGTCTATTCAATAGGCTTGGCGTTTGGTTGGGATTGTATGGGATACAGTTGCTTACGAGTGCTACGATCAAAGATATCAATTGACTGCTTGAATTATTTTCATTCATATGAATACCAAATATGATAAATATGACAAGGGCAATCAAGAACATAAAATGATTAAGAGACAGGTCATAAGCATATCCATCAGAGATATTTCCCGGAGCGCCACGCTGAAACAGTAAAGTAGTACCACACAGTAAAGCCCAACTAAGCTCATCAGAACTGTAGGCAATCTTCTACAACCCGCCTAGTAAATGAAAACGCCAAGCAAGCATAGAAAGTAATACACCTAGGAAGCAGAAAACAAAAAGTCCCGCGACTAGAGGTACGGCATCCACAAAGCATCGCAGGTTGCTAAATGCTGGGGGTTGACCGCCTTGGAGATCAGGTCGATAGTAGTTTGGTTGGCCGGCAGGTTACCCTCCGGAGGACTGGCAAGGCTGACGGCCCGATTGACGATGATATCGCTGTTGTTATATACCAAATCACGAAGCTGCGGGACTGGTAGAACGCCCCGATGCTGTGCTGTAGCCCAGAACATCATTTCATCCCGGACGAAAATGCTTAGTTGCTGCTCTAGCTCATGACGGGGCTCCGTAAGGCATCGGGCAATTGCCATCAGTGCACAAGCAAATAGACCTTCGGTAGCTATGGGCCCCATCAATGTCTGGATGTTGGGAGTCAAACGGAAAGGCACCTGCTCCGGGTTGTAGAAGAACGCCTTGGCAGGGTTGATAGCCGGGATCAGCTCGGAGCTCCAAATGTCACCCGTCGTCCTAGAAATCATGATCTTGTTGGGATACCGGTTGCCCATATGCATCACGTATGTCATGAAAGCGATGGCCGCATATTGGTATGCGAATTGACGGCGGAAGAGCCAAAAATCGGAGAAGTTGGGATATGTCTTCTGGAAGTAGTCCAGCACAATATTGCTGGGGATCCACTTCTCCTGGATCGCGGTCAGGATCTCAGTTCGAAGGACCTGCTGTTGATCAGGTGTCCGCTGAGAAAAGTTAGTTTTGCCCAAGTACATCGGTGCAGTACTGTTACTTACGCTCTGCTTCGTCTCTGCTAACGACCTCATTTTTTCCATTGTGAATAGTACAGGATCATCCTTGTTTATTCCAACCCGTCGGCAGTAGTCTTCATAGATGCCCTGCATGGAAATATACGAGGGATCGTCACGGACCAAACGAATATGAGGCGCCAACGGAACCATGAGCGGAAGATGGAAATAAAGATTGCGCCGTCTGCTTTCCTTGCGTTTGCCTAAGAGACCATTGAAAATACGGAACAACTGCAGAATGCGTTCCTCGCGTCTACAATGCCTAGCTGCTGGGTGCTGAACGGCGAAAGGATGCACACTACCATCATGGCCACGGATCTTCAACCGTCTGTGGCAAACACCAATGCCACGAACTAGGTCAATATCAGGCAGGAACCGATCAATGCGAACAAAGTCCTGATTCTTGTCTTTATGCAGCAGATATTGGCCCGGCACCTCAACCTCGTCGAATTTGAGGAATCGGAACTCACTAAGATGTGGAGAGTAGGTCTCGAGGAACTGAGACTGAGGTCGGCGATCAAGCTTCTCTTCAAACTTGTCACGCCAACGCCGCAACTTCTGAATATACTCATACATCGTGGGTTTCTTGACAACGAAATCGGCCTCGAAAGATTTTCGGATATGAGCCGGAAGGATGGTCTCAGCAAAGCGTGTGATGTTTGCTTCCGTCGGAGCAGGAAGCTTGAAGTCTTGTGCATATGAGCCGGGCATGCGGCCAACATACGCCAGTCCATCGTTGAGAAGTGCGACAATTAGACGATAGGCATCTTCGTCGGGAGGGCATTTGAAGTTCTTGTGGATTTGGTCGACCATCGTTTCCATAGAGAGTGCAAGCAATGGGAAAGCTGTTTTGAGACCAGACATTATCTCATCAGAGTATTCCCAAGGCTTCTTGAGAGGTTCCTTCTCAGGCTCTGTTCCAGCATTCTGGTTCTGTTGCTGTGTTCCATTCTGGCCAGGTACCTGGAGATTCTGACCACCCTGAGCTTGGGTCTGGGGTTGACCTTGGCCTTGGTTCTGACCCTGAGCAGGAGACTGTTGGGCTTGGCCGTTGACTTGAGGACTCTGGCCTTGAACTATCCCCTGCTGAATTTGGTTCTGGGCTTGCTGTTGGTTAGGCAGATTGGCCTGGCTTTGCACAGGGGTGGATGTATTAGCATTTGGAGGCTGAGCATTCTGCGCAGGTGAATTGCCCACAGCTGATGGAGAAGGCTTGGGTTGCGGCGAAGCCTGGGCCTGGGCTTGGGCCTGCTGCTGTCTGGCACGGTTTAGTTTCTCCTGTTTTTGATCATGCTGCTTCTTGATATTGAGCATATCTTCCCTATTCGTACGCAACAAGAAGAAGAGAGCCTGTGGGTACAGTTTTGCGATCTTCACCAAAAGAGCTTTGCAAAGGCGTGCTTCCCGATGGGAGAGACTCGTGAGGAGCTGTGGTATGAAGGTGATCCAATACCAGACAGGAGTGTCTCCCTTGAAGTTCTCAAAGGCAGCCGCGACACGACCTTCCTCGTTGTCCAAGCTAAGAAGCCAAAGGATACGACTGAGCAACTTCCTAGCTTTGGAGTTCTTGTAAAGGCCTGCAGCTTCTAGATAGCAGCTTACAGCATTGCTCGCTAACTCATAATCTGATGGGTCAGACTTCTTGAATCGTTGGTCACTGTATTGTCCCCACTCAGACCAAGCTTTCGCAAGCCTCAAGTCATAGTAAAGAGCGACACCAAACGCATCATTTGCTTCGCTAACATGGCTCAATTTAGCCAGGAACATGCCCTTAAGGGTATAAAACTCTGCCTTCTGCTGTGCACCGAAGTAATTAAGATTCGTATTGTTAATCACATCCAGTCCACTGTTCAGCTCCTTGGGGTTTTGGTAATGACATTTGGCTTGTTCACGCAGCTTCAAGAAAGCTTCTTGAATCTCGATGTTTGGAAGAGTATAGATTCGGCTAAGTTGATTGATGCACACCTCAGGCATTTGATGTTTACGGGCAACATGGGCGAAGCGGTTAATGATCCATGCAGTCTCATGGTATCCGCGGTAAGCATAGGAATTGCTGGCCACATTGTTTGTCTGTGGTGGCAGCAAGCTAAGATATGTTGCATTGATCAGTTGGAAAATATGCTGACGCCAAGTAACTAGATCTTGCCACGCGTTAATATCATCCCAGAGGTTAGGAAGGCGATCACGCCAGGTTCCCAGCAACAATTTCAGCTCGGCCGATTTCGTATCCAGGTTCCGCTCATTAGTCTGTGAGAGGCTGGCACAGATATGGCTTGCATCATGGAGCTCAACTAAGAGTTGGAAGTGTTGCAGGATAGGGATGTGAGCATTTGTAATCCTCTTTGGTAACTGAAGCCACTTGCGAATGGACAACTGAATGGACTCATCACAAACACCATTGAACTCCTGAATGTTTTCCTTCTTGATGTGATACTGAAGGAGCGCCATGAATGCCTGGAAAAATGTACGTCTCGGCGTTGGTGCATCAGAAACGGACTTGATAAGGGACTCAAGCTGTTCCCTGTTGCCCTCGCTCTGCCAGTTCTCAATATTGCGCCAGGCAGCTTCGAGAAGAAGATCGTTCAAATTCTCATGTTTGGCAAAGTCACTAAGAATCTCCCATTGCTGTAGCTTTTGTGCGCAAATCAACCAATGATCCTCCCAGAGGTAGTATTCACCTTGCGAGAACGGCATTGCTCCAGAGCGAGCCTTTATCTGGGCATTCTCATACAGTTGCTGGGCCTTGTCCCACATTCCCTGCTGCTCATAGGAAAGAGCAGCGTTGGTTTCGACAAATTTGCAACGACGTCGCCAGGTACCGTAGAAGAAATCATCTTCCTGTAGGCCTGCATAAACTTCAACAAGGGCATCTAGGTTGCTCTCACGGACAGTGGGTGTGTCGATTATGGGGTTGATAGCTGTTTCTTCCAAGTATCCAGCAGCTGTGTACCAAGCATCATACGTCCGACTAAGGTATTTCATCACATGTGGGGGGATCTTAAACCGTGGCTTAGCCCGAACTGCACCCTCTAACAGCGCTTGAACAACGTTTGGCCTCTTATCCAACTGCCTCTGGTGGTATTCGCGCGTGATCAGAGTAATCATACCCTTTTCCAAATCAATGCGATCTTCTCTGGACAAGGTGGACCAGAAGATAGTGAATAGATTAGTCCACAGAGTGTAGGCAACATTCGAATCAGTATGCTGAAGCTGGCAGAGTGGCTCCATCAAATCCCGAGCTCTAACGTCACCGATATCCGCCATGAATCGCTTCCGATCGGAGACAAACGCCTCTAGCTGAATGTCCACCATGACATCGGCTTTCCTCGAATCCTTGTCCGCGTTTGAAAATAGGAATGATAGAGGGTACATAGTATAGTCATCGGAATGCAGCCTAGCAGGAGCATTCATATCTACACAACCCAGGACCAGATGGGATGCCTGTGAAAGCCAGAACGAGTCCGCAAGGGTATCCCAGTTCTGGCAGGTCAACACATAGCTTAGTCGAGAACTAGCCAAACGAGTCAAACTTCGATCGAAGATGGTCATGAAGCGGTTGCGCATTTCAACATCTTGGGCTCTAGTACCAATCAGGAATGCATGCTCCAACCGAACCGTTAATTCAGTTCGTGTGATCTTAGAATCCTCGTAGATTCTGATGACAAGGTCAAGGAATTTCTTGAGCATGGTTTGGTCTGAACGCGATTCGAAGAGCAGCATCTTGTGCAAAACAGCAGTTTTTTCCTTCAGAGTAGGCCAGGATTCATTGGAATGGAAAATCCAGGTCTCAACCATACCAAGTACCTTGCTGCAAAGCTTTATGTTTTGCGATCGCTCCACAAGCTGGGCCAAAACACTCAAGAAAGGACGCCTTTGCTCCCCTAAATGGGACATGCGCACGGATATCAACTCGATAGTCTTGAAGATTAAATCCACTCCAATCTCAAACTCTTGCTGGTCGGGAACTCCTTCCCCAGGTTTAGGACCTGGAAGAACCTGGTTCTGATTATTCACAGAAGCTGCAACATGTTCCTTGGCCAGTTTTTGAGAAAAGACTTTCATGACTTGGGGAATGTGGGTATCCATCTCTGCGGGCTTATTCTTGGACAAGGTCCAAAGAACGTTTAGGCTAGAGACATAGTTGTTTGCCGAAAGTGTTTCTGTCGCAATGGCGGACAAATACGTCACAAACTCAGAAGGTGAGTTCTCAACATCCATAGCATCCTCTTCTTCTGGTTGGTCATCTGGCAGTGCATCGAGAACACGTCTGACCGGAGGCCGTAGTTTGGGGGAGACATCGACTTCATCCTCTACACCATGGAGGCAATCTTGGATCTCTGGGTTATCAGAGCGTAGAGGCTTCTCGAAGAGCTTCTGGATCAATGGCAAACGGTTTGTGATCCAGTCGTCCGGCTTAGCTGCTAGAAGGACTCGCACAACTTGCAAGGCGTTGACCATGCTCGTAATGTGCTTTTCATCCGGTTTGTCGGCCTTCTCCCCAGAGAGAATTGGGTCTGTGACCTTCTGATATAGTTCGATATCGAGGTCACCCCAGTACTCTGGAGACAAAAGGTTCCTCAGCAAGTGAACAGCTTTCTTGACCATGTCTCCTGTAAGCACAGGTTGCTGCGTTTTTGAAGAAGGAAGGTCGCGAATACGAGAAGCTGGAACAGGGAATCGCTCAGGAATAGTGGTTATGAAAGTAATAAGGTACTTCGTCAATGCAGCACGGAGATCAGGAGGAACCATGTATTCAGAGCGCTCACGAGAACTGGGTGGCGCAAGGGAAGGAGATGACGATGTGCCCTGGGCCTCCTCAAGTCTACGTTTCTTTGTATTAGGAGACTCGATTGTGCCATTCGGCATAGCAACATGGCTCTTGACACGCTTCTCTTCCCAGTGCCAAATAAGATTAATGAGGTTCAGTGCGAGCTTCTTGCTTTCGTTAGATGAGTTTGGAGGGGAAGCTATTTTGATTAATGAAGGCACAATAAGAGGCACGAAATGTTCTCGCGACTCATAGAAAAGATCCGGCTGTCGCACAAGAAAGTGGAAGATGCTCATGACCTGTTGTAAGTTGGCAGTTTCTTCAGCCAGGATGCGCCGTGGCCATTTAGCCCAGAGTGGGTAGCGCGCATCTGGCGCTTGAGTGCTGCTACTTGCTGTCATGATCCGCGTAGGTAGAACAGGGGCCAGAACATCAAGCGCCTGGGTGACAAGGGCCTTGCCCTCATTCTGGTGTGCTCTCAGAAGGGCAACATAAACCTGGACCACAATCTTGAAGGGTGTTTCATAATGCGCTATGAAGTAGCTGATCAGGACATAGGCTCCATATTTGTTAATAATGTCCTCAAGCCGTATATAATTCCATGCAAACTTGATAATATCTTTGCGAGAATCCTGCACCGTCTGATGGTGATATTTAATCAGTAAGGCGGACAGCTGAAGAAGCTCCATGCGAGAATGGTCAACACCTGACTGGCTAGATTCCTCACTCAGATCTGCCAACTGTGGTTTCCACAGGCGACTTTGTATGAATTCAGTCATGCTCTTATCCATGAGCTTGGGGCTATTAGCGGGGTGGTTCCATGTTGTCTGAACATCCATTGCAAATATGGGGTTGACTAAGTTGCGGAATGCATAAGTCTTCATCTTCTGGGAGCATGTCCGTTGGCCATAAAGATCAAGGCAGCGCATAATAACAGAGCGACGGTAGTCAATCGACTCGTTTGTGATGATGTGGTGATAGATGAACTTTGGAAACGCCAAGGTGCGTTTTAATTCATCCGCAGACAAGCCATCTATAACCTCGAAAAGGAAATCTAAATCTTGTGTTGACTCTGATAGATAGATCGTGAAGATGTCCATCAGTTGATCCTCAGCCTGCTCAACTCTCAGTCTCTCATTTGCTGGGAGTTTGTCGTTACGCAGTTTCTTCTCAAGTTCGCGTCCAGAGCTCAGCAACTTAGCCCTCAAATCCGCATGAGATACAAGCCAGCGTTTCGTTGATTGATATGAGCATATGGAATGAGTAATGTATATACCATTTATGGCAGCAGTGTTTTTACCATCCGCCAGTTCCTGCCCGAAGAACGCAGATGTGAACCCCTCGGTGTCTGCAACGACTGCTGAACGCAACGCCTCGCTTTCTGGGTCAGCAAGAACCTGGCCAAAGAATCTTCCAAACCGCTCTTCCTTGAAGCGCGCTTGGAAGAAAGCCAAGCTCTCTTTCGGATAGCGATTGAGGTACTTAACAAGCGGCTTGCGGAAAGGACTGTTAGACGTCCGCCGGAGTTTTTCTTCAAGGTCCAACACTTTATTCACAAGATGTTCCATAAAGGATGTTGCAGCGGGCGGGAGGAGGTGGAAGATATTAAAGATTGCAGCAACAACTTTCATGGGTGGGCTTTGCTCAACAAGGCTGAAAGACACCTTTTGCAAAATTGCGTCATCGGCAATGACCTTCATATGATCCAAGAGGCGAGCACCAATCTCAACTTTGAAGTAGTTGGTCAGCAAGGTCAACAACCGGGCAAGCCCATCAAGTCCAGCGACACTCAAGCGTTTGGGATCTTGAAGGTTCATGAGAATGGGACGAAGACCATTCTGCAGTAGATCCTTTGGAAGCTTGTTGGTCTGCGTGAGGACGTCGCGCAAACCTGCGTTTGACGCTTCAATAACATCGGGAGATCGGGAATAGAGGGACTTGAAGAACACAGAAATGATGCGAGCACGGCTGGTGTTCTGGGGCGTGTTGGCAAACTCTGGGAAACTCATCGCCATCGATAAAAGACGGAGACAGGCCACACGCAGATTTACAATCATCTCAGCATTCTTGAATTCATTTGGCTTGGATGCCAAAGACTCGTCATCGGCATCTGCCAGGGCAAGGGACTCTAGCATAAGTCGATTTAATGGGTCATTGAACGTCACAATGTTATTATGCAGGCTCAAGCAGAAAGTGATGGCATCGATAAAACCTATTTGGGTAGGGAAAGGCAGTGCTCGCAGCGGTTTGTTGAAGATAGACTGTAACAGACGATCCTTCACGGGAAAGATGAGCTCATGGACTTGGCACCCTAGGACCTCAGCAATGGTGGAGAAACTGCGACGAGAAGCCTCCCTAACATATTTGTTCATATGAGAGAGCTCATAGACAAAAAATCCGCACAAAGAATAGAGACGACTCTTTTCATTCTTCAAGTCATCCTTGGAGACACTCTTGCAGCACCTTCGAAGGATCAGATCCAGGGTATCTTGCGCTCTTACTCTTGTACTGGCCGGTAGGTCGGCCGGCGTATCCTTGATGACATACATCAATGCCCGGACAAATTCAACTTGTTTGTCGAAGAGCCAAGAATCACCTAGATCCAAGGCAGTCGCAAAAAGGTGAATTCCAAGACTGCCTCCGGCTTTCGTAAACCACTCTTCACTATGACAGCTGTGGCAGAAGACACGGCCAAGGTGCTGGAAGAATGGGAGTTTTGGTATGCGCTCAGGGGTGCCAAAGATGATGCCGGCTGCATCTTTCATGACCTGCATCGCTGCCTGAGCACCTTCACGGACACGGATATTATCAGAGGATAGGCTCTCAACGATAGCCTCTGCAAGGACTCGCGAGTCAAGGTACACTGATCCTTCACCACTCGCAACATCGAACGGCTTCCTGTTATGTCTGACTTGAGCAAGGGCCCTTCCGACTTCAACAACCGCGAAATGTTTGCAAACATCAGCTACAAAATTTGTCGCTGTTTGTTTCAAATCAGGAACGGTGGTGGCGAAAATGCTAGCCTTGAGAAGCTTCTTCAGCGAAGCTTCCTGTGACAACTTCTTCGGAATAGAGCTTGAACGTTCTGACTTGTCCAATATATCCGCCATCCCAGTAGTCTTGTTCTCGAAGAGGTCATTAGCGTGCAACCGAATTAGCGATGCTAAATCCTCTGGAAGGGTTTCAGGCCCGATATAGAGTTTCAGCTGAGACGAGATCATGCGGAATGCTTGCTGTTTGTAGTATACATCAGACGCCTTTGCCGCAGATGTTTTCGGTGTCTCCATTAACTTCGCGATTGCCAAATCGATACCGATACCAATGGGGAACGGACGCTTCTCACTAGGGCCGATAAGTTTGATGTCAAAGCTAGCAGCATCATCGGTAAATTGTTCAAAGGTTAGCTCGGGAGGATGGTTAAGGAACTTTCTGTTGCGACCGCCCAACTTGCCCAATATTCTCATGGTGGTATGCGCATGGAAGTGGTTATACGGGTGAGGCCGAAGGTGGTCCCATAGCGCAGTCATCAACTCGTCCATAATAGGAGCCATAATAGGATCAAGGTAATCGGCAGTGAGATTGTCCACGCAGAGCTCAAGGGTCCGAAGCCCTTGTCCTACAAGGTCAGAGTCTGCGCGCAGCGCTACTACGATAGGGCGCATAAGGTAACTGAGATGTGGCAGAAGATGGCTAAGGCGAGCAGGGACAGTAAGGGTGAGCTCAACGTAGAGGTCGCGCTCTTGAGGCTTCCGGGCCGCGCTCAGCAGGTTATTGAACGTCTCGAGGAGCATCTCCAACAAGGGCAAGATTTCCTTGTACAGGAGCTCGAAGCGACCACCACCTATACTGCGGAACAGTGACCGCAATAAAAGGAAGTAGTTCATAGGCTCCTCTGCAGTCACTGAAAGCTCTATACATTTGGTAACGATCTTGGTTACATGGGGGTGCAGCACTTGCTCATTCTGGACCGAAAAGAGCGTCACTGCCATGAAAGAGAGCTTGAACATCCTAAGCAAAATCTTGGCCTTGGTCATATCTGAAGTTCCAACTTCGTCGATTCGATCCATGAGGTACTGGAGTACCATTCCGGAAAATGCTGGAGACGTAGCCTCGCTTGCTAAGAAGAATTGGGGCAGGTGCAATAAAGCGCCATGTTCAAACATAAGCTCATGGAGGTAGGGGATCTCGGAATGGAAGACTTCGTGGAATGTAGCGGTGTCAATGCAGTGGAATACAGTTCCAAAGCTCTCCAGAAGTTCCTTTTCTTCTCTTGACATTGGTGCGGTATACTGACTTGCGAGAAAATCAAAGGGGGAAGAGTAGTTTACTTCCGGCGGTGGCTGATCTACACCGTAATACTTGAAGACACGAGCTCCCTCGTGGAAGAGTTTCTTGATGACCCGCACTTCTTCTGCGTTATAACCGTAAGAGACCTCAGACCAATTGATCGGTACACTGTTGGGATCAATCTGAATATGATCTGGATTGCAATTCTTCAGCTGATGGAAGATATTCTTCAATCCATTGATTAAATTTCTGAAGAGGAAGATGTTATCTGAAACGGGATCCCCTCCTCGATCGCGAGGGTTTGAGGTCTTGATCGGCGACGCCGAGAAGATATCAATTTCATCCCAGTCGGGCGGGTGGTCCTTGTCGGCAAGGTACCTCTCTGATGAAGGCTCGATGTCCTTCTTGCTCACCTTGTACGCTGTTGACACTTTCACTGCATTGTCAAACTGATGGTTCATAGACGCAAATTTGTCACCAATGGCATCGAGAATCATAATGAGGAAATACCGAGCCTCTCGCTTATCATCCAGCTTAGAGATCTTTTCTGCCATGTTCAAAAGCAACTTGGCACTCATTGTTTGGAAGCTTGTCCCTGGGAAGTCATCGTGAAGGTTCTTAGTGTAGACCTCGACAGTTCGCCTGATCTGATCACGAGTCAGATGGTCCCGTACGTGGTGAATCAAGTCTGCGAGCATGCTGTAGGCGAGGGGCCGCATGGTCTCATATACAGTTAGCCCGTCCCCGATTAAAGTCCTTTCATCAAGAAGTTCGTCAATCTTCTCCAGGAAAATTTTCCGATAGTTAAAGTTGATGATGTGACGAATTGCAACAAGAAGTTCCTTCCTAGCACTGGATTTCTCTCTAGGGCAATCTTGGAGAAGGCGGACGACCACTGAAGGCAGTGTCGGAAGGAAGTCCTGCAGCTGATGGGCATACATGCGCAGCAGATACGCCAAGAAGCTCATCGTCTTCACCTGCGCCGTTATAAATTCACCAAAGGCAGCTCTGTTCTTAATCTCCTTGCATACACCGGTGAAAATCATGCCCTGGGAAGCTGCCTCAGCATGAGCTTTCTCCTGTGGCTTAGCTTGGAGAAGCAAGATACTCTTTATGAGGGGCACAAAGAGCTTCACATTCGCCGACACAGAATTCCGATGGGTTTGGAATATAGAGACGACGATGATCGGACATTCTGCCAAAACCTTAAACGACTGCATTCCCCTAAGTAGAACGTTGCTCCCTTGCTGATCGGAAGGACCGAGGTCTGAGACTGAAGTCGCGGGAGAACTAGGTCGAGGAGATTGAAAGTTCTGAGCTGTGGCACCTGGTGTTGAAGGCATGCCGGATGGTGTGGCCTGGCTGGGGGTGTCGAAGGTGTCGCGAACAACCTGCTCCATAGTTTGGAACATCTCTTGAATGAGCTCGAGGAACGGCTGTACCCGTAGAGCCGTTGCCTTAGCCTGGTTCCGTTCCAAATCCATGATCGTCTTCATGCAGAGGACAGCGTTCTCTTCATTCTCGATCCGTACGAGGTCCATCAAGAAGTCCACCATATCCGCGGCGTAAGGCTCGACGTCAGGGGAGGCCATCGGTAATCGGTGTAAGGTCTCGAGGACGCAATTGCGAAGTTTCTGGTCGGTTACACAAGATATATCAGCTCCGACCCAACAACACATGTCTACCAAGGCAGAAAGGCAGGACGATATCTCCAACCAAGGCGACTCACCTGCTCGAACGATAAGTTTGTAAACACCGGCTCACCCTTCAGTATACCCTTAAACACCGGCCATAGCTTTGAAAGGAAGATAGGATAGCTTGCACCAGAGCATAGTGGCTCGATATTATCTCGTAATTCGACGGCGACATTAGCGCGGATTTTGATATCTGAAAGACCGTCAGCAAAGGCAACAAGCTCCGTAATCCGTTCCTCAGGTAAGCCCGAGCTCCTATCTCGCAGTATGCCCCCAGAGCATCAAAGTATCGGACGTACCAAGCTTCTCATCGCCTAGCTTGTTGGCGTAAATGTCGATATTGCGCTCCATGGTCGCCGAAACCCTCCAGGGGAGTGTTTGATACGTTAAATTGATTGTATTAATGCCAGGCCACAGGGCCGGCTAGAAGTCGAGCGCCAGCACAGTCTGCTTCGTACGTTGTGTTCATAGGCGTTAAAGCGACGGTCATAAGCTATCCCGAATGGCCCATTGACGGAAGACACTGCATCGGATAGGACAATGAATACAAGCGTCAAGTCATTAATCTCTCTCGCAAATTAAACTGAGGGTATAGGAAATAAGAAAAATTAATTAAAGAGCGTACGGCGAGAGAAGGGCGTGGGGAGCGGGGAAAGAAAGTGGAGGGTATCAAAGGTCAAGGGAACTGCGCGCAAATTCACGCCTGCAAACTGATGGACCAGAAAGCAGCAGCGAGAACGCGGGTATCGCAAAGACCCCGAAAGGAACACTAGTCCGAAACAGGCAATATCGCTACATCATTTCTCCATGCCGATAAACGCGCGTCTAGGGCCGCTTATCGGCTAGTCGCCCTATCATGGTAGTGTCCCCAGATGTTGAGCAGGGGTATCGCTCAGGGCGGGCGCACGTGGTTCATTACCGAAGTGAGGTGCATGTAGTGGTGGATTTAGTCTGTTATGCCATAAATACTTCATGTTTAAAAATCAAAAGAGGTCATCGACATCAAAGTCGACTAAAGGGAAACGCCATTTGCACCCGTTTTCCAGACCCGAACACAGTTCTAATAGTCCAACTCAAACGTCCGCTTTGAATCACGGGCACAAAGATAGCCCTGCGCGCGGAGAAAAGAATATTGAAGGCCATGTACACAAAAGGAGATATGAGATAGAAAAGAAAAAGAATAAGATAGGAAAGTGATGGAGGGTGTAAGGAGCGAAAGAGAGGGTTCTGATCAGATGTCAAACCAACTGAAAATAAACACACTCATTGCAGCTCGTAGTCGCTATGCCATCACTGTGGGAAGTCTAAATAAAAAAATGCCATCAAAACGACCGTCCGTCACTTGGTAGAGTTGCTTCGTGTTAAGATCTGTACGGCACTCGACCCGATCGACCGTCGACGGTCGCGCGGTCGGATCTCACTGCCACTACCACTCCGTCGCCTTCGAGTATCATCAAGGGTGTCGCGGCGCCGTCTCTGGAGCAACGGACGTTCCAAAGTTAGAATCACGCTTGCTATAACATTAAAAACGACAAAATCTTAGCAAGACGACAACGGCAAAATCAAGGGGGGGAAGTTCATCGAGGTGCAGACAAGGTCATGGCAAAACATGACTCCACAAACACTCAGGCATAGAGACTAACCGTTGAACTCCGTCGTTCCTTCACTGAGCCCGAGTCATCCAATTTCAAAGATTGGAGACGATTCTGATTATCTTGAGTGATACTATCAACCTCGTCTACATAAACAGCGACGTCCGCTGGCGGCGGTGGTGGAGGAACACCGTTTTGCCTATCTTTAGCCTGCACTGCCAGCTTCTCCCACCGCTCTTTTCGGGCCTTTTCACGCTGCTCAGCACTGTTTTGCCGCTCGTTATACTCATGCGAGCATTCATCGAAAAGCTGCGGGTTGATCTCCATGAACATCTTCATAGCGTTATATACCATGCTGTGGATTGTTCTGTCTACGAGTCAGCAATAATGGCAGGGAACAGTCGGTCAATGAGAAACTCACCGATTCCAGTGCCCTTTCGAGTTCTCATACAGCGGCGGGAACATGATCGGAAGGATAGTCTCTACATTATCGCTGACCAAGTTGCAGAAGTATTCGTTGTTCCAGAAGTAGAGGGCACGTTCCGCAACCTACAAGAGTGCATGTTAGAGTTGTAGATTAGACAAGCTATGGTAGTACATACCTGGAAATGGGGGCTTGCGACCGACTTCGCCAGTTGTTGGAACAAGGGCACTTGGACCTTGGCAAATTCCGCCGGATCCATAACCTCAAAAATATCCTCTACTTCATTCAAATACATTACTTCCTTCGTACTATTAACCTTGGGCCAATAGCGTAGTAAGCCGAGAACAACCTGGGCACAAGGTTAGTCTGGCTAAACAAAATTCTAAAAAAAAAAAAAAAAAAAAAAAAATTAGTGGGGTTTCTCACCTCTTCTGTCAACGATGAATCCTTCTCAAGGAACTGTACAATGCAATACGCCAGTTGTGGGTGATACATGCTGAGACCTTTGGCTTTGTGCAAAGGCAGCAAAACCCTGGTCAGGAAGAGTTTGTGTTCCTCCTTCAGTGGTAGTGCAAATCCATTGATGATAGATCCGAGGATTTCAAGCAGCTCCGCAATTCCGTTAAATCGTTCCGTCTCATACGTGAATTGGAAAAATACGTTGTTGATGGAACGGCGAATATAAGACCGCAGATTCAGAAATTTTCCATAGATGCGATGCAACGTAGTCTTCAGGAAATCCCGTTCCCGAGGGTCTTCAGAGTCAAACAACTCCAGAAGCTATGCAAGTGTCAACTCAGGTCTCATTTTGCAATTTCCAGTGCCAACCGTCTAGGTGACATACCTGTAGTACAAAGTGATGGTCGATATAAGCCTTTGCGATGTTCGTGTTGAAATCCTGACTCTCGATGAATCGCAAGAAGAATTCATAGACCACCTGGATATGGGGCCAGGCCACTTCCAAAACAGGCTCATCCTCTTCTGGGTCAAAGGCCTCTCCTTGAGGTGTTACAGGCGGTGGGATGGGTCGAAAGAGGTTCTTAGCGAACATCTCAACGACGCGGGGATACATGGGTTCCGTGATCACAGAACGGTTGTTTGCGACATAATCCAGAAGCTCGTGAAGCGCCAGTCTCTTAATCTCCTTTGACTTCATGTCGGCAGTCGGATCGTTAAAATCGAAGATGATGTTGCATTGATCGATTTTCTGCATGAACAACTCCTGGCGCCGATTAGGCGGTACTTCATGGAATCCCGGCAGCTTCTCCAACTCTCTTTGGCGTTGATCCGAAATATCAAACCGCGATGAATGCTGGCGTTTGGGAGTCCTGATCCCTTCGGACATATCTTTGGGCGTTGTCTGGAGGCGGTCGAAGACATGGGACTTTCTGGGAGGGGCCAGGTCACCCGGCATCGTTTCGGCGGCGCCAGGGGGGGGGACATGCTAGAGAACAAGTCAAGAGTCAGAGCGATGAGCGAACGCGGAGGACTACTAGGCCGCCTTGAGCCGGAGATGGGGACGGGGGCGGAGAGAAGAGCTCACCGGTGCGCTCGGGCTGATGACCACGCTGGGGGCCGGCACTTGCCCTTGTTTCGTTGGAGTTGCTGGACCACCATTATTTACTGGTTGACCAGCGACGCCTGCGCCCTGAGGAGCATAGTACTGACCTGGGGGGTACACACCCGCCTGCGCAGCATTATCCGGAGACTTCCCTCTTGTATCATTCACTGACGTTGTCGACGATGTCGGGGTGCCGTTCTTCGGGGATGAGGATTGTTGACCGTGGTTTACTCCGAGGGAAGCTTGGTTCTGGGGCGAGGAGTGGGAGGAATCTTTCTTCTTCGAAGATTTATTTGCATCTTTAGCCCTCGACAACTGCTCATGCTAGGACGGTTAGCTAGGAGTAGGGGGACCAACGGCTGTTGTGATGTTGAGGCGGGGAGCGAGTTCAGGGCGGAAAAGATGAAGGCCGGCGACTTAGTGTATCAACTTACCACTCTCTGTCTGAAACCCTTCATTGTCGCGGATATTCGAACAGCCACATGTACTCGGTCGGCGATCTCGATGCCAGTGCAGCAAGATGCCGCACACTAGCAGGAGGGGGGGTAGTTGGGCAGCGTAGAGGCGGTTCAGGAGACTCGGATTGTTTATGTCGGCCTAGAAATGACCACATGAGCGATTCCAACCCCAATATAGTTACACATAGCAATCGATTGCGGTAATGGCTTTTTTTTGTTATAATTCCAGAAGCAATTATGGCAGCAATGAGTAGCCACCACCACACCAACTGATGTCGACTAAAAGAGACCGTGTAGGACTGAGAGGGGGGGCTGCTGTAGGATAATGAAGCGAAGGGAACAACTTGGGGGGAAGGGGATGGGGTAGGACAACGAACGTAATAGATGAGAACCGGAAGGGGAGGGGGACAAACAAAAAGTGGTTCTAGACGCGCAAGAGAAGCAGGAAACTATTGCTGCATGACTTACCTCAGTGGGATCAAACTGGGACGAGTGGAAGGAGGAAATGGTCGGTCGCTCTCACGCTGTTTCCTTAGGCGCGAACTGAGCGGTATAGGAGCAACTTAGGCAGTTCGTAGACGATCGAATCGCCTTTCCGTTGGCTGTCGCTTAGCGGCTGGGTGAGAAGCGGGGGTGTGGGAGAAGAGTCCCCGTATAGGTATTGAGAAGCACGGCACGATTGTCGCCTACACAATGCGGTTTAAAGGGATTCTGTGCAATTGCAATAGGACCAAGAAGAGGGCCGGTTGATATAGAAGATTGTTTAATGAGGAAGAGGGACTGAAGGGCCGACGGGGGGTGTTGTGGCTGAGGAGGGCGAGGTGGTGCGCTCAGACGTGTGGTGGAGGAAAGCCGTGGGACTGACTTTAGTCCCATACATAGTTACAACCAACTACGGTAAACTCCAGTACAGGGGAACACACCTCAACTTAACAGAGATAATTAACCTTTTAATATGTCCCGTAGGATTTCCTCTAGATCGCCCAGAGATGATTTTGTCAATCATAAGACAGTATCTCTCCCGTCTTTGCTCATACTAGCATTTTACCGTAGTGTTCACGGCTATCACAGCACATCAGGTTCTGTTATGACTGTTTCACATTTATGCTTATTATTTCCACTGCCGGTTACTATTATAGGTACGGGCAACCTCTGTGCCTGAGGACAGGTACATACATAAGGCAAGGGACGGGACTGGAAAATGACCAAAATACGTCAAACAAGAACAGCAACCGCACACTGACTGCCACATGATCCTATCGTATTTTTTTCCCCTCTCCCTTGGGCATTTTGATTTGAAGACAGTCCCGTAATAAACCTTCTCCATTTATATATAATTATATATTTTCTTCTTTTCCCTGGTCTCCATCCTTGCAACCGGTACTCGAAAGCCACAAAAAAAAAAAAAAAAAGGAGTGGAGATCATGTGACTACCGGCGCACTTATTCACTTTCATAGAATAAACCAAGTCAAATGAATCAGTCAACGTAACTACTGCATGTACATACAAGAGAAGAATCAATCTCTCCTCTAGAGCTCACCAGAAATGGCACCACTTGATTAATTTGCCCCAAATCACATATGAAGCAATTCAACACACTTGAAAGCTAGTCTCATGCTCTGACGTCAACGGCAGTCTAACCTTTGTACCGGCGCAAATCAATCCCAAATATACATCTATATTTTGACTACATCCAACAATTCCATTACTACTCAACCAAACCAAACCGTGCTAGCAGATTACTGCATCATAGCCTTCAATATGTCGGAACAACATGGGTCTAGGACAGCCCCATTCTATTCAATACCGTCTCGTCGCATCGTCAGTGTTGAGCACCCGGGGATCATCAAGAATGTCGATAAAGCCATTGACACACTCCAAGGTCCCAAGGGAATCTCCAAGGTACGTATGCCCTTACCCACAGAGCCCTAAAATAAACTCCCACTATAAGACGATTTATCCTACTATATTATACTTACTCACAACTGCTAGATCCTAAATCCTCCAAAAGCCGATACTCCAGCGTATCTCTATCTCCGACCAGAGGATGCAATGTCAAGACCTGCCCAATCAACCAGCTTGCCGTCCAACAACATCCTCCTAAAGGTTACCGTGCCCAGACGGACCGGTCGCAAGCGTAAACGGGGATCGGATGAGCCGTTCACGGGCGCCCCTGTCTCGACACTTGGTCCTGAGACTCAGCCTCGGCGCAGTGCAAGGGAGCTCTTGCAGAGTTTGCGTGATAATGTTGGCAGATATCAGGTTGAGCCTGTCGGCATTGTGAACCGGACGCATGTATTCCGAGGTATATTGTAGCTTTCCTCTCTTCTGTTCTAGAGGGCCTATGAGCACAAGTCAATGCTAATGGGATTGTATAGGGATGCCGGACTTTGTTTTCTCGAGCAGTGGTAGTTCCTTTGCCAATCGGTTTCGGGAGCAGATTCTGCCGTTTGACTGTTTGTTTTACCCTATATCTGCGGTATATTGGGGTGTAAACTAATGACATCGCAGATGAGAAGATGAAGCAATTCGATCTAGATATGGCCAAAGGCATGTCATCAAACATCGATATCATCCCACCTCCATCTTTCAGCCAGGGAGATATCCCCTTCACCTACGCGTAAGTCCTGCCACCACACTAATCAACACGGCCCATACCCATCCTAACTCCTCCAAAACAGTTACCGCCAAAACCAAGCTGTCCGCCAATCGATCGACTCATCAGGCAACATCACAACAGTCAACACGCAAAAAGCCGCAAAAGTCCTAACGCATCTCGTCTCCTACGACATCCGCGAAGTACCCAACAAACCGAACGAAAACACCCCACCCCTAGAGGCCCAAGACGCCACCCTCCGAGAAACAGTAGCCATCATCCAAGGCCTTTTCGACAAGCGCCCAGCCTGGACCCGTCGTGGACTCCGCAACAACCTCAAAACAATTGAACAACGGTACGCTCTCCGGCACGCAATCCCTTATGTAGGCTACATCATGCGGTCCGGACCCTGGCGCGACGCAATCATTAAATTCGGGCATGACCCGCGCACGTCCCCAGACTACCGCGCCTATCAGACCGTCATGTTTCGGATCCTGCCCCGGGAAGCAGATGTCGCGCGCGACGGTTATGCAGGGCGTCGTCATGCTGTGCCTCGGCTCAACGAGCCAGCCGCGATGGATCCATCCACGGATCTAAAAACAGATACGCATATTTTCACGGGCCAGCTGCCGCTGCCGCTCGACGGACGGATGTGGATGTTCTGCGACATCACCGATCCTCTGCTGAGGAGTATCGTGTTCCCAGCGGAGGAAGATCGGGCACCCGGATTTATCCGCGAGACATGCGATATAGTCAGCGATGGATGGTATGGGAGCGGGACGCTCGCAAAACTAAAACTAGTCATGCGTCATAAGATCCTCGGGCTCATCGAGGAGCGGATTCTCGATGACCAGGACTTTGCGCGGATTCTGAGTTTCCCCGATTATGCGACGCCGGAGAATGTGAACACGGCGTTTACGCTGGATGCTAGCATTGTGTCGAATAAGGAGTTGACTATGGCGACGGAGATCAGGGCGATGATTAAGGGAACGCCGTCATGGAGGGAGTTGACAAATCAAGGTCAGGAGCAGGATGCTGCAGCGAAACGTGGGAAGGGCGCTGCGGGTCGGCGAGTGCAGTGGCGGGATACGGCCGGCGAGGATGAGAGTGAGGGCGAGGAAGAGGCTATTGAGAAGCAGGCGATTTTGGAAGCAGCCGTGGATGATGTTATGGAAGCCATCGGCGGTGATGATGAAGATGGAAATGATGATTTGGGAGAATTGGACGGGGGAGAGGATATCGAGGAATCAAGACCTCCGCCCAAGTCAGGAAGTCGGCGATAGTTAGATTTGAAACCTTTAGGTTGACGTTTGTCTAAAGAAAAACCACCCTTGTGAATCCAGATGCTTATCTATACTAATTATTCGCTCAGCTGGATGTATGTACATCATAAGACATCAGAGACATGACACGTTTTCGCTCATAAGCATCAGCATAGCACCGTTCAACGAAATGATAGATATAAAGCCAAGCAAATTCAAAGAGACAAGGAATCTTATATTAGTCAGGACATTGTAGCAAGGATGAAGGTTGCACCCTGCTGGGCATAGTTATTCAAATATGAACAAAGGAGAGCTGGAACAAGTCACAGTTGGCTGGTCACCAAGACCTAAAATAATAATATAAACATAAAAATGAAAGTAGTCCAAGTGGGTATCGAATGTAACAATGCAAAAATAATCCAAAGGCTAAAACCCTAACTCCAGTTGTCACTGTACGCCGCACGAAAAGGAATGATGGAATCAAGATCACAAAGCCGATCCAGTCAGATTCACTGTGCCTTATGCTGATTCCTCCGCGGCGCTCCCACTCTCCCAGACTTCAATCTCCGCCTCAGATGGTCCGGATTTCGCGGCCTTGACCTGTTTCTCAGGCATGCTCGCCTCGAGGATTGAAGCGATTGTGGAGACAGAGGAGAGCTTGCTGCGGCTATGATTGGGTCGATGCAAGGTGGGAAGCGGTGCCTTCCTGACGGGGGTGGTCTCGGTTTCCTCATCGTCATAGACTACGACATGAGAGAAAGCATGGCAGTCTTTGCCATAGTAGTCGGCCGCATTCAGGTCGCCAAGGGGAGCCCGAGACTCTTCCATCATGACAAACTTGCGGGCAGCGGTGGCGGGGGATTCCTGTTGGCGAGAGCGAGGAAGGTCGATTCCGAGTTCGGCAGGGGGGATATTCTCCTTGCCTCGGGTGGTCAATTCCCCCTTGCCTTCGTCATCGCTGATATCCAGCACACAGGTCGAATGCTGCATGAGGTTGGTCATCTCTTCCTGTTCCGTATCTACATAGATGTCGAAGGACCAGGTGGATGGAGCTTTGGGAGCAGCTTGGCTGGTCGGCTTGCCGCTTGCTAGCGCGGCTGCAAGGGAAAAAGGACGATGGACACTCTTTTTACCTGCAGGCTCGAGACGGCTCTTCGCAATGGTTGAGCGACGAGCGAATGGCTTGCACGGTTTGGCCTGTGGGGAGCGGCCGGCCGGTTTGAGGGTGGGAGCAGATTTGGGGGTAGACGGGGATGCCTTTGGGGGTGTGGTTGGGATACGAGGAGCCGCATTGGACTTCACGGTTGTCAATGTGATCCGCGAGGTCTTCATGGGCTTTGTACTATTTTTTACGGACTCATGCTCGTCGTCCTCATCCGAGCCACGCTTGCGTTTTGTCGAGGCCTTGAAGATTGTGGGGTCAATGTTCTCGGTATCCACCTCCGAGAGGGGTTGCCTCTTGCCAGAGAGGATCGTGCCTAATGGTCGGATTAGAACCTGTTGATACCTAGCTATCCTCTCTAAGACACATACCATTTTGTTGGTTCTTTAGGTTCATCCTTGACTTCAGCAAGGGTCGCACGCGCGGTGTGTCCAAGCTTGCAAAGGGCTGCCGCACGGTCGTGGGGGTCATGGTGAGGGCGGCCATGGTATTTGACGCGACTGGTAGGAAGTTGAGACAATTGTGCAGCAGAGCAATAGGGCTGGGGAGTAATAAAGGGAGTCAACCAGGCAGCAAGCGACGACTGCCGTGGAGCTGAGGGAGAAATGCCTGCGCGGGTGTGGATTTGTTTTGGTCGCGTCGAGGAAGTGGGGGCGGTCTAGTCTAGTAGTAGATAACTACTAGTACTATGTAGTCGTAGGCGTAGTCGGCGTAGTACAGCAACCACCGTGATCAATACCACCCAACGGTTCAAATGGAACCGATCGCGAAAGATCCAAGGATAAGGTATACAAACAATCTCGAGGGAGGACTGAAGTCAAAAACGTTGGACAGAACCACGGGTCTTTCGAGTTTGTTCGTGTCCCCAAAAAAACACAACAAATAACACGTTCCAGATGGATATATTACACAAACAATAACAACACAGTGAGGGGGATGAGATGGAAAAATAAGACGAACAGTGGCAATCGAGACAAGATATAGAACTATGGCAGTAAGGGCAGCAGGAGAAGTGGAGTGGGAATGGCTAAGAATGGAGGGCAGGATCTTTGGAATGAAAATAACAATTGGGAAGCGCGAAACATGCAGAGGCGGAGTTTCAGAGTATGTACCGCTCGATGAGGAATGAATCTTGAAGCATCATCATTTTCCCCAAAGAAGTATAATTATAGTTCTATTGAACTGTAACAGAACAGTCATGAAAGTCGTTCGACGCGTGAAGACGTGTCGCAGCTTGGACGACTAGTGAGAGTCCATTAAGTCTCGATTCGGCAGTCGAGGCTGCAAGGCGCGTACGGATTGGCTCACGAGGCACAATTCAATGGCTCTTCCCCTCACTTCACTTCCCCCACCAGTAGCACTTCTTCGGGCTCAAGTTCTTCCAAGTAGTACTTCCCAAGTTCCTCGGCGTTAAGTAGTAGTAGCTAGTAGTAGTAGTAGTAGTAGTAGTAGTAGTAGTAGTAGTAGTCATATTGTAAAAGGACCGGGGAACAAGTCGCGTTCTTCGGTCAGTCGGGTACGCGGGTGTCCATCCGCCGCTCAGTCTTACATACCAGGTACACACATTCACGGTTACCCCTCCACGCTCTTCGTTTAATGTCGATTTGGAGAATGATGACGATCAGAAGCGCTCGTGAAATCAATGATATACTTTCAATTTTTGAGCATGATTGTGTCATTGACTCCCAATTGGTAGAATTATTGCCACACTAGTTAGTGGTACACGATGTCGATCGTTTCGATGGTAGATCATCATGTAACCTTGCCGATTTATCTAATCAGTAAATGCGGTATTTTTCACCCCCCCCCCCATACGGAGGATAAGACACGCCAATTTTTCGTGTCTCTACTACTACTAGGTACTCGAAGTTAACTCTCATAGCAGAGGGAGATACTGTACAGTACTCAAAAATAATAGCATTTTCAACTTTGAATAGAGTATATAGAGGAAGGGATCATGCTAATACTGTAACGGAACAACCAGTGCGCTACGGCTACAATAACCTGTACAAATTAGTAGTACTATAGTACGCAGTTAGGTATACACTCTCACGGAAGATTTAATGTCCAATCATGGTGTATACCGATTTCAAGTAGCCAGGTGCAGAAAAAAAAAAAAAAAAAAAAAAGCCCTCTTTCTTCAGATAATCATTGCCTGAGGTTATAAATATCTTGGGAAAATACCGAGCTTATCTTGATCCCAGCCCTAATACCGTACCTACACCTACGGTACGGGAAGTATACCGAATATCCATCATGACGCCATCCCTGCAACGCGTCTCCATCACGACCCTTGAACGAAGCTCACCATGCAAGTTGAGAGTCTAGTCGCGTATGATCTTGTTCTCATAGTCCTCCAGCATCGAACACGTATTCCAACCCTGTTTCATGAACGGACGCCACCTCTTCCTTCATGCGCGTTCCAACATGGACAGAGAAACGAACCGAGAAGCAGATAACTTTAATTAGCTTTAACCTCGTAACCGCCCTTTGCTAGAAGTGGAAATCGATCGGCTAGCCCTAATGCCAATTTAAGGTTCCTTGGGGCTCTTACACGGCTCTTCTCAGCCTGTGTTTCGCGGCCACTGTAGCGACCTTGAAACGCTGCAAGGGTTCGCGCAGTTTGCCTCCCTATCGTGATGAGCACCACCTTGGGAAATTCTAGACTACGATGTGCATGCGATGTACGCGCCGAGAGTCGTCGACGGCGCATGACGTTCGGGTTGCAAGCTGACTTTATTGTGGGACTGAAATGCTGGGCGCCTGTCAGGCGTGAGGTATGGGAGGTATCCCATGCACATTCCATACTTCACGCTAATTCGTAGCCCTGAGGTCTTGAAGACATATTTGACGCCATAGTCATTCAAGAGGCGTAGTGCTTTCTTTCTGCTCTATTTTATTTCCTACAATGTTCCCGTCCATTCCACCATTCCTCGCTTTCCCGTATTCCTGCATACCAGTTCCCCCAATACGAGTGGGTAATTGCACCGCCGAAACTGGTTTATGATAAATCTGTCGGGTCTCCTGCAATAATGTACATTTCATGGTCTCTATACTTTCGTTTCTGATTAGATCTCGTCCTCCCATGGAATGCTGTCCATGGCCCCTTGACGCTCCACACAGCGTGCGGAGGCCTGTGTCGCCCACCCCATAGCGTCATTCATGACATTCTGATATCGAACAGGCTTCTCCTCGGTCGTTAAATCTTGCCCAGCCTTGCCGTCCGCACGTCTTTTCTCGCGCCACCGTGCCACCTTCACTGCGTATGCGCCGACAAAGGTATCGCCCGCCGCAGTAGTATCCAGCACCCGGCTGACCTGAGCGGCGGGAATCTGGTTGGTAAAACGGTTGACGCCGTCCGCAGGCCCAGATATCCCAGCATCAGTCGCACTGTACCAGACACCTTTAGACCCCAACGTGATCAGGATGTACGTGACGCCCAGCTGGTGGAAATAACGAGCCACCTTATCGTGACCGCTCTGCCCCTCCGCGTCGGGAACCACCTTGCGCAGCTGCTCCACCGGTGGAGTCATCAACTCGGCCTCCGTCTCGTTCATGATAAAGTGGTCCACCGCCGCGTACACGTCCGCCGGCAATCCTCCTGGTGGAGCAGGCGCAGGGTTCAACATGACATCAGGACCAGCCTCAATACCTCGCTTACCCTCCGCCCGATTCTTGGCTTTCCAAACCCCAATGTCTCGGAGAATCCCGATGAGACTCTCGACGGGGATCTCTCCCTGCATCACAATTACATCCGGCACGGGGGCAGCCATCCCCATTGCCAACACGGATGGCTCAGGCTGCATCCCTTGATAATTCGCTCCCGGTGAGAACAGAATACGGTTCTCTCCACTGGCCGACGAATCCACAATGATCACCGCCACTCCCGTATATGCATCTTTGACGATCTTGACCCGCGATGTATCGACACCGGATTTCTCCAGAGTGGGCTTTAGTAAGGCATCGAAGTGGCCGTCCAATCCCCCGACAGCACCAACCATCTCCACTTTCACGGCGCCCGTGCCCGAAGACGCAGACAAAGCTGATTGTGCACGAGACAGCCGTCCGCAGGCAACTGCCTGGTTCGCGCCCTTGCCTCCTGCGCTAGTAAAGTATGCCGAGGAGGTGATCGTCTCACCGGCTTCAGGGAAGCGAGGTGTCACCGACACCATATCGGCGTTGAGAGAGCCGATGACGCGAATGATAGGGGCCATGGTGGTTGAATTGAACGATTTAAGATGTTACGGTAGAAGTAGAAGGATGTAGATCGCGGGGTGCGGGGAATTGTTCAGCTTCGTAAAATATTGTACCTCGTTCTAGCAAGCTGGTTCCGCCTCGCTTGCTTTCAGAGTAATTGCTGTCTATTTTATAGACCGTTAGAGTAATGTTGTATGTATTATTAATCTTGAAATTGGGTTGTCGCTGGACGTGGTATGAGAAGAGAGTTGACGTCGGCTGAGGACCGCGGGGTTCGGTGGGGAGTCTTCCGACTGGAGCCATTGGTATAAATTACAATGTTTACTCCGTAGGCGATCAACGACAACATTTAAATATTTTCTCGAGATTATCGTAGGCTATTGGTTCACGATCATAATGGGCAAGATTAGATATAATATACTATCTATTTATGGAGTTTACTTAACCCTGTACATCCCAACTCCGGCAATATATAAAGACCATCAGTCTTGTCCGCAGAGATCGTCAGCGGCTTGTCCATAAAACCATATATGGTATGACGCTACTTTCAGTACAAATTCATTCGGGAAACAGATACAAGTAAAAAGCTAAATATTGTCTTGCAGTTGCATCCAGGTCAAGTTAAAACATAAACACCAATTTACCCGGCGTTCTTACTACTGGGGTTAGAGTTGCCCGTAGGCTGGGCTTGCCCTTGGCTTGGAGTTGCCATACGAAAGTGGATATACTACTCTTCGACTTCCCCATACTAGCATGGCAATGAGCTCGAGTTTCCAATCAGGGCTACTCGTCATGAATTCCCCTAGTCAGAATCTTCTCAATGACCCAATCCCAAGTAAGCTCACATCGAGCCATGGTTCCAAGCTCCAGCAACTTCGTTAAACTCTATGACGGTACTGTTCTCCACTCCACATCACTAACGGGAGCATATATAATAGAGTCGGTCCAACCAAAGACTTAATACTCTAGCATCGCCTCCCATTCTTGAACGTTGAATTAAGTCTCCCCGAAGATCAGTAGTTCTGGTAAGCCGAAAATACACCATGTCCTACCAAGGCCATTGCATATGTGGACGTATCCGCGTCCTGCTGCAAGAGCAACCTCCAAGCTCACTCGTTTGTCATTGGTACGTCCTACTTACTCTTCTACTGGATACACTCCAGTCCAGTATACTGATTCAGCCACAGCCGCAATTGCAGTAGATCGGGAGGTGGTTAGTCTCCCAAGAGCCAAAGTATCAGAGCAGTCGATTAAGTTACCTTCACTCACGGCAGGCTCTTCGATAAACTACATTCTTCCCATGGGAGAAGTCACAATTCAAGATCCCCATACTAGTCTGAAAGTATATGAAGATGCGAACACCGATAGTGGAAATCACATCCAGGTATAAGCGTATCTTTTCTACTCTTTCACTTCCCCCCTTCGATGTATTTATTCTGGACACGAAAGCTACTGATACTGATATTTCGTAGCGTAAATTCTGCTCCAATTGCGGCAGGTGAGTTTCATATTTTCTCCTACTTCTTTATTTTCGATAAGTATAATTAGCTGAGCATTTATCATAGTCCGATTGCAACAGAGACCCCCAGCTTTCCGGGGATGGTTATCGTGAAGGCTTCTTTGTTTGATGTGATATCCCTGCCTAATCAAGAAGTTTTCACAGCTCGAAGACAAGCGTGGAAGACTCCCATTGAAGGGGCGAAGCAGGCATAGTGAGTCACTTGATTCATGGGAGTATTTGTTACGGGTTTGATATTTTTTGAGACGAGAGATGCTTGGGTTTGCTTGTGGAAGGGGGAAACAAAAGTCACCGGATACTGATGTCAAAATGAACCTTTGTTTTCGTCACAAGCAACCTTCCATCAGTTAAAAGAGTCTTGTAGTGTGAATACGCAAAGCTCCCTGACCCAAACCTTAGGTATAGATCCTAATCCCATGGAACCCCGTAAAGCAACTGCCGCCTAATCCTTCACGGCCGAGAGTTGCATTCATTCATCAACTGAACAGCCAGCCTCCTCGTTTCAAAAAACCCCTCAACTAGTGAATAACAAAAAGCAGTAACAGAAGATTTCCTCTTCAAACACCATGCGCGGAATACTCTCCTCTTTGCACAGAGCATCCGCAACAGGAGTTCTGCAGAACAACACCCTCACATTACGCATCTCCTATAGACCAAAGAAAACACACAAGAACCCCGCCGAGATGCTGTCTCTAGAACTACTTAACTCATTCCTCCACGAATACCATATCATCGACCACTCAGTGGTGGTCTCGGACATGCACCAGGATGAACAGGATCAGACCCCCACAGCCAGTACCCTAGATAATTCCACCACCATCACCACTACTACTATTGCTGCTGCTGCTGCCACCACTACAAGCATAGAAGACGAATCCACCGAAGTAGCCACCAACAAAAGAAAAACACCGCCAACAGTCCCACAAAGCACACTTCTCACGGACGCGCACCGCAAGCGCCAGAAACAAGAACAACGACTCGAGGCGCAGCGTCGCAGAATCGCCAACCACATAGTCTACCACCACGAGCTGGAGGATGGCTTCTACGGGGACTTAATCTCGCTGTATTACGAGGACGCCATCGCAACCGCTCAGTATGCGCACACGCTCCCGCTGGTCGAGGGCAAGTATCACTTCCACAACTTCTGGGTGGATGCGAGCGGGTGCAGCGGTTCTGCTGGCGCGGCGATCGCATACAAGGATCCCGAGTACGGTGAGGAGTGGGTGGACTGGGGGTATGCGATCGCAGGCCTGAAGCATGAGAAGCGGGTGGAGGTGTCGGAGTTGTGGGCTATTGGGGCTGCGTTGAGGATTGCGCTGGGGCGGATTGGGAAGAGGGTTGCTACTGCGGAGGGGGTGGAGGAGCATGCTGTTACTGTGTTTTCGGGTTCGATATGTGCGATGGCAATGATTCGACGGTGGGCGAACCCGTGGTCTAGGGACGAGGTGAGTTGGTCGGTATTTGGAGCAATTGCTGAGGATGTTTGTGGGCTTTCGAAGCAGCTGTGGGAGCTGGGGGTGAAGGTGAGGGTTTATTGGTTGCCGGCACATTGTGACGTTTGTATTGTCGGACATAAGCGGGCTGATGTGCTGTCGAAGGCTGCAGCGAGGCATGTTAAGCTTCTTCAGGAGCGGGATGCAAAGTTTAGTGCTGATGAGGTTATTCAGTTGGTTGATTCGGGGTTCTTGAAGACTCTTCTTCTGCTTACGGATGAGTGCGAGCCGCTGTAAGGTGGGATGCGTCTAGAGCGTTTGCGTTTGCTACGTTATCGCCTCTGTTACTGGGTGTTGACAATGGATATCGTGAGCGTGGGGGATTGAGATGTGATGGGAATTATGGTAAATTGTTTCATTTCCGACCTGTGGATCTGTGTATCTTAAAATAAATGCAACGCCGTACACCGTATTCAACCGCTGTGCCCGAGTCCAGTTTCTATTAAGACATGATATCAGGTAATGCATGCTCCCCGTAGTTTAAAAAAAAGATTATTGTCCATTGCCCATACACACTCCATGAGAGCATCAGTCATCAAAATAACAAAGATGAAAGAAAACTATACTCCGTGACGGTATACCTGCGATCCGCCAGAGCGAATACGCACAGTATCTCTGCGCTGCAGGACCATCAAGGCGCGGTTGAGAGCCTGTTCGGTGTAGCCTCGTCCGTCAACGAATTCGCGGCGGAGGGTTGCGAGACTGGTACTCCAGCCAATGGGAAGTCTGCGCTTCAGTTCATCCTCGATCTTGCTGACCTCTTCCATCATCTCCTTGCTTCCTTGGCCCTCGCCCTGGGTGATGGCGTCCATGGTTGAAGCCAGGAAGAGACGGATGGCCTCATCAACGTGTGCCTCCGTAGCGATGGGCGACAAACTGAGCTTGGCAAGAGACTCGGTGATACGGACAATGGCTTCCAGCTGACGGACCGTGATAGGGATAGAAGAACGTGCGTTGGCGTCGAGCTCTGCCCGGTGAACTTGTTTTCTGATAGAGACGAAATGAGACGAGAGCTTCTCTGCGGCCTCAGGGGAGAGACGTGGGGCGCAACGACTGTGAGTAATGTGTTAGTGAAACTTGGTAATGTGAAGTAGTTAGATAACTCGGAACTTACGTGCGGCAGTAGCTGATATAACGCTTCATCTTGTCCAGCGGAATCTCAGCCTCAACTTGTTCTTCAATACCTCGGCCACCCATGTGTACGCCCATGACGTGACGTGCAATATTCTCGTCACGACTGCGGTCGTGGTCATCACGGACAATGAAAATCATATCGAAACGAGACAGAATGGTGGTCTGGAAATCAATATTCTCGCCAGGAGTTTTCAGGTCATCGTACCGACCGAAGATAGGGTTTGCGGCGGCTAGAACTGACGTTCTAGAGTTGAGGATGGTTGTAATACCAGCCTTGGCAATTGAAATAGTTTGCTGTTCCATAGCTTCGTGGATGGCGACTCGGTCTTCATCTCTCATCTTGTCGAATTCATCAATACACACAACACCACCATCAGCAAGGACCATTGCACCACCTTCGAGGTAGAACTCGCGTGTCGCTTGGTCTCGCTGTACCGACGCTGTCAAACCAGCTGCAGATGAACCTTTACCGGAAGTATAGATGGCGATCGGCGATACCTTCTCTGTGAACTTGAGCAACTGAGACTTGGCTGTACCTGGGTCACCAAGAAGCATCACGTTGATATCTCCACGCAGTTTCATGCCATCGGGAAGAATCTTTTTCGAACCACCCATGAGCAGACAGACAATAGCCTTCTTGATATCAAAGTTGCCATAGATAGAGGGAGCAATGCTCCTGGCGAGAGCATCGTATAGATCAGGGCGACGGCTGAGCTCCAGGAATTCCTGCTCTTCTTCCTCCGAGAAAATGGCACTGCCCTTGACTGTCTGATCCAGGTCAGTGCTGATGCCTACCGCCCGCATATAAGGGTTACGAATGGCAGGAGCACCATCTCTCTTGCTGCCTTTGGATTGATAGATGGAGAAGATACCCATGACTGTGCAGCGGGACCCAGGTACGACGCGATTTGCCAGATAGCGGTCTGCCGAGACAAGAACATGTCTGGGTAGCTCACCGACTGGGACCTGGTCGGGTGCTTCCTGGAGCTTGAGAACTTGCTGGTCGACGAATTGACACTTCTCGTGAGAAACAACATAAGGGTCTAGAGGGCACTGTTCGCCAGGGGCGTCACCGGGCTGCTGCGGGCGGCCGCACCTCCGGGGTAACGACAGACCTGAGAATCCACCTTCGACTTGAATGTTTTCATTATGATCGCAGTTTTTGCAGCGGATGTGAACTACTGTTGCCTTCGATGAGATCGTCGATGCACCAATCACAATACCAGGAATGCGGACAAGGTGAGAAATATTTGTCGCATTAAGGTCACGGATGGAGATATGCGCTGCTGACGAGTGAAGTAGAAGCTGGTGGGATGGAAGCACTACATCTCTTTGCGAGGGGTAAACGATTCTCTGGGTGCATTGCTGGAGCGCATTCTCGAACTGAATATAGCAGAGATGGTCAGAGCTCGTCTAATCGATATCCCATAATCGAACTACTTACAAGGGGGATGATGTCTGCGGGTTCAGTGGTGAGTTTGTACGCCAGCTCTTCATTATAGGAGACCAAGTGGGCAATATCGATGTCACAGGAATATTGCTTCACGAGCACATTTTGCCGAAGCTGGTCTCTATAAATCAAGTCAGTTTCGCGACAGTCTTCTTGGTTGTCATGGTGGCATACCGGTAAATAAATGCATTATCCAACTGGAATTCCAAAACAAAATCTCGTAGCCTCTGCTGAATTTGTGTGCGGGACTCTTCTGCACCATCTGTGCTAGGAGCAAGGACGCTCAGGGTATAAGGTGTACGCCTGTCCATATTGAAGACAGCAATTGGGGAGGGGTGGGTTGAGGGCGAGCGAGGGGGGCAATGTGTGGATTGTTGACTATCACCACTGAAGGAGGTGCAAATAACTTTTGCATGGACACGAATGGTGCGCGTCGCGTTAGATACACGCGTTAAGTGGTTTTGGCCTTAGGCAGGGACGAACCATTCCCCAGAAGTGCGGAAAATAGTAGCCCCGTTTTCTCCCAACCGGGACTAGACCCCCTCCTGAGGGCCTGGAGCCTTACCCGATTGGGCCGGCTGTCATGGTGCTCGGAGGTTCCGAAAGCACGTTCGCCAAAGCTGGATTACTTGTGCTTGCGCAGTTGGTGACGTTGCATGTCAAGCGACACCTGTTTGCAGCTTCGCTCAAGTATCAAAAATTGTAGCCGCAGGAACCTATCGGAGGAACGCTTGCTCTCGGTCCCACCGGGACTATCCTACAGTTGTCCTCTTGTCATGTTGAGATAACGACATTTAGCATAGCACGGTGGCCGTCGGAGTCGCCAATTTTGGCATCACAAGATGTCCTCTGCGAGCCCACGGAAGTCGATCGACAGCCTAGCTTCAGGTGCATCCACACCTTCGTTGTCTCAGTATTCCCTCAGTCAGCTCGAATCTCCCCGCGTTCCGCCCCAGAGATACCCCCTGAGACGAGGGTCAACTGCAAGCTCAATCGTAAGCATTGGGGGGATTCTTGACTCCTCAAATCGACATGGGTCAATAGCGGAATCAGGCCAGAATGGTATGCTATGACCTGCTACGTCAATTATTGGAACGCTAATTCATCCAGCCATCTCTACTCTCCTTCAACCTCCGATTGTCCGAACCGGTCTTGTACCCCATACCGCTGTACCATCGAGTGGATATAAGCCGCCGAGCTCCCGCGATATTCCTCCGGTTACGCTGACAAATATACCGCGTGTAGACGCCAAGGTCTTTGACCCGTACCTATCGCAGGTTGGATCCCTGTACGATGTGTTCCAGCAGGCGAAAGAAAGCGCCGGTGATCAGGAATCGCAGCTGGCACGGGACGGAGGCAAGGCTTCGCCTAAGCCAGATGATAATGAATTCTTGTCATCGCAATGGTCTGCGGAGCGGCGGCCCTCGACATTATCGATCAATTCCCGTGCGAGCTCGCCTTTCGATACCCGAGGGCGGAGACGGTCGTCAGGCCGAGGTCGAGGACATGCAGTGACGCCCCTTTCTACCATTCCTCAGGTATACTTTGACGATGACTTCCGTCTCGAGAACCCACGCACATTTGATGTGGTATCAGAGAAATCTGAGGTTGTTACCCCGCCAAAGACACCAGGGAAGGATGGTAAACTTGAAAATGGATCTGTTGTCGGACCGGCACCGACGGGGAGAAAGGCCCTTGCTACAAATGCGATATTACAGGAAAAGCTTTCTTGGTATATGGATACTGTGGAAATTCATCTGATTTCATCAATCTCAACAGCATCCAAATCATTTTTCACTGCCCTCGGGTCGCTCCGTGAGCTGCATTCGGAGGCGGCTGATTCTGTAAAGCGGATTCAAGTGCTACGGAAAGACCTCCAAAAAATTGACCGTGACATGGCCCTAGGCGGCTTGAAAATCGTCAATCTCCGGCGTCGGCGGGAAAATGTCAGACTGCTAGCAGATGCTGTATCTCAACTGCGAGATGTAGTCGAGTCAGTTTCTCGCTGCGAGGAACTGGTTGAAAACGGAGATATTGAAGAAGCTGCAGATAACCTTGACGAGGTGGAGAGGCTGATGGCCGGGGAACCTGTTTCTGGTAGCTCAGCAGGCGTAGATTCACCGGAGCTTCCGAGAAAAGCTATTGATTTGAGGAGGCTTAAAGCCCTCGACGGTGCATCTGATGACTTAGCCCAGTTAAGGACTCGAATTGGCATAGGATATGAGTCCCGCTTCTTGAATGATCTTCTTGGAGACCTTCGACAACATGTGGATAATATACCCTTGGAAGTGACGCTGCAGCGATGGGGGTCTTCATTTCAACGACAACGTGGAGTACAACGCTCGGGCGTTACTGTTTCCCCGGCGTATATGGCCTTCGATGACCAGCTGAGATCGAGACTACATATGCAACTGACTGGCCTTGCACGAGCACACCACACAACTGCCGCAGCAACTTCTTTCAAGACGGCAGTGCTACGAGAAATGAAGAGTTTGATCCGCAAGCATATGCCTAGCTCGAGTGATGATGATAATGAGTCAATGGTGTCCGTGTCCACTCATAGATCCTCCCAACTCAGTCAGCAGGAGAAGTCATCGATACTTGCTCGGAACTTGCGTGCTTTAGATGCGGAAGATGCCTACGTTATGCTCGCCCGCGTATATACCGGTATCAGTGAATCCCTACGGAGGCTTAGTGTCCAGGTCAAGGTCCTTCTTGATCTTGCTAGTGGATTAGGCAGTAGCTCTGTTCTGAAATCTCCCAGAAGTCCCCATTCACCTAACATGGATAATGCAGTCGTGTTTGGAACAAGCTCCCAAACCGCGGCTACGATGATGGCTCAGGACGAAATTTTACAAGTTCTAGACATGTCTAGTCTTCTCGGCCAGGCAGTCGATATTGCCCAATCGCAGGTGAATAAAGTACTGAAGGTTCGGACTGAACAGACCTCTCATTTGCCTAAGGAGGAATTCTTAAAATACTTTACTCTCAACCGACTCTTTGCGGATGAGTGCGAGGCAATTTCGGGGAGGAGCGGCACTGCCTTGAAAACTCTTGTTGGTAATCAGATCCGTGATTACATCGCCCGATTTGGCGATAGACAGCGACATCGTATTGTTGAAGTCATGGACGCGGACCGATGGGATGCAAAGGACTTCGGGGAGACTGAAAATACGATTCTGGGCCGTATTCTCGATGCTAGTACTAAAGATATCGAGACTTGGGTGGATGCCTCGAAGATCTGGCTGCTCAAAGATAAACCTGAAGGTAAGGCGTCAGAGAATACGACTAATGGATCTGGAAGAGACAAGGTGCGATCTGCGGTTATTGATGAGCAGAAATACATCCTGTCGGAATCTGCGGTAGCCATGATGAGGAGCATAGAAGAATTCCAGTACCTTATGGCAAATATTCCCAGCATGATCCAGGATATTGCTCCGGGTCTTTTGGAGTCACTGAAGTTATTCAATTCGCGCTCCTCTCAATTGATCCTCGGCGCCGGAGCCACGCGTAGTGCTGGTCTGAAAAACATTACTACGAAGCATCTCGCGCTGTCCTCACAGGCCCTGAGCTTTATCATCGCGCTGGTACCTTACATCCGGGAATTTGTCCGTCGCCATTCGCCTTCTAGTCCATTGATGGGCGAATTTGACAAGGTGAAGAGACTGTATCAGGAACACCAATCCGGCATCCATGAGAAATTAGTCGACATCATGAGCGGGCGGTCTTCTGTGCACGTAAACGCCATGAAGAAGATTGATTGGGATGCCTCGGGATCAAGTGCAGTTAATCCGTACATGGAGACCCTCGCAAAGGAGACTGGTACACTGCATCGCGTGCTTAGCAAACATCTACCGGATATGACCGTGTCGATGATCATGGATCCCGTCTTCAGCAGCTATCGCGAACAGTGGACCAAAGCATTCAATGAGGTAACCCTTCACACGGAGAATGGAAAACAAAGGTAAGAAAAAATCTTTACAACGTACAGGCAACCATCTAATGTTGTTAGGTTACAACGGGACGCGGAGTACTTTCAATCGAAGCTCAGTAAAATTGACGGTTTTGGAGACCTTGGAGAACGTCTTCTAGAGCTGGTGAAACAAAAGACTACAACGGCTAACGCCATGGAGAACGGCTCCAATGGAGCCAATACCAGCGACTCCGATAAGAGCAACGGCAAGAAGAGTCCTCAAGCATAATCGATGGTTATATAGATGGGAGGATTACGGATGTCTCGGCCTTGACGCACACGTATACATTCCTCTCGCTTGGATGCACCCGAGATACCATTATGTTAAGGCCAAAGAACTGTACAGCGATTTAGCGGTGTTTTACCCTTTTAAATACTTGTTTATTTTCCCGGATAGCACAGCGTCCGATTTATATCCTTCTATATAGAATTAATTAAGACATTTATTTACCAATTCCTCGTACTGGTCAACAATGTAAAGAAAGAGAAGAAAGATAGATATGAAGTATCACCATATATCATCAAATAGGCAATGATGGATATTGAGACAACGGACCCTGTACCGTAGCAGAAGTCCTGATCATATCTATCATACACAAGGGGTTTGCTTAACCTAGAACCAAACTCCCATGCAAAAAAAAAAAAAAAAAGGAATGAAAACACATGATCGCATTCAAGCCTTAATGGCTATCCGCGCCCTTGGCACCCATGCCTTTATGCTCTCCTAGAGACTTCGGTTCATGACCGCCCTTTCCACTCGAGTGGCCAGCACTGCCGCCAAAGCTCGTCGCGTTGCCGTGAAGATCCTTAATCGCCTCGGGGAGCTCGGCAGTTCTATACACGCGGCCCATTTGAGCGTTCTATATAACAAAAAGCAAACATCAACATTAGCTAGAGGTACATATTTTGGAGGTTGAAGTGAACTGGAGCTTTATATGTATATATTAAAACAAAATACAAACTTACAGCGTTACCGGCACCGTGGACCTTCGTCTGGCCTGCGTCCACCGCGTTGTCGCTGTGGGGAACACCGTCGTCGTATTCTGCGCCACGAGGCATTTTGGGTTCTCTGTGAAGGTAGAAGGGGTGCTGTTTGGATGAGGGTGTTAGTGTTGGCATTCTCTCTACATAGATGGTGGTGTATGCATATGTAGTAAGTAGGTAACGAACGGAGCATACCTTTTAGAGGCGACAAAAAATTAACTCAGATAACAGACCAATGGACGATATATGCAATTATTCTTGTAATTGTTGGATTGAATACTCAACTTCCCAGCAGAATTTTAAAGCTTTATATGTCCATATTCAACCCCATCTGGACCTTTCTATGATAGCATCGACACCCGCCAAGATCGCGGTTTGGTGACAACATTGTGAAGTCATTGTGGGGGGTATGACTTCACCTGTATTGCGTGTCGGTGGGTTTGAATTGTTTGGTAGATGGTTTGCTCTTCGGGGTTTTGGTTATGGGTTTATGGGATCTGTGGGTGTTTTTACTAGTGATATTTGGGGGGTGGTTGTGGTGGTGGTTTTTGTGTTCAGGTACATATCTACCATGGGATCCATCCCTATACTTGTCTACTTCCTAATTAGTCCTTGTCCGTGCTGGTTGGATGGTCCAAGCGACAAACGGTGCAAACGGCACAAACTGCCATTTGCAGTCCATGATGCTGGTTGGCGAAGGGAGTTTGGTATGTTTGTTTTAGGGGGGAGACGTGTTTGATCGCTTAGTAGATGATTTTTTGTTTGGTTTGGGTTGGGGCTTATCGTGGTGTTTTTGTGATATATCTCAAATCTCTGTTGTTGTGTTCTTGTTGTCGGCGTTGTTTTGCTCGTGTATAAATAATCCGACTTGGCCTCTACTGATTTACGGATTTATTTGAATCATCTCATTTATTTATTGCTGCTACTAATTTTAAAAGTATACTTATAGAGTACAGAGGTTGAACGTCATGTCTACTATGCGAGCAGTAGTCGCGCATACGGCTGGAACCCCCGAAGTCCTTAAAGTCATACAATATCCCATCCCCGAACCGAGTCCTGGACAAGTTCGGATTAAGGTCAAGGCATTTGGACTCAACCGATCCGAGATGTTCACTCGACAGGGTCACTCGGGTTCTGCGGTTCAGTTCCCCCGCATTTTTGGCATCGAAGCCGTGGGTATTGTGGACGCCGCCCCGGACCAGGAAGATAGGTTCCCGATCGGAGCTACCGTAGCTACCGCCATGGGCGGAATGGGTCGAGCCTTCGATGGGGGATACGCAGAGTACACATGTGTGCCGTCCACGCAAGTGCAGATACTGAAAACAAAGCTGTCCTGGGAAGTACTGGGGGCGCTACCGGAGATGCTGCAGACGGCTTGGGGTTCATTGATCTGGTCACTCACCTTGAGACCGAAAGATCGGTTGTTGATTCGCGGGGGGACGTCCTCGGTGGGCCTGGCGGCAGCGGCCATTGCTAAAAAGCAGGGGGCATTTGTGGCGTCGACGACTAGGAAAAAGGAGAGGGAAGCGTTATTACGGGATTATGGAGTGGACGAGGTGTGGATTGATAATGGGGCCATTTCCCAGCAGATTGCCGAATCATCGGGCCAATATTTCGACAAGGTGCTGGAGCTTGTGGGAACGGCGACTTTGGCCGATTCTCTGCGTTGCGTGAAGAAGGGGGGTATTGTGTCTATGACGGGAATTCTGGGGAACGAGTGGCACTGGGAGAAGATCAATCCAATGGAATTGATCCCCAGTGAGTCGAAGCTGACAGTTTATTCTGGAGGGAACGAGGAATTCATGAGAATACCTCTGGATGAACTGGTCAAAATGGTTGAGGAGGGGAAGCTCCAGGTCCGAGTGGGACGCGTATTTAAAATGGAGGAGATCGCGGAGGCTCATCGGTGTATGGAAGAAAGTGAGGCTGAAGGGAAGATAGTAGTGATTCCATAAGCCCATTTTATTAACTTAGTTACCTCTGGGTCTTATGAGTAGTCCGTCCAATGGCCGTTAGGCGTGATCTTGAAATGGGCGAAGCGGTTGGCCCAAAATCGGCCAGAGCCAGCGCCGGTTACAGGGGCCGTCCGACCTGGACAGGGCTGACCATATCAAGGGGTCTCACGGTGTTCAGCACGCCACGCCATTCGGCGCAGTCCGAGAGCCACTGTAACCCAATATCATGCCGTGTATCCCCGGTATCCCGACGATCCTCGCACCTCGGGCTGGTTGGAAATTGATGATATGAAGGTAGCATTGCAGATGCTAAGCAATTATACACATTTTTGCGACATTTTTTGAGATTGTTGAGGGGGGGAGAGGTCTGGAGCGGTCTCCGATGTGCACGGTGGTTCAGTGGGTACCGAGAACTAAGTAAATTATAGTAAGGTGAGCTGGGCGCTAGGTACCGTATACGGGCTTCGGAGTGCCGAGATGTGTCGAACCCGAGACTCGGAGCAGTGAGAGGAATTCATTACTAAATCCCACCGTAACTGTGTCCAGAAAATTTGCGCATTGCCACATCGTGGCTTTCCAACCGGAGATAAAGAAATTACCACCAGAGCAGAAAAAGAGAAGTGATCCATGGATTCAACCCACAATTTGGAAGTTGGATGGTATTTGGTATATGGTCCCCCGACCCGATTTACCTCCTACTAGTACTAGTACCAGGGTCATTGCATGCACATGACTCTTGACCAATCAGAGCAAGGCTCAGCTCACATACAGTGGCCGGTGAGCCATGACGTAAGACGCCCATCCCCTTGGGGTTCCCCGGATTCGGAATGAAGAAGTGGGGGACGGGTAAAAGAATTAGGTATAGATAAGGAAATTGAAGGTCAATGAACCTCGTCCGACTAATATGTTGTAGTAAGTTCCGGTCATCTGATCCACAGCTTGATTCCATGGTTGAAAGCTAGAGCCTTTACAGAGTATATTCGTTATCATTTTGATTGCAAACGGAGACTCAATGCAGCACGACATTTCCCATAAAAATAGAGAAAAAAAGAGAGAAGAAAAAGAAAAAAGAAAAAAGAAAAAGAGGAAAAAAGAAAATAGAACTACACAAACAAAACCAGGTCAAGGCCTGCACGAGATGGAATGACGAGCATCATCATCTGGTCGGATGATCTAGGACGGTGACAGGGGTTACGATTCGCTGACCAGTTTCGCCCCGTTCGTAGCAAATAATGAGCACGAGTCCGTGCCCACGCCCGTAGCTCTGGTAAGAGGGAAAATGAGGAGATCATGGAATGGTCCTACAACGAGGTCGCCTTCTTTCTTTTCCAGATCAATCACTTTCGACTGAACAAGACCGAGAAGAGAAGATTTTTTTTCTCCAGTTCCCTTTCCAAGGGACAGGTTTCACCGGATCCATCCCTGGCTTTTTGGTGTCTGGTACGACCTTGTATCTCGCCTTATTATTATTATAACATACGATTATCTTTTTAAGTACCTTACTAGACTGGCCCTTAGTAGTACACCAACCTCCCGCGCGCAGTTTGAGCTTAGGCTTCCCCGCCACCCCCATTCAACTTTCTAGTACTTCCCCCCTCTCTCTCCCCGCACGTACCTCCTCTGTGACCGGAGGACGATAAAGACCTGTGCGAGGAAGCTAGCTAGGCGAGCTTTAGCTTGGACTGCACCGGCTCTCTAGCCTTCCATTTTTCTTTTATCTTGCTTCCTTTTGTTCAATATTAACCGCTCTTCGTTCCTCAAACCTCTTGTCTCTCATTCCCTCTCAATTACCTATATCGTTACCTCGCCCGGATAGCGCTCACAGGGGATTACAATGGCCAGTGAGGAGACTGGTACTGAACCCCCCAAGCGGGATGTTCGCAACCATATGCTGTTTGAAGTTGCGACGGAGGTAGCTAACAGAGTGGGTGGAATTTACTCCGTCCTGAAGTCCAAGGCTCCCGTGACGACAGCCGAATATGGCGAGCGATACACTCTGATCGGACCCTTGAATCGTGCGTCGGCGGCGGTGGAGGTCGAAGAATTGACCCCATCCAATCCCCGCATGGTTGAGACGATCAACTCAATGAAAGAACGTGGCATCGAGATGATCTACGGTCGCTGGCTAATTGAAGGTGCTCCCCGAGTGCTTTTGATTGACACAGGAACGGGTTATAAGTTCCTGGACGAGTGGAAAGGGGACCTCTGGAACACAGCGGGGATCCCATCGCCCGCTGCAGATACCGAAACCAATGAAGCAATTGTCTTTGGATACCTAGTAGCATGGTTCCTGGGTGAAGTACGTTTGATAGGCTGTATGATCGTTAGATGTGGAGTATCCGCTAATGAGGGTAACTAGTTCATCGCTCATGAAAGACGGGTTGCGGTGGTTGCTCATTTCCACGAGTGGCTTGCTGGGGTAGCCCTCCCGCTGACCAAGAGGAGACATATGGATCTCACTACCATTTTTACCACTCACGCAACTTTACTCGGTCGCTATCTCTGTGCGGGGTCAGTGGACTTTTACAACCATCTACAGAACTTCGATGTGGATGCGGAGGCTGGCAAGCGTGGCATCTATCACCGGTACTGTATTGAGCGAGCTGCGGCACACACGGCGGACGTCTTCACTACAGTCTCCCATATCACTGCATTTGAAAGCGAGCATCTCCTCAAAAGGAAGCCAGACGGAGTTCTACCGAACGGACTCAATGTCAAGAAGTTCTCTGCAGTGCATGAGTTCCAGAATTTACACTCACAGTCCAAAGAGAAGATCAATGACTTCGTTCGGGGGCACTTCTATGGTCATAACGATTTCGATCTGGACAATACGATCTACCTTTTCACCGCTGGACGGTATGAATTCCGGAATAAGGGCGTCGATATGTTTATCGAAAGTTTGGCTCGCCTGAACCATCGTCTAAAAGCTAGTGGCTCCAAAACTACCGTAGTTGCTTTTATCATCATGCCGGCTCAGACCACGTCTCTCACGGTCGAAGCCCTCAAGGGACAGGCTGTCGTTAAATCCCTACGGGACACAATCGAGATGATTGAAAAGGGCATTGGAAAGAGAATGTACGAGCGTTGTCTTGCGTGGAAGGAAGGCGACAACATGCCAGACGAGAAGGATTTAATAACCAGTCAAGATCGTGTGCTGCTGCGACGCAGGTTGTTTGCCATGAAGAGGCACTCCTTACCCCCGATCGTCACTCACAACATGACCAATGACTCCGAAGATCCGATTTTGAACCAGATCCGTCGTGTTCAGCTGTTCAACGATCCAACCGACCGCGTGAAGGTAGTCTTTCACCCAGAGTTTCTCAACTCTTCGAACCCTGTGCTGCCACTCGATTACGATGACTTTGTCCGCGGTACGCACCTTGGCGTCTTCCCATCGTACTACGAGCCTTGGGGTTACACTCCCGCTGAATGTACTGTGATGGGCGTCCCCAGCATCACCACCAATCTGTCCGGTTTCGGTTGCTATATGGAGGAGTTAATTGAGAACTCATCCGACTATGGTATTTATATAGTCGATCGCCGAATGAAGGGTGTTGATGATTCCGTCAATCAGCTTACTGATTTCATGTTCAACTTTGCTCTGAAGAGTCGTCGCCAACGGATCAACCAACGTAACCGCACTGAGCGATTGAGCGATCTGCTGGACTGGAAACGTATGGGGTTAGAGTATGTCAAAGCTCGGCAGCTGGCTCTCCGGAGAGGTATGTTTTTTTTTATAACCCCCGTGCCCACCATATTTCTAGATTGTTCTCTAACGCATGGGTCATTATATAAAGCCTACCCGTCTTCATTTGGTAGCGGTGAAGACTTCTATGATATCATTGGAGGAACTGAACAAAAGATATCACGACCATTATCTGTCCCTGGGTCCCCCAAGGACCGCTCGGGAATGATGACCCCAGGCGATTTTGCATCTCTGCAAGAAGTCAAAGAAGGGTTGAGTACAGAGGACTATATTGCTTGGCGGCTGCCGTAAGTTATCCTGTTGACTACACTATACACACATTTAGGTACACACGATGCTAATCGGTTATTTAGTGGCACGACCGAAGAGGACGAACCAGACGACCAATACTTCCCACTTACACTACGAACGAAAAAGACATCCGATCGACCCGCGTCGCCGCTCGACCGGATATCAGTAAACGGTGGGAATTGATTGGCAGGTGCATACCTGACCGGTGAATTACTGCGGGATACGATCTCGGCCACCCCCCCAAAAAGCGTGTTATTGTGCGCTGGTTCGAATCCCTTTCTTTGTGTGCCCCCTGTGTTATAGCTTTCTTCGTCTGTCATTTTTACTTCAGTGGCATGCTTTACCAATATTCGTTGGAGAAAATGCAGCCTCCCTGTCCGGGTGAAGAACTGTTACACTCCCTGGATATAGCTCTATATTTTTTATACTCTGTACTGTTGCACTTGTATCGTGTCTGTCTTGTGTGAGCCTACCAGCATCGGAATTGCCTTTTGAGAGCGTGGATAAATTCATTGCATGGTGTGTGAGACAACCATTAACTTCTTGTTACGCAATTGCCTGACATCATATTAATAGGCCGCTGAGAGACTAGTGAGGGGTCGATCGTAGTCCCACTACAACACGAAGCCCGGGCGCTATACGGATTGACCGGACCACCGTGCTCCAGTGAGGTACGCCATACGTGAGCAGACGGTGCGGGATTTGTTCGGAAGTTATCGTAGTGGGGACTGCTCCATATAGCAAGAGGGTTCCATCAGTGACAAGGGATCACCGAGTGTCCAATGGGACCGAGTGACAGTTTTCGTCTTCTGGAGGGACCCGGTGAATGTTGAAGCACGACGTATTGTTCTTTAAAGTATGCTGTACTGGAAGGAATTCAGTAGGTGGGGTTGGATGGACTCATGTGACTCAAAGCCTATTTATTTGCTGTATTTCTTGACCCCTCCTCGAGTTTCCCTTTCGCTTTTTTCACCACTATCACCATTCTCACTCAATTCCGCCAATTCCTCTTTCACTGTTGCTGTAACTCGATCGGTACGGCTCACCATGCCGCCGCGCAGCCAGAATGACCTTCTGGGTCGTTTCGCTATGGTTTAATTGAACCATTTGGGTCAAGGTATCGTACATAGTATAACAGTCATAGCTCCCGCATGACAGGTGTTCGTCTTGGACATGCCTTGGTCACCTGAATATCCTTCTTCTCTATGCTGTCCCTGCGTCTGTCTCTCTTGTCAAGGGTATATCCCTCGAGGGAGATGCAAGACGGAGGGCGAAAAGCGGAGTGGACGTATACCGGGTGGACGAGGCAGAGTCTGGTCGTTCTGAGATTATACTGTCATAACTTGATCTAGATAATACTAGCGAAAGGACATGCGTGGCATTGATTGTTCCCCTTTATTCTATGGTTACAGAAGAGGGACTTCGGTCCCCCTTTACTAACATGTTTCAGCGCTCCTGACCTAAAATTGTGCCAAGATGTCTACTGACAAGATTACTTTCCTCACCAACTGGTATGACATGCCGCTGGTGCTGTTTTTATTTGTGTTCTTGCTGTTTCCTCTGTTATGGTTGTGAACTGTTGCTGAATGGTTGTGTTTTATAATAAAGGCACGCGACGCCGTACCATGCCCCCCTGTACCTCGCCCAGAGCAAGGGTTACTTCAAGGAAGAAGGCCTGAAAGTTGCTCTGCTGGAGCCCAATGACCCTTCAGATGTCACCGAGATCATTGGTAGCGGCAAGGTCGACATGGGCTTCAAGGCCATGATCCATACTCTAGCTGTACGTACCTTCTCTCCTGAGGGTCTTTGTGTGGGCACATCTAATTCCAGAACTAGGCCAAGGCTCGTAACTTCCCTGTCACCTCGATTGGCTCTCTTCTTGACGAGCCTTTCACCGGTGTTGTGTACCTCAAGGATAGTGGAATCACTGAGGACTTTCGCTCCCTGAAGGGCAAGAAAATCGGCTATGTTGGAGAGTTCGGAAAGGTGTGCATCACTGGTTATAATCGTTGGACAGGCCGAGATTAATGTGTTCTAGATTCAAATTGACGAGCTCACCAAGTACTATGGCATGACTGCGGATGACTACACTGCCGTCCGTTGCGGCATGAACGTCACCAAGGCTATCATCCGTGGTGATATTGATGCCGGCATTGGCCTGGAGAATGTGCAGATGGTGGAACTGGCCGAGTGGCTGGCATCCCAGAACCGTCCCCGTGACGATGTTCAGATGCTCCGCATCGACCAGCTCGCCGAGCTCGGCTGCTGCTGCTTCTGTTCCATCCTCTACATTGCCAACGATGCCTTCCTGGCCGCTAACCCCGAGAAGGTTCAGAAGTTCATGCATGCTGTCAAGCGCGCAACCGATTACGTCCTCGCAGAGCCCGCTGCAGCCTTCGAAGAATACGTTGACATGAAGCCCATCATGGGAACCCCTGTCAACCGTAAGATCTTCGAGCGGTCTTTCGCCTACTTTAGCCGTGACCTGAAGAACGTTAGCCGTGACTGGGCTAAGGTCACCAACTACGGAAAGCGCCTGGGTATCCTTGACGCCGACTTCCAGCCCAATTACACCAACCAGTACCTCTCCTGGACATTGGACGCGGATTCGACCGACCCTCTGGGTGACCAGAAGCGTATGGCTGAGCTGCAGAAGCAGGTTGCTTGCGAGGGTGGCTTCAAGCGTCTGCAGGTGGCTAGCGCATAAATAAATCTGACTACATCTTGAGGCCTGATTGGCAAGCTTATGTGTTGTGAATCATACGATCCTATGCAAATTTAATGGTTTATCAAGTCGAAAAGTGTTATCTCTTGAGGTTTGCCATAGGATGCACCTGCAGTACATACGTAAGCTGTCTACGTAGACCTGCATGTCAACCGAAGATACCAACCAACAGGACCATGCCCTAGCCTGTAAGTGTGGTATGACGCGCTAGGCGATAATATAGACATTATAGTACAAGGCTCTCCTGCTCACTCCTGAGTGCTCAAGAAGTCATGGCCCAGCAACAATTAGATTTATTTATTGGAGGCGTATCGTCATGAAAAATCGCAACAGGCCTGCCTACCTACGCAATGGTCAAATATACTAACATACAGCTAGGTAGATTTCGGAGTACTTAAATGTACCTGGCACGAATTTTCGCTGATAGAGATCATATCTTGAGCGTGACTGCTTATAGCTTTCCGGTAGGGGAGGCCAACTAGGTTTACGGGTGATTCGTTCAATGTATGTACAATGGATTATAAAATTTTAAGTAAATAGGTACTGAAGCTAAAGTACCAACAGGGAAAAACGCTCATTTTATGCACCAGTCTAAATATTACTTCCATTTCCACTCATCGCCATCATCCTCCGGCAACTCTCTAGACCTCTCACCCCCCAACAATGCGAGCCCAACATCATCCGCCTCTTCCTCGCTCAAGTCTTCGTCCCCATTGAACCGATCCAACGGCTGCCAGCTTCCCCGTTCTCTGTCCTGCGGGTTCTGCGCACCCGCCCTTGACTTGAATCTCCTGTATATAAACAAACCTGCAAAAGCAAGGACCATCGCCGATGCAAACCCCCCAAAGAAGAAAGGCAGCGAGCGGAAAGGTGAGCCCCCGTCATCGACCTCATCATGTCGTCCCACGACTGCCTGATCCGACTCTGGGTCCCAGCGGACCAATTTTGTGGTTCCCAGGATATGGCCCGTAAAATTTAGGCCGTGGACACGGATATACGCAGATTCTGTGTCTTTGGGGATGGGGATGCTGGTTTCAAAGCCGTCTTTGGGAACTGCGGCTAAGAACGTGTATGTGTCTGGGTTGGCGGAGTCCGCGCCTTCGAGCGCCCAGGTTACGACTTCGGTGGCGCCGTTCCAGCTCGCTGCGGCGGTGTAGCGGTAAACAGATATATCGGGGGATGTCCTGGGGTGGCCGGTCCAGGGGTATTTGAGGACGCGATAGGACATGATGTTGCCGTCGCCGGAGGCGGCACCGAAGTGCGTGTTGCATAGAACAGTGCCGTTGGAGGCGTATTCGGTCCATGTGGGGATGTGGCCATACCCTACAAGAACCCTGGGGCTCCCGTCGTCAGAGGAGAGAAGTTGGATGGAACCCTGCGATTGGCTGCTAATGGAGTTCGGGTTCCAGTACTCGTGGCGGACTTTGACGGTCATTTTCTCTTGATCGATGTCGAGGTAGAGGCCGCGGCTGGGTAGCTCGGGGGCACCTCCGCCGCGGGAGGCATTGTCGAAGAGGACGATGGCGGTGCCATTGTTGTGGAAGCGGGCGTGATGTTGCCAGGCGAAGTTCGTGGCTGCGCCGTCCGAAAGGTCTGTGAAGTCGTTTTTCTTGCCGCCGAGGCGCCAGATGATGTTGCCTGTGCGGCCGTCGATGTAGGCGAGGCAGCTGGCGTAGCGTGATGAGATCAGGTAGTTGCCCTTAGAATCTTTGTCTACACTGTTGATGTGAAAGAAGTCCCACGGGTAGGTTTTAGAGTCGCCGTTGCCTTCACGGTCCCGCTGCATGTCGGTGAAATTGAAGTGCTCCGATGCTCGCCATTGGAAGAGGGATTTCCCCGTTTCGATATCAATTTCTTGGAATGTGCCGTCAAAGACCCAGCCTTCCTCAAGACCGCCCACGGGTGTTAGGTCTGCGGGTATGATGTCGTAAATGGTGATCAGCGCGGTGTCGTCCTGCGTGATGTGGAATTCGTGAAGATCTGCTGGGAGATGGTTGGCCGCGTTGATTTTGTATATTTCTTGATAGGAAGAGTCTAGCTTTTGGAGGGTTTAGAATACCGCAACTTGAGATGCACGCGGAGATAGATGGGTGTTTCATTGCGCATCATATAGATATGGTAGTATATGGCGGTGGTGAAAGGGGGAGATATGCCCTACCATGTAGTATGTCCCCTCTCCATGTCCTCTAACTCCGTCATCGCCCACCCAGAAAGTCAGATAGTCCTGTCCTTTGAACGTGTAGACATTCAGATTATACGTCTGCCCATAATGCCTGGTCCAGACCAAATGCCCATCCTGATCAATGATCATCGGTCCTGGGTTCGCGACGTTAGTTCCTCGTGGCGCGATGAACGTGTAAAGCCCATCCTTGCACTCATTGCTATAATGTAGATAATTCAGTGCCGGGCCAACGATCGGCGACGATCGATATGTCTCGGCAGGCCATTCACCCAATTTCCCTTCATCATAAGCAGCTGACTGGAAATAGGGACCTTGATCCGCTTGTACACGAGCAATCACAAACGCCAGAAGAATCAACACCCCGTTTAACATGATCATCACCACCACCACTACTGGGAGGAGACAGACGAAGAAGGGCCTGATGTATACGTATGGACAAACAACGCACAAGCTCTCAAAAGTCCGGTGGACAGGCGCTGCTTGAATTTAAATCAAAGATGACCATCGCTAATGTATGGGGTTAACGAGGGGGGAAAAGAAAAAAGGATTCGTCAGCTAAATCGGCAGATAGATTTTTGTTCATATATGCGCTGAATAGTCTAGCTTTCTGGTGGAGCTGCAGCCCTAATAATACCTACGTAGACGGGCATTTCGTCGTCGGCTTTTGCTCCATGAGATCCACCCTTTAGTGCCCCGTTTTTTTCGTGGTTGACGAACGGTTACTAGGTGGGTTGCCAATCACTGATGCTCTTAATAAGTAGCTGGCACTCCACTTGTACAGGGAGAATGCATACAATGCGTAATCTCCTATTGTTTTTGTCGGGTGATTCTTCGTGTCCAAACCTATTTCTGTGAAGTGGAGTGAGCCGCTGTCTTGACTCTTGGCAGGAGGTTTTATTTTGGGGTGGAGAACAATCACCTCCCTACTGGGCGTTGTAGGGTGAATTGCTTGATTGTTGCAATTGAAGTGGACTGACTATCCATCAGGACGCAGCTAGTTTCACTTGACCTGACACAGTGGTTTATTTTTGTTTTGATTTTTAAAATTTTCAAACAAAAGTTTAACTGAGTTCGCCCGTCTGAAGCCCAAGCTAGAATTGGGCCACACCCTCGGCGCCATAGATAAGATAGAATACATAAGATACTTGCTAGTGAAAAGAAAGTAGAAGTTCTCTGGGACAACTGGGCACGTGCTTCCATGTTTCCCGGGTTTTCCTCCTGATCTACAACGAAGAAGGCGTTTGATACACAACCAGGGTTGTCAAGATTACCAACAATGTTGTTGGCTAGATAGGCAGGGGTGCCATGTCCTATTGCTAGTACTACTGCCATGAGTCGCTGCATTCTTGGCTGTTCAATTGAGATGCTCGCATAGATTTTGTATGTACCGCAGTCGTCACACCCAAGGAGGCTCCCCGAATCAATTTGTACTACATTCCTTTGACATCTAAGAGGCAGTCACAGTCATTAATATACATTCCTTATATCCAGGGACTGGTTAATCTATGGCACGGGAAAAAGCGTGTAATTACAAGAAATAGAAGGGGTATCGTTCTTCTAATTCATCCAGAACAAAGTGACCAGCCGTGAAAGCGCTTATTTGGAGCGCTTGTAGATCTTGCCAAGGAAGGCATTGAAGACATCCTTCTTCAGTCCCTCCGACTCATCCACAGCGGCAATCTTATCCTTCAGCTCGCCGACGATCTTCTCCTCATATTCTTGGTAAACCTTCTCCAGATCCAACTCCTTGAAGAGGGTCTTGACCTTGGCCTCGAGAACGTCATCCTTACGACCGTAGGCCTCATCGAGCACCTTGCGCTGCTCCGCATTGCAGCGCTGGAGGGCCTGGTTGATGAGCCAAGAGCACTTGTTATCCTTGATATCGGTACCGATCTTGCCAATGACCTCGGGGTTACCATAGGCATCGAGGTAGTCATCCTGAACCTGGAAATACTGGCCCAGGGGGATGAGGATATCATGGGCCTGACGAAGGTTGCCGGGGGTAGCAAGCTGGAGGTAGAGCAAAGCCAGGGCGACCGGCAGGTAGAAGCTGTAGTAGGCGGTCTTGTAGGTGACGATGAACATATACTTCTCCATGGAGAAGTTGTCGAGGTCAACCTTGTCCTCGGGGGCGGTGATCAGGTCACAGAGCTGACCCAACTCAGTCTGCCAGGTAGTTTCGTGGAAAAGATCGATAAAATCGGCGTAGGCGGGGTGTGAGCGGAAGTGCTTCTTGAGAATGACATAAATGGAAGACTCGAGCAGGAAGGCATCGTTAATAGCGATCAGACCAACACCCTCTTGGCGGTACCAACAAGGCTGACCACGACGGGTGATCGAGCTGTCCATAATGTCATCGCTGACCAGGAAGAAAGCCTGGAGCAGCTCGGTGAGCCATCCCAAAATGCTGAGGTGCTTGAACTGCTCCTCAGTCAGGGGCTTCTCCAGCAGGGCCAGACCAGTGTCGGGACAGGAGAGACCACGGTTCAGCTTTCCACCGGGAACGTTGACATTGAGGGCCTGTTAAGAGTCGCACAAGTAGTCAGTATACATACTCCGCAGTAGAATACGAAAAAATAACTCGGGGAGATATATATACCCTCTCGAACCACTGCACAGCATTTTCGGGAAGGTGCGACTCTTTAGCATAGGCCAGGATATCTTGGGCCAGGGAGGGGAAGACCTCCTGGAAAGCGGCACGGTCAGTGGCAGGCATTCTGATGTCCAACGGATCGGATTTTGGTTGAATTGAGGGATAGAGAAAAGGGGAGAGGGGCACCAGGGGGAAAAAGATGGGGGCGGGGGTTGTCGATGCCCTACGGCGCAATCTAATAAATACCTTCTGGGCCACAATCAGTCCAGCACCGTGTTTGCCCTGTTTGCTCCCCCACTCACCAATCACGAGGGCCGGTCGCCGGACTGCTTGATGTTGATGTTGATGTCTTTCGCATTTGGTTCCCTTGTACCCACCCGCGCACACTCGCAATTCTCTAGCGCTTCTTTCTATAGGTGGCTGGAACGGTGGGGATTGATCTGCCAGCTCCTCTCAGTCAGAATTAGCAAAGAAGAACGAAACAACCCTTATTTCTCGAGAGTGTCCTTCTTCCCCACCACCATACAAACAATCGCGCATGATTTACTCCCCATAACTACGAATCTCTGAAGAAACTGAATCCAAAATCTCCCCCGTCGCCATGGCGGCGCAATTCACAGAAGAAAACGTTCAGGAGCTCAAGTTCCGGCTCGAGGATGCTACCATAAAATGCTCCGAGCGCTGTTTATACCAATCTGCCAAATGGTACGACGCGTGGGCCTTCACTCCAGTCCTTTGAATGGAATTAGATGTTGATCGGATAGAATAGGGCGGCAGAAATGCTTGACGCCATTGTACCGATTGACCAATATGACACAGACCCCGAATCCCCAATGGACATTCCCGATACACCGTCGACCCGTCCAAATCCCTACCTCCGAACTCAAGATCCTGTCGAAGCTTCCCTTGAAGCCCAGGAGTCCTACAAGTACCTCCTGGCAAAATCCTACTTCGATACGCGCGAGTACGATCGCTGCGCAGCGGTCTTTCTGCCGCCCACAATCCCCCCCGTTGCACTTTCTACGTCACCGCCGAACCAAAAAAAGAGACAATCGTTAACCCCACAGAAGGGCAAGTCGAAGTCATCCCAATATGCTGGAGGGAAGGATAACAACGTGTTGAGGAACCCATATCCCAGACTGAGTCAGAAGTCATTGTTTCTTGCGCTTTACGCCAAATACCTAGCGGGAGAAAAGCGGAAAGACGAGGAGACCGAGATGGTGCTGGGGCCGGCCGATGGGGGCGCGACAGTCAATCGAGAGTTGCCGGATCTTGCGCGAGGGCTAGAAGGATGGCTAACCGAGCGTCGAGATAAGGGAATGGAAGATCACAATCAAGGGTGGCTAGAATACCTCTACGGAGTCATTCTTCTCAAAGGGCGGAACGAAGAGGAGGCGAAAAAGTGGCTCATCAGGAGCGTTCACTTGAACCCATTCCATTGGGGTACCTGGCAAGAGTTGAACGATCTTCTCTCGAGCACAGAAGATGTATGTTGTTATTCCCTACTGCGCATCACTACAGGCCGGATACTAATAGTTAACCAGTTGAAACAAGTTGTCGATCTGCTCCCGCAGAACATCATGACACTCCTTTTCCACGTATACTGTAGTCAAGAACTATACCAAGCCACCGAGGACACGTACCAGGCGCTCTCGGAGCTTGAAACAATCTTTCCCAATAGTGCCTTTCTCATGACCCAGAGAGCCCTCCTCTACTACCATTCAAAAGGTATAAAGCACTCCCTGCCCTTGTCGCAAATGTAATGCTAACAGTCTGGTAGATTTTGAAGAAGCGTCACGTATATTCACCGAGATATTGATTTCGTCTCCTCACCGTCTTGACAGCCTCGATCATTACTCCAATATATTATATGTGATGGGGGCGCGTCCCCAGCTCGCCTTCGTCGCCCAAGTTGCAACCGCAACCGACAAGTTTCGACCCGAAACCTGCTGCGTCGTCGGAAACTACTACTCACTCAAGTCCGAACACGAAAAAGCTGTGATGTACTTCCGTCGCGCCCTGACACTAGACCGTAACTTCCTCTCAGCTTGGACCCTGATGGGCCACGAGTACATCGAGATGAAGAACACGCACGCGGCGATTGAATCCTACCGCCGCGCTGTAGATGTCAACCGCAAAGACTACCGAGCCTGGTACGGTCTCGGCCAGGCATATGAAGTCCTCGACATGTCCTTCTACGCTCTTTTCTACTACCAACGTGCCGCTGCACTGCGACCATATGACCCAAAAATGTGGCAAGCCGTCGGATCCTGCTACGCCAAAATGGGCCGGGTTTCGCAGAGTATCAAAGCCCTCAAACGCGCCCTGGTAGCCGGCTCTTACTATGCCGAAGACCCATCCCAAATGGGAGGCTCAGGCCGCAAGATCCTGGATCCAGAAACCCTCCACCAAATCGCAACACTCTACGAGCGTCTCGGCGACGATGAAGAAGCCGCCGCCTACATGGAACTTACCCTGCAACAAGAATCAGGCCAAATGCCCGTGGAAGAAGACGCTTCTTCTGACAACGAAAACGACGACGATCAATCCGAGACCGGAGCTAAACACTCCTCGCGCCGAGCCCGTCAATCCTCATCATACAACCAGAACGATGACGACGATGACTCTTGGCACGGCACAGGACCAACAGTCACCACCTCGAAAGCGCGATTGTGGCTCGCGCGGTGGGCTTTGCGAAACGGCGATCTGGAGCGCGCGGATCAGTTAGCAGGTGAATTATGTCAGGATGGAGTAGAGGTTGAGGAAGCCAAGGCGCTGATGCGAGATGTGAGGGCTAGAAGGGAAGGCGATGAGTAGCCTGCTTTTTTTTTTGGGCCGTCACTCTGTATTGTTATGTTCTGCCGTGAGCGGGCTTTCATTCTTACGGTAGCGAGGCGTTTGTGCTGGGTGTGCTTACGACCTGATGTTTTCATCCTGAGGCTGGGCCGGGTGTTTTATGGTTGGTATATAGACATGCGCAATGGGTTATTATTGAAAATACGAGCACGGCTTTAAAGAGGAGCGGTTTAGTATATTATTAGTCCTCTCTAGATTTTAAAGGTAATGCAAGTTAAGCATTACATGAATGTTCAGAAAGACTTCTGTCAGCCATCAAGCCAACTCGAAGGTCAACTACCATCAGTATACATTCCCTAAACCCCCAAGTCCACAGCACCCATAAACCTTCTATCAAACTCAACAGAAACCCTGATCGTTTGATCATGAATCCTCGTAGGACCTCCATCCATCGGTGAACATGGAATCGCCTCAACTCCACTCTTCAAACTCCACGACACAGAAGCATAAAAATACTTCCTCCTAATATCCTCCCACGACATTCATACACAGGATCGAGGATCGGCCACATCCGTGCCTTGGTCTAGGAGGGACGAATCGAGGAGAAATATATTCCCGGTTTGCAAGTGATTATTAGAATCAGAATGCATTTGAAACCTCTTGTGGAGGTTGGTGGTTAAATCGAAGAGGGTCTGACCTAAGGGTCTTTGCCTGGGATTTAGGAGGACTAGGGTTGGGGTTGTTCTTGTCTGTGTCTTGAGTGATCTTGATCGGAGAGATTTGAGGAATATGTCTATATTCGGGGTGAGTATTAGGGGGAGTGTGCTGGAGGGCTCTTCGTGGGTGGATGTATTGTTGCAGATGAGGTAGATTGGGAGAGTGGTTAATGGAGATTTGGCTGTGTTCTGCAGATTTCTTTGCTGTTCGATGACTTTGGGATCTTGGGTAGAGGAATTTGTCACTGAACACGGTATGTCTGGGTGGGCTATTATATGGCTATTCTCGGGCCAGTCGGTTGCTTTGCTTTGCTTGGACTATATGGAGGAGTCGGTTAGAGACGACGTATTCTTTTGCTGGCGGGGGTCTTGGTATGATAAGAGATTTTCATTACTTATCAGGCAGTTACCATGGATATCTGGATGGCCGGATGGGGACATTGATGCCATTGTCTCATCAATGTAGATAGGGATAACATGTGTGGCTGCTGGAGTTCTTTCGCTGCCTCTTTTCACAGGGCTATTCGAATAATCCCGTGAGCCCGCCTCATTGACTAGTGCATAAGTAGGCCCGTTGGATATATGCCCTTTGATTGGACTCGAGGGTACTCCTAATGAACTTGTAAGGCCTTGGGATCGATTGATTTTGTACGACGAGTTGTTTCTCAACTTCAGACGCTTATTCCATTCGGCTTCCTTTTGCACCAACTCTTCTGAAGGGACTGATCGGGCATCTTTGGCTAGAAGCTGTAATTCCTCAAATGATGTTGCATCCTCAAATGACCTATCCCAATGGACCTTCACGATCCTCGGGAAGCGAAGCGTATAATAGCTGGCGCCTGATGGTTTTTCAAACCCGCCACCTAGCATCTCGACCACAAAAGGAGTCCTGAAAACAATATCTATGGCAGGGATATTGCCGGCCCCATACTCTATGTCAAATCCATGCCCGGAACCAATGCTGCAGGCACTATACTCCCCAAACTGATTGAGGATCTGCATATTCTTTGCACTCATGCCATGGCGATTGATCACATCGACCACCCGAAACTTGGGTTTAGACTTGGACTGCACAAAATCCTCTTTATTAAGGAGACAGCCAATGAAGAAATGTGTCCACGATAACTTGCGGGTCTGATTTAAGCTAACGGCGTCCCTAGAATCAAAATTTCCGCCGATGATTGTAAGGTCTACCGTATCGCCTAGACCTGGGATATAGTCTTTTTTAAGCTTAACCCAGCGACGCCAGGAGCCATTTGTTGGCTGGGGAAGATGGTGAAGTATGGGTCTTCGCAGCCCTTTAAGACAAGCCCTTCCCACCGCGCGGCTATGCCTTCGGCGAAGATATTTTCTAGCGGCGTCTGACTCCCTGGCTGGCAGAAGTCTAGGATTCGCTGCTCTGAAATGTCTGCATGGCCTTCAATTACTTCGACTACGTCTTTCAATAGCAATCGTCGCTCTCGGTGTGGTTTCTTTAAACAAATGTCGTCATCAAGTAGTAAAATATCGAAAAACACAATCATCAAGTGCTCACAAGGTTGTGGTCCAGCACACGTTAGAACCCAAAATGCTAATCTGAAAGCATCTCAGAAGGTCTTTTAACTCACGGTGAGTCGTTTTCCGTCCTAATAAAGCTGCCAGAACGAGTGATGAACTTGCGTAGCTTATGGAAATCCATAATCTTGCCATATCGATCGCTCCAGACAAGTAGCTCACCTTCCAGAATACATCGACGAGAGAATTTTCATTCCAGCCTCCCTAACCTCAGAGAATCTCTGATAACGTCATGGATCCCTGATCTATCTGCGGTGGAATCCTTACTGCTCTTGGAGAATATCTGAATAGACCTAGAAGGGCCTGGGAGATCAATGTGTATTTGACAATACTCACCATCGTACCTCCTCTCTATACTCATCCGACGGCGTCCAATCATCTGACAGCAGTGCTTGATACCCCGAGCCTTGTATAGAGGTGAGAGCGCCTCGTCGACATCTACCGCTGCCCGCTGTCTACGCACACGGAGACCGGAGAATCTGCACCGGGAAGCAAGCATGTTCAATACATCATCAATCTCCTCGACAGTTACTTCCCGACCCGCGGGGATGTGGTACTCTGTTTGTCGCATGACGTTCTCCACACACTGAGCCAGATCTGTGCTCTCAGAAACGCGCCATCGCTCGAGTTCCTCCCGCCGTGATGACCCAAGAAGGAGACATCGGCCTATTACCCTTGCCAAGGATGTATCCTGTAGCTAGTAGACTCTGTCTGTCCGCTTTTCTGGAAACATACACGAGAGAACGGCCAACTGATCGGTATCTTTATCGTGGAGCCGTCTGCCACGTTCCTTGAACCACCGAGTTACGGTTTGGACATCTGGGTCATGATTTCTTGCTTCAGCTGTAGCCTTTAGAATCCTATTATTCTCGAGAGAGGAAAGTAGGTCACACAGATAGGAGAAATTGAAGCCCATCTATGCATGCCTTGGCAGGCGGCGGGACAGTTTCAGGCTGCAGGCAGGCCTTGGAAGATAAACACTGCTAATTTAGACCACTCATTCAAGGCAATGGTGTCATTTCTGCCAAGAGCAATGTTGTTTAGCAAAATGGCACCGGAAACGGGGAGTGATAAACTGGACGCGAAATCTCACAAAGAAATCTTGGATCTCGGGGGCACGTGATAGACACCAGAAAAATACACCGTTACAGAAAACAATAAAGAATTGTTAGATAGTCTTATCTTGTTGATGATAGCAAAGTCTTATGTAGAATACATGAGGCGCGTAAGGCCATGCACTGATAAAGCTATTATTCCCAGCCAGACAACCCAATGGTATGAGACCCTACGGAAATGAACAAAACAACCGTCAAACTCCAGGCTTTTAAACGTAAGATATGTGGATATAGGAGAATATACGTAATGCGCAAGGGGGGCAGCCGCTACAGGATGCCTTGCTTTTGCAAACTGGTAAATGTTAGTACAATTCTCGCCACGTCGTAGGAGAGGGAAAACATACTCCAAGTAGATCCTTTCTGGCATCACGTTGCCTTCTGCGTCCTCCATCTGCACCACGTTGTCGCGGCTATCCTTATCCTTCTTGCGGTCATGTTCAAGCTTTTCCCACAGTCGAAGGGCGTCGTCGATTCTCGTAATCTCACGGAAAAGATTCGTGTTCGAAGTGATACCCAAACACTTCAGACCCCAAATATGCAACCCTTCCGAGAAGTGCTTGTCAAAAGCACGGCGGCCCATGTACACGAAGTTACCACAAACCTCACAGGGGTATTCCACACCCAAGCCGTGCAGCTTGTACAGCCAGTAAGGAATGGGCTTTCCATCCCAAGCAAGCGGCAGTTTAAGCGGGTTGTAAATCCGTTCGTCTCCATCATCGTCGGATTGATCGCCTGCACGATCACCGCCGGCATTTTCAGATTCTGCAAGCAGAGCCTCGAGCTCCATCTGACGTTCTCTCTCAGTCATACCCTGCTTCCGCTCAACGTTGATCCGTGTAGCCTGACGCTCGGCATCCAACACCTGCGCCAACGACCGAACACGGTGCTCACGTTCCGCCACAGCGCGTTCCTTCAAACGAGAAGCAACAGTTGAAACACCACTTGCTGTGGCTGGCTTCTCATCAGAGTCACCCGAAGCCTTTTTAGCCTCGGCGGCCCGAATGTGTTTCTTGCCTGTCAAGTGGTTTTTGTAGACATTCTCGTTCTTGAACTCCTTCTCGCAAGCAGCGCACCAGATTCCCTCCCCAGATCCTTCAGTCTGCGGACCCTGGGCTCCGTTCTGAGCCGTCTCATCTGACCATCCAGGAACCTCATTGGCCACCCACAGCTTCTCGAACTCCTCATCGAAGCTACCAAAGAGCTTATCCGAGTCTTGCAGAGGTCTGATCTTCTTGATAAATCCCTCCAAATATGCCGCAAGCTCCCCAACATACTGAAAGTACTTATCGGACAGCTTGTTGGGCCGCTTGATAAGCATCTGTGGAGGCGTGAAAGCGTCGAACACCTCAAGGTACTGGACGTACGTTAACCTCTTAACACCGGGCAGGTTCAGGTAATCTTCGTGCGCTTTCGTCAGGTCCAAAAACTGTCCGAAGCTTTCTTCACCCGTAAACAAGTTATCAATTTCCATTCCGATCGGCTCGCCCTCATGGCGCTTGTATGCTCGCTCCAGGTTCTCCACAGGCTCATTGGGGTAGCGCTTGTGAAAATCTTTGATCTCGTCTAGTTGCTTGTAAAACTCCTCGAATTGGTCGCCGGTCGAAATCGCCTGGATTTCCTTCTCGCGTGCGCCGTCCGCGTCTTTGTAGATATCTAGTAGTCTCTTCGACTGTTCGTCTATGCGGTTCAGAAACTGAGCGACCTCATGGTCACGGGCTAAGCGATCTTTAATCTATCATGGCAGAAAAAAAAATTAGTTTCAGTTATAATGGGTGGAAACAAAGAGCATACGTACGTTACGAGGCTCAACGGCAACGCGATCCGCAACGGCCTGCTCTAGCCTCTCGAGATCCTCATGGATGAATCTCTGGTCTTCGAGAAGCATGGTGTATATACAGTCCCAACAATGACTGTTTCCGGGCAAACGATGTGATTCTCCACGTTCCGTGATGATATCGGCTACTCGTCGCTGTTCATGAGAAGCTTTGCGGCGAGGAGCAAATCACGTGATACAGGCGGTGGCGCTCTAGGAAAAGTTGCGGTAGAAGCTTGATCGAGACCTTACATTAACAAGAGGGACCACTCCTATCGTGCGATTTGATATTCTTCTCTCTCAATCTATAGTGGAACCAGTGAATCAAAAATGGCGGACGGCATTGATAGACGGGCGGATGGTATGGACCCCAGCTATATAGCATGAAATACATGTATATTGACGAAGTCGCAAACTCAGACCGGATGGAGTTCAACACCTCCAAGGAGGTAACGGTTGCTCCGACCTTCGAGGACATGCACTTGAAGGAGAGCCTCCTGCGCGGTATCTACGCTTACGGTTACGAGTCTCCATCGGCGGTGCAATCGCGAGCCATCGTGCAGATCTGCAAAGGCCGCGACACGATCGCCCAGGCGCAGTCTGGTACTGGTAAAACTGCTACCTTCTCGATCAGTATCCTGCAGGTCATCGACACCGTTGTGCGCGAGAGCCAAGCGCTCGTTCTTTCCCCGACTCGCGAACTTGCCACGCAGATCCAGTCCGTCATCATGGCGCTCGGCGACTATATGAACGTGCAGTGCCACGCTTGTATCGGAGGTACAAATATCGGCGAGGACATCCGGAAGCTGGATTATGGCCAGCATGTCGTCTCCGGTACTCCCGGCCGTGTTGCAGATATGATCCGTCGGCGCCATCTGCGCACCCGCCACATCAAGATGCTAGTCCTGGACGAAGCCGACGAGCTGCTCAACCGCGGTTTCCGCGAACAGATCTATGACGTCTACCGCTACCTTCCCCCAGCCACGCAGGTGGTGGTCGTCTCTGCCACCCTCCCCTACGATGTCCTGGACATGACAACGAAGTTCATGACCGACCCCGTGCGCGTGCTGGTCAAGCGTGACGAGTTGACCCTGGAAGGAATCAAGCAGTACTTCATCGCCGTGGAGAAGGAAGAATGGAAGTTCGACACTCTCTGCGATCTCTACGACACGCTCACGATCACCCAGGCCGTGATCTTCTGCAACACGCGCCGCAAGGTCGACTGGCTGACCGATAAGATGCGCGAGGCCAATTTCACTGTGTCCAGCATGCATGGTGAGATGCCCCAGAAGGAACGTGACAGTATCATGCAGGACTTCCGTCAGGGTAACTCGCGAGTCCTTATTTCGACCGACGTCTGGGCCCGTGGTATCGATGTCCAACAAGTCTCCCTGGTCATCAACTATGACCTCCCCACCAACCGTGAAAACTACATCCACCGTATCGGTCGAAGCGGTCGTTTCGGAAGGAAGGGTGTCGCCATCAACTTCGTTACTAGCGATGACGTGCGGATCCTCCGTGATATCGAATTGTACTACTCCACACAGATCGATGAGATGCCTATGAACGGTAAGCCTCCCTGAACAACTTACCCCTCCTGACCCAGATCAATATCTAACCAACAAAATTTTTACCCTGCAGTCGCCGATCTCCTCTCATAAGCCTCATAACCATCCTCATCTATACCACCAATTAAATCCACTCTCCAACCATGGGCCAATCATTAGTATCATACCCTCAAAACCAAATACCAGCCCTGTAAACTGCGTAAGAATAAGAGAAAGAGAGAAAGGAAAGACCAACACTAGCGTGGAGGAAAAGGGAACATACCCAAATTGGTGAGTCTCAAGAATTTGAACTGCATGTCACATTCATAGGCAATACCCACTAACAGACTCCAGATGCACTCCAAATACGCCAAAATATAGGGTCGGGAAAGAATCCAAGCGAGACTATCTTCTTTCTCTTCCCCGTTACGTCTGTTTTCATTTTTGAAAAGGAGTTTTAGCTATGCGGACTATTTATTATTCATGATTATTGAATTTGGAGATTTGCTGTTTTTATTTAGGTGATTCTATGATATCAATCTATCCAATCACTTTGGTCTTCTGATATTTTTGGTTTCTTCATACCTTGTAGATGGGTTAGTAGTTCCTGGTGTAAATTGCCATTTCTCGGCGCTCCGCGAAATAAAAGAGGTTGTGAAAGGAAGAACATGTCATCAAGCAGGCCAAGCTGACTTTATTTATAAATATATATAAAGCACCTATGATGCGAACTCTACCAGTGGAGAGTGGAATCAGAGTAACATGGATATGTGCTGAAACCAACAAATTGTGAAGGAGACAGGAGAGATAAACAGAAGAAAATGAATAACAACCAAACAAACCCATCCCGCATGTTGTCTGAACATTCCAGATCACCCAGATCACCCAGATCACCCAAACCAGAAGTAAAAAGCGAACCATGAGAAGCACCTTGTAACCTGTGTATGTGATGATAAGTTGAAAAAAGAAAAAAGAAAAGAAAAGAAAAGAAAAAAGGAACCCCTACGTGATGTGTGCCGTCCCCGACGCATCAATGCAAGGTGAGGCAATTAATTATTGCTCAATAAGCGCGAATGGAAAACACATATTAATCGGGAATACCAAAACGGGAGCGCCAGCTACCTTTATCGAAACGGACCACCAAGGACCAGGAAATGTGTATATGCAGAAAGGTTTGGGAAAGATTAAAAGGGCAGGAGCTAATGGCATAAACAAAGAACAGCTTGTTTCTTGGGTCCAAAAGCTCCCGGTACATCCCGTGATATGCACAAATAATCAATTTTCAAAAACGGTAACAATAGGCTTCTAGGTTCCAGCAAGGGCTCATTAGAAGCTCGATGTTGATCGTAGGGCACTCGTGCGGGCGAAACCGCTTGCCGATGTCGCTCGGTGTGTACGAGCCGTAGCATGAGGGTTCACGTCGCGTTCCCGCGTCCAACTGAATTGATTAGTTGCATAACTGAAAGAGGAGAGACCGATGAAGACCTACATTCTAACCAAGCAATCATCTCCTGCAGAAGCGAACAATCCGGGATTTGTAGGGTTCCAGGAGATTGCGTTTACACAGCCAGATATGTGGCCCTCTAGAGTTTCTACCAGGGTGCCATTTTCTTTGTGCCATACATAAACTCTCGAGTCTACGGATCAGTTAGCCAAGAAGCCCTACCAACCATGGGCACAAAATGACTTACCTTCGCTTCCACTGACGACAAAATTCTCTGCAGCTCCGCCAAAGGCACTCCGGATGACAAAAGAACCCTGTTTTTGTCCTTGAAAACGCCGGATTACATCAGTCGTTTCAATGTCGATGAGTTGTATTTGACCTTCTGACAAGTTCACAAGCATGTGGCGGGAATCCTTGCTGACCGCAACCGATGTGGGTTTGCTTTTCAAAGCCAGGCAATACTCCTCCTCGTGGGTGAGGAAGTTATACACATGGATCTTCTCCTCAACATCGGCAGCGATTAGGCGTCGTCCATCGGGCGTGATGGCACAGTCCTGTACACGGAAGTCCCCCTGCCACATATGCAGAGCGTTACCGCGCATGCTCCAATGGCATAGGTGTGAGTCCTTGTCAAGAGACGCTGTTACAAAAGAGTCCCCGTCTGCAGCCCAGGCTGCAGCAGTCACGGGCTGTCGATGGTGATTAATTGTTAACAGGCATCGCCCAGTCTATTCAACAGTTAGTAACAATAGGGCTCGGGTTGTAACAAAAAAAAACTTACATCCACACTCCACACACGGGCCTTTTTATCCTGAGAGCAAGTGATGAGTTTAGTGTCGTCCGGGCTCCAGCAAGCATGCGCAACACCATCATCATGTTCCACCAATTTATGCAGCACAGCAAAAGTACTGGTATCATAGATAATGACACTGTGGTCGCGGCCTGCCGTGACTAATTTCGTGCCATCATGGGAGAATTGACAGTACCAGACCTCATCCGAATGCTGATTTAATTCAATCCCCGGCCGAAATGGGAAGTCCGCCCGGTCGCACATGTGATCAGAATATAACGATGGCGGAGTTGCCGTGTTGTGGTAGAGGCACTGGTTGATCTGATTTTGCTTGACATGGTCCAGTAATATTGCGAGACGGTTGTCAGGAATCATAACGGACGGTGATATAGATTCTATCTCTACTGTTAGTCCTAGCTATAAGATTGTTGGGACCATAAATTCCTGGGTACAACACACTCGATAATTCTGATAGTAATCTCTCACGAGAAGAACTTATGGAGCCATCCCAGCCGGCTTGATCATGGAGATGTTCCGGGGGGCACATGAGAAGGCTGTCGCCAGTGTCAGCCCGAAGGCTTCAGGAAAATCAGATTTGTGGTTGTGGACACACTCACCTAGATAGAGCATGTAGACGCCCAATATCGTAATTAAGCGGCGTTAACTCATGACGAAGAACGGTCAGAGCCGCAGAAAGATTACGAGCCTCTAGCAGTTCCAAAAACTTCTGTTGTCGCAGGTAGAAGAGCATTTCATTCATTTCCGCATTATCCACCAATACCAACCTCTCCTTCGTTGGAAGGTGGTCACTGTCGCCACTCGTCGCCCGTCTCGTCCCGTCTGGATAGAACGACTGTACCAAAATTCGCTCCGCCTCCGCCCAACGTCCTGCAAGCACGGCACCTCTGAATGTCGCAACGGCCGGGCTCTCTAATTGATAACCACTCTCTTTGCTCAGCAGTGAAGCTGCTCCATTATAACCAAGCTCGTACAAACTTTGAATGAGGATGCGTGTCACTTCTTCTCGATCATGTCCGAAATACGAGGGAGGGCTGCCTGAGGACTTCTGTACTCCATTCGTACGATTGTCGCCGTTAGAGGAAGCGTACGAAGCCTGGCCGTTCAGAGAGTGGGAAAGGCCCGACTTATGAGACGGCGAGGCAACAGAGCCGTTAGGCACGTGGGGAGAACCATTTGCACTGGAAACTCCATCGGGACGCATATTTGTCAGGCGTCTGCGCTTGGGGGACGGCGAGTGGTCCTCTGCGGTATTTGTGTGTACGATTCTTTGTTCTGAAATACCGGCTTCACTTGCCGTATGATTTCCGGCAGGACTTCCTGTTCCCTCGATGTTGGATTCAGATACACTAGGGGTACTCGGGCGGCGACGGCGGCGAGTTGAAGATAGATAAAAATTCCCGGTGGTGCCAACGGCAGAGTAGGAGCTGTTGACAGAGGGATCTGAGCGGGATGACGACAGGATGTTATCGGAAGCGGCAGCGCTTCTTGGGTAGGATGAAGGCTCAACGGGGATAGGAGGGTTAGGGTGGTCGGGAGCGGCGGAGGAGGGTATATAGGTGAAGGGATGGTCTGCCAGATCGAATGCTTGGTAGATCTGCCCTTTCACCTGGCTCTGTAGAAGAACCAGGGGAGCAGACCTATATCAGTGGCGGGTCACTGATACTGCCTCAGCTCAGACGTCGCGCCGGAGCTCGTCTCAGGCCGAACGACCGTCAATTATTAAATGCCGTGGATTTACCGAGCTGGGTTCGGCAGAAAGAAGGTAGATATTGCTTTGTTGCAGGTTTTGGTGGTGGGTAGAAGGTAAGAATTTCTTCGTATCAACGGGCGGAGGTCTTATCGGGTTTGGGGAACACTTGGGGGGGTGGTGAGGTAAGAACCGGGGCGGAAGGCGCCAAGTCGTTGGAGAAGTCGTCAGGTTTCGATCGTAGCGGGAGAAATGTCCAAAGATACTCAGGAAGTATCAAAACATTATAGTCGTAGGGGGAAGTTAAGGGTGTGAGATGTGGTGGGATAAGGCGACAAAGGTTGGAGGGTTGAGGTTGAACATCGGCGGCTTCTCTTATTCTAAGCTCCGTGGGGCGAGGAAGTCACGACATCCATTGCTTTTGCTTTTTAAATAATTAAAACCAAATCAAATAGATTAGGTACTATTTGTCTACCACCCCTCTTAGTTTTTATTTATTTTCCGCTATGTAATCTTGTACGCTTTTCTTTCTTTCCTGTATATATATATTTTTTTTTCCTCTCCCGGTTATTGCCAGCCCATGGTACATATTCCGTATACTAGGTCGGGATTACGCAGGTGACCCTATTTCGGACTGGTGAATTACTACGCCGTTCAGAGATACTTGGAAGGATAGTAGTATACAGGTAAATGGAAAGCCCAGATCCCGTTTCCTTTCTAGTTCTTATAAGATATATATGTTTCTAGATGTTAGAGTCGTCACTTTCCAATGTAAAAGTCAGCACTTTCAACATCTCTAAGCACCTCGTAACGTAATTCAAAGTGCGCGAATTAATCGGATTCTATCGCACGATCCAGCGGATCTAGAGGCCATCATCTGAACACTGGTCATGAATCCAGCTGACAACACTCCCCGTTGCCCAGAACATAGGTCAGAACAAGAACAACAAGAAGGAATGGAAAGAAAAACAAAAGTAAGCTCAATAATCAGAGACTAAAACCCAACTAAAAAAGAGGCCAATGTGGAAGCAAGGATCCCAGGTCCTCGATCGCAGGCTAATGAACGGGTATTCAAGGGGACGTTCGAAACGGGCCAACGATCAACAACATACCAACGCATCACCTGCACCAGACCATCTCAGGGATGTTTGAGGCCAGAAAGGAAAAGGTAGTATGGGGGGAAACAGGGAAAAAAGAAAGTATTGTCAAATGAACGGTTCATTCGTTTCATGTGCTCCTCCTACCTTAGACTACTCCTCATTGCTGAGCTCTTCAGGTGATAGATTCTTTTGCAGGAATGATCCACCCGAAGTAAGTAAATTATAACTAGATCAATGTACGGTTCAATAAATGGTCATGTATTATAGACTTTTACCAAATTCTCTGAAGATACTCGCAGGATATCATTAAAACTGCTACCCGATCTCCTAATCCAGCGGGATTCTGCAACTGTACCTGTCGAGAATTCCTGAAACCCACGTCAACGGTGGAGTCGAGCCATCTGGTACCACTGAAGTTGATTCTAGTGGGGACAATCGACGCAGGAGGAAACCCATTCTCCCGCGGGGAGGGGCGTCATAATAGCGGTCTATTGTAGTTTAGTCTATACGAAGGGCTGCTAGAAAAAGGACATTTCCGGAATGAGGGTTATGTCTATCTTACACGCCGACCAACAGCATCTCCGAAACGACCCGGCCATTCCTTTCCATACCACTTTCGGGCGTGTAGTATTCCTGACCAGTGGAAATAATCCTACCAACCAGCCAGAGTTAATGCATAACACATAAGAATCTAAATCTTGGCCGACACCACAACAGAATCATGTCGATTACAGAGACCCAATCGTACGAATGAGATCAACGTTGTAAAAACATGACGAAAAAAACGATAAAAATATATATATGTAAAATTAAAAAAAGGGTTCAGGGTCTCTGACCTCATCATGATGCTTATTCGGTTTCCCCACATCCGTGGGTTATATAAATCTGGTATGCCACTCAAGGGGGATTTGAAGACTAGCTTCAAGCTATCATCATCTACACGGGACTATTATATACTGCTGCAACTGATATACACTATCTGCAACGTTACCTAAAACGTCACGATGGGCTGTGATTGTGGAAATACCTGCGGTTGCACCGGCCCCCAGAGTTGCTCCTGTGGCCAGAACTGCCAGTGCAAAAACTGTGGAGTATGTATAACTACCGATAAGAGGATCGCTATATCGCTGACCAATTACAAAGAAGTAAACTGATTCAATCACCCCGCACTGGGATTTGAATCTATTCAAAGTTTATGATGTTGAACGAAGGGGGTTGGGGACAAAATTGAGTACTGTCTAGGCGTGATTTCAGATCCTATAGGCATTGGATACTACTTAATGCACTCTCTTTAAATGGTCTATCATATATTGATTATGTCCTACATATGTATATCAACATCTAATTCTAGAATGTACACATTTATGTGGCGTTCCTCTGCTCCAGGGCCGCTTGAGACGCTTTGAGGGCGCCCGTGATGCTGAAGCAGAAAAACGGCGACAGCGCGTACATCACCTGCTCTGATTAGCAAGAATACAGGAAGGAGCGCCTTTTGTTCGCCTACAGTCAATGATTTGGCAATAGCCATCTTCTCCGGCTCCGAGACTCGAGCCAACTCGGCCAGTCCAGATATGACCAACGCTGGAGGTCCTACCGGCATGAGCATCAAACTAAACCAAAGAATAGGATCGGTTAACACAAGATTTGTCCGCTTAGCCAAACCATACACAACGGAGATGCTGACTCTGTGTATTACACATTAGTAATTTCAAAGTCATGCAACCGCAGGACTGAGAACCTACACAGGCCATATCACCAACCGAACGAGAAAGATCGTCACAATTGCCTTCAGAGGAATTTGCCCCGAATCACCACTAGCTTTCATCCTCTCAAAGCTGACGCCCAACTTACAGCCTACTACGAAGATCTGGAACGTCGTGAACAACTTGCCAATATTCTTGACACTCGACGTCAGCCAGGCGTTGAAAATCCCGCCGTCCTCGTATTTATTGAAGAACGCTTTATGCAACTGCGGCACAAGACCCAAAACCGCACCGATAACGGTACAGGTAATCGCTACATCGGCAAATGGGGATTCAAACGGGGCCATAAGCCTCTGCCGGATGCGCTTGGGTAATATGGACGAAATGAGGTGGGCTCCGCGCCGGATGCTGGTAGAGATCTTGCCGCGGGCTTTTCGTGCTTGCTGTGAAAGAAGGGGCGTCTCCTCATTGGCATGACCATGTTCCGCTGTGCCATTTTGTGTTTCAGGATCTGCGTCACCCGCTCGTTGATTCTCTGTGTCGATGGACTCGCCGTCCTGGAGCAACTTGGGACCAACGATGTAACCGATCGTTTTACTGATTACAGCGCAGAGAAGAAAATAGCTTTGAGCACGAGAGATAGCTTTGGACTCGGTGTCACCATTTTGAATAATCGGGTTTAAACTTCCCACGCTTTCTAGCGACTGCAGCAAGAGGAGCGGTAGAGAGGTCGTGTTGTTGAATGCACAGGCTGGAGTTACCCAGGCTGGGAGCTTCAGTCCCTTAGAGACGAAATAGGCGAGGCCGATCGAAGAACAGGTGTAGAGAATGGACCAAACTGGTAATGGAGAGGTTACCATTGATCTCCAAGATAGTTTGGGGGAGCAGTACTGATAACGGGGATGTAATTCAATGCATTTTCTAGTTGCAGGTCTTCGCCGAGATGGATAATGATTAAAGCCGGGAGAAACAGTTTGACTCCTAATCCAACCATGTCATTGATTGAGGACTCTTGAACTAGTCGTAGCCTTTGCGCTGCGACCCCATAGCTCATGGTCAGCAGAACGGAGACGCAAGCCTGTAAGGCGCCCACCAACGGCACCACGATACCCCCGTCTATCATAGTAAGTCCTCTGATTATAGTTAATGGATCGGTTGAAAATGAATTCAAATCTTCCGGTACAAAATAGAATTGCCTTGCGACTCTATTTATTGTCTCTTTCTTCTATGGCGTCATTGTGGCGTAACAGACCGGACGAAGAACTCAATCTGTGAACCAACTGCTGACAATGCTGACCAGGACACCTTGATGTTTTTCAAGGTTGGTTCCTGATGGTTTAATATTAGTAAGGCCTACTGTTTCTCTGAGCCCACAAGACCTGTTTCCATATTCAGACGCAAGGATCTTTATCATTAGCGGGTTTATAGCTGGTCATTATCATCATCACGACACGAAAACGGATACAGTAGATATAGTAAACACGGTGAATCTCACTAGACAGAACATTGGCCGGACTGTGTTTTTCAGTAAACCTCTGGGACGAATGAAGCTGGAATAACAATTAAGGCTAGCAGTTTGAATCCAAAAACAGTCCCGCAAAATAGGGCCACTCCAGCAAGGAAGGCAGTGAGAAGACCGAGCTGTCCCAGAGTCTCTACGCCGTACCATGCCGGCTGGGACACCCTGCGTTTCCCTAAGCGTGTAGTGCGGGTGTAAAATGGTACATATTTGAATTCAAAGAAACTTTCGCCTCCCAGTCCATCTTTCTTGTCCATAAGGAGGTCGTAGTAGAGCCTGCGACGTAGCTAGATATGGTCAGCATATGAGTGAATTGGGATAGTTTATTGTGACAGCCCCACAAACAATGTGGATAGTTAGGACAAGGCCTACCTTGATGACGGCTCGATCGAGCATTGGAAACACTCGAAGCCCATAGCACGCGGCCATAATCATGATACATTGTCCATACACGAGTGCTCGGTAGTATACAGTGGGACGCGGGAGGCCAAGCCTATCAGATAGCTGGTCACCGTTGAGTTTTCTCGCCATAGCCTCAATGTATTCCTTCGATGCATAGGTGGGGGCTGTGTTTTCAAGACCAAGAATGATGTTCTGTGCCAGTATCCTGCCAGTATCGGTTGGGTTTAACTCCGATACGGAGATCGACTCCATCATCGCTCGTGCCCGGGCGGTTGTCTCGAAGCACTCGGTTGGTGTGCCCATATAATACGCGACCAGTCTCCAAAGAGCAATATAGTCATCGATTTCTTGGTTCTTCAAAAAGACACCTTGTCGTGGAAGCCCAACAAAGATCACTGTCGTGGAGAACGTGTGGATTGTTGCAATACAATCGAGGTCGTTGATAGGGATTCCGTATTTCTTGATGTCATAGTATTCGGGTCTGTTCTTGACAAGGCTCAACACCCTACGACGGACCAACGCATGTAGCAACCGGACTCGAACAGAGGAGACATGACCTTTACCTCCTAGCTTTATCGAGTCCAACGATAAGGATACCTGGAGAACGTGTTGCAGAGTTTCCAGCAGCCTTCGTCGTACGACGTCTGCCGAGAAACCTCCAGTCCGGGTCAAGGTTTCAACAACTCGGGGGGAACCCCTAGACTATGTCAGTCCCAGTTCACATGTTCTTTTCTTTTGGGAGACCAACATGCCGCCGAGAAGGCTTTGAAAGCCGAGCTATAAAGTTTATAAGTGGGACAACTAATATGGTAGAATCGTTGAACCATGCACCGACTTACTACATTAAGAATTGGTGTTCCATAGCGGAAGAACACCTCTTGCCCCCGTTTGATTCGCTCCCAGTCAACCCAATCCGGGACGGTATTGATCTCAGACCAGAGTTCGGTGAGTTTGGGATCGTCTTTTGCGTGCTTCTCCAACAGGGAATACAAGTCTCTCTTCGGTGTTCTGGCATCAGGCATCCCCGTGCTCTCTGTGTGAGCACGGCTTGGGGGTGAGATCTCATCCAGGCGATCTAGGCATTCATCCACAAGTTTGTCATAGTGGAGCATAATGGAGTGCAACTGCTCCACTGGAGTGTGAAGGCCGTCGATCCATTCAAAGGTATAGCCCCATCGTTTGTAGATCTTTGCACCCGTACTTCCTTGTTGGGCCATGCTGTAATAGTATCTAATTGATAATAAAGTGATTCAAAACAAAAAACTCACAGTTATGTATTCAATTTTATGGCAAACACTTAGATATCCATGGATAAACCAGTTACGCTTAGAGTGGTCTGTATTATAATCTATGTGTAGAGGGATGCGCCTACCTTATGAAGTGATATCGTGAAGGAAGCAACCATCTATGAACAAGCATCCTTCAAGACCTCCAAATGAAAGCCTCGGATGCTGCGCTTCCCCGCACAAGCGTCCTCTAAGACGGTCCTATCCCGTTACTTGCCAGCGGCCTTCACGTGTTCGCCGATATATTAAGGCGTTGAACCACAGGAGATCCGATGTTGATCCATGGACCCTCAATCCGCTTTCCGACACTCTGTTTGCCTAGCAAACGCCTCAAAAACTATTTCATGTGAGCATGAGGGATACTAATGCAAACTGCGTTACGGGATTGGCTAGTGCAGATCCGCGGGATTGTAACTCGTCTCTGTTCTTAAACATCGTAGTCATGTCAGCACTCGGTAGTTGACAGATCGAATGGCGGTCGTATACCGTTCTTTATTCGGTATAAAATGGTCAGCATAAATTCTACGTCCCGTGCATGGATAGTTTCTAGGCGGCCATAAGAATACCCACAGGGAAACTATGACCAACACCTTGGGTATATTCCGTCCGCTTGATTAACGCTCAAGCCCGTGTGAGTGCATATGACCAGTCTGACAGAAAAAAAAAATTAAATCCAGAGGCCACTGAAGTAAATAACCGATCCATCGATTCGTGAAGCCTAAACAACGGGGCTGAGTAACCCTTCCATAGCGCACCTCATCGGTTGATTCGACGGAGCTACTGAAGTTGGGCGATCGGCCAATAAATCCCACTCTTCCATTAGGTTCTCGCATGCAACGCTACAGGACTGCCGAATGTTAGGCTTAGGCGTGCGTCGGTTGAAAACACGCCCCTCCTTGCTGGATCTGATAGAGGCCAGTAACAGTAGTGTTGGTGGAAGTGACCAACCATTGTTGTTATCGTCGTCATCACCGCCCACGGACATCGACCAACTGCCACCGCTCCCCGACTCACCACCCACTTCCCCGTCTTCCAGCTACAGCTCCAGCTCCAGTCCCTTCCCGACCTCTACCACCACCTCCAAACCTTCTCCCTCCTCCTCATCTGTCCACCCTCCGGTTATCCGCATTATGGCCCCCTCCGGAAAGGGCCCTGACGCTGAGGCCCACCATGGCTCCGTCTTCTCCGTCTCCGGTCCCGTCGTCGTGGCTGAGAACATGGCCGGCTGTGCCATGTACGAATTGGTATGTTGTCAACCCCGCCCATCTGCATAATTCCTAGTGTCATCGTTGCAATGGATTTCGCGTCCCGCACGGGGGTTGGCTTTTGACTGTACTAAAATGCCTTATGAATCCAGTGTCGTGTCGGTAAGGATCAGCTCGTCGGTGAGGTTATCCGTATCGACGGTGATAAGGCCGCCATTCAGGTTTATGAGGAAACCGGTACGCTTTCGCATTCATTTCGCGACCGACCTGGATTGACAGTCTAACATTGCTTCAACCCCACAGATGGAGTGACGGTCGGCGACCCTGTCCAGAGGACGGGTAAGCCCCTATCGGTGGAACTGGGCCCAGGTTTAATGGAAACGATCTACGACGGTATCCAACGCCCCCTGAAAGCGATCTACGATCAGTCCAAAGGCATCTACATTCCCCGTGGTATTGTTGTGAACGCGCTGGATCGCGAGAAAAAATGGGACTTCACGCCCGGTCAATACAAAGTGGGCGACCACATCACTGGAGGTGACATCTGGGGTAGCGTGTTCGAGAACAGCTTGTTGAACGACCATAAGATCCTTCTCCCACCCCGCGCTCGGGGTACCATTACCCGGATCGCGGGGGCTGGAAGCTACACAGTCGACGAGAAGCTTTTGGAGATCGAATTTAACGGCAAGAAGTCTGAGTTTGGTATGATGCAGACCTGGCCTGTCCGTGTGCCCCGACCGGTCAATGAGAAGGTTCCATCCGATGCACCCTTCATCGTCGGCCAGAGAGTGTTGGACTCTCTGTTCCCCAGTGTGCAGGGTGGTACTGTCTGTATTCCTGGAGCTTTCGGATGCGGTAAGACTGTCATTTCTCAGTCGGTGTCCAAGTTTTCCAACAGTGATATCATCGTCTACGTTGGTTGTGGTGAGCGTGGTAACGAGATGGCTGAAGTGTTGATGGACTTCCCCGAGGTATGCGATTCTGTCTCCCTTACTGCATACTTTGCTCGGTGCTGATATTGTAATCACCCTGCAGCTTTCGATCGAGATCGACGGTCGCAAAGAGCCCATCATGAAACGTACGTGCCTTGTCGCCAATACGTCTAACATGCCCGTCGCTGCGCGTGAAGCCTCGATTTACACCGGTATCACCATCGCCGAGTACTTCCGTGACCAGGGCAAGAACGTCGCTATGATGGCGGATTCCAGTTCTCGTTGGGCCGAGGCGCTTCGTGAACTTTCCGGTCGTCTGGGAGAAATGCCTGCAGACCAGGGTTTCCCCGCCTATCTGGGTTCCAAGCTCGCCTCCTTCTACGAACGTGCTGGAAAGAGTGTTGCTCTGGGCAGCCCTGAGAGGAACGGCAGTGTCAGTATCGTCGGTGCTGTCAGTCCTCCCGGTGGTGATTTCTCGGACCCTGTCACGACTAGTACTCTCGGTATCGTCCAGGTGTTCTGGGGTCTCGACAAGAAGCTGGCCCAGCGAAAGCACTTCCCTTCCATTAACACTTCGATGTCCTACAGCAAGTACACGACCATCTTGGACAAGTTCTACGAGAAGAACCACCCCGAGTTCCCCCGGCTGCGTGACCAGATTCGTGAGCTGTTGACCAAGTCTGAAGAACTAGACCAGGTCGTGCAGCTGGTTGGTAAGGCCGCTCTGGGTGATTCGGATAAGATCGCATTGGATGTGGCTGCCATGGTGAAGGATGACTTCCTTCAGCAGAACGGATACAGTGACTACGATCAGTTCTGCCCTCTGTGGAAGACAGAATATATGATGAAGGCCTTTATGGGCTACCATGACGAAGCGCAGAAGGCTGTTGCTCAGGGGCAAAACTGGGCCAAGGTTCGCGAAGCCACTTCAGATATCCAGACTACCCTGCGGAACATGAAGTTCGAGGTCCCGGATAACCAACAAGAAGTCTCAGCGAAGGTTCGAGATCCTCCTCCTTGTTCTAACTCCATTGATGCTAACGCAGCGACTGCAGTACGAGAAGGTTCTTCAGACCATGTCAGAGCGATTTGCGTCGGTGTCGGATGAGTAAATGGATGTAGGTGGACATAGAGAGTACCAGGGGACAGACGGACCGTACTGTGCGGTTGCCTGTAGCATAACAAATTCCCATGTTCTGTAGTTCATGCCGTTTATTTCTGTTTAGCTTTTGTGAGAAATTCCTCAGCCACTGAATCCATTACCTGATCGTAACAGTTGTTCCTTTCCTTCCCTTAGGCAGCATTCAAGTGTTTGGCGGCTTTTGGGTGGCCAAAAAGCACATGACACGTCCGTCTCATTGGGTATCGTGACCTCTTTTTGACCTCTGTTTTCTGCGCTGTCATAACCCTCTCAAGAAAGACACTTTCGCTTTAACCGCCATTCATAAGACTCAGTTTGAACGCCAGATATCGGTCACTTACCAAAACGTGGGGTGGTTGGGTATACATTTTGTAACTGGGACTCGGCTCTTATCGCTGGTTATCGTTGGATAATTGAATTCTGGACCGCAAGCGAAAGTCAACCACTTGTCCGCTCGCCTTCCCGCTCTCTCTTCCTCTTTCCACTTCCACCTCCGCAAGTCGGATAATTCTAGTCTACTTTCTCGATATCTTTATTCTTCGCTGTCCTACCCGCTTCGTTTGTTCTTAGGCTTCCCTCTTCATTTGGAGCGACTGTGTCTTGCATTTGCTGCCAGCCATGGCAAGCCCAACCTCGTGCGCAGCCCCTGGCCCCTCGTGCTCTATATCCGCTGGCATTGGCTGACTGACGGGTGGAAACAGAATAAACGTCAACGATCCCAGCTTGATCTCGCTGGTCAATAAGCTCCAGGATGTCTTTGCGACGGTCGGAGTACGTATCGTAAAGTCCTCAGGAAGCTCGGTTCTTTCAACCCCCGCCGCGACTAACACCGCCTGTTCTGTTTAGGTTCACAACCCCATCGACTTGCCCCAGATTGCCGTTGTCGGTTCACAGTCCAGTGGTAAGAGTTCGGTGCTAGAGAATATTGTCGGGCGGGACTTGTAAGTAGTTCTTATTGTGCCAGTGGGAATTCGACGCAGGTGACTGACGGCCTTCACCTCATCTTTAGTCTCCCCCGTGGGTCCGGAATTGTCACTCGGAGACCCCTCATTCTTCAGCTTATCAACAAGCCCCCAGCTCAAGCGAATGGTGTTAAGGATGAGAAATTGGATACGACGGACAGCGCCGCCAACCTGGACGAGTACGGCGAGTTCTTGCATATTCCCGGCCAGAAGTTCCACGATTTCAACAAGATTCGCGAGGAGATTGTGCGGGAAACGGAGTCAAAGGTCGGTCGCAATGCCGGTATCTCTCCTGCGCCTATCAACCTCCGTATCTACTCGCCCAATGTCCTGACCCTGACCCTGGTCGACTTGCCCGGTTTAACTAAGGTCCCAGTCGGTGACCAGCCCAAGGATATTGAGAAGCAAATCAGGGATATGGTCCTGAAATACATTAGCAAACCTAATGCGATCATCCTTGCGGTCACCGCAGCCAACCAAGATCTCGCCAACTCCGACGGTTTGAAGCTGGCACGGGAAGTCGACCCGGAAGGTCAGCGTACTATTGGTGTCTTGACCAAGGTCGATCTGATGGACGAAGGAACCGATGTCGTGGATATTCTTGCGGGCAGGATTATCCCGTTGCGCCTGGGTTATGTGCCTGTGGTCAACCGCGGTCAACGTGATATTGAGAACAAGAGACCCATCTCGTACGCTCTGGAGCATGAGAAAAACTTCTTCGAGAACCACAAAGCCTATCGCAACAAGTCTTCGTACTGTGGAACCCCGTATCTGGCGAGGAAGCTCAACTTGGTAAGTTCGCCCGGCGGTAATCAGGGAAATCCATGTCGCTAACTGTTCGTAGATCCTTATGATGCACATCAAGCAAACCCTGCCCGATATCAAAGCCCGGATTTCTTCCTCCCTCCAGAAGTACTCGGCGGAACTTTCGCAGTTGGGAGATTCCATGCTCGGAAATAGCGCTAACATCATCCTGAACATCATTACGGAATTCAGCAATGAGTATCGTACGGTGCTGGAGGGTAACAACCAAGAATTGTCCAGCATTGAGCTGTCTGGTGGTGCTCGTATCAGCTTTGTGTTCCATGAATTGTACTCAAACGGTATCAAAGCGGTGGATCCTTTCGACCAGGTCAAGGATATTGATATCCGGACGATTCTTTACAACTCCTCGGGTTCATCACCTGCGCTTTTCGTTGGAACCACCGCTTTCGAGTTGATCGTCAAGCAGCAGATCAAGAGGCTCGAAGACCCCAGCACAAAGTGTATCTCATTGGTCTATGATGAACTGGTTCGCATCCTGGGACAGCTTCTGAACAAGCAGCTATTCCGCAGGTATCCCATGCTGAAGGAGAAGTTCCATGCTGTGGTCATCAGCTTCTTCAAGAAGTGCATGGAGCCGACCAACAAGATTGTTCGCGACTTGATCAACATGGAGGCGTGCTACATCAACACTGGTCACCCTGATTTCCTGAACGGACATCGCGTACGTATACCACCTAGCCATTATTACACGCATTAGTTCTTAGACACTGACTCGAGCAGGCCATGACTATTGTGAATGAGCGTCAGGCTGGCAGTAAGCCTACTCAGGTTGACCCGAAGACGGGCAAGCCTCTTCCTCCCCGGGCGAACAGCCCGTCGGTCGACCTCACCAACGCGGAAGGCAGCAGTGGCTCTGGCTTCTTCGGCAGCTTCTGGGCTTCAAAGAACAAGAAGAAGATGGCCGCCATGGAGCCCCCACCGCCAACCCTCAAGGCGTCGGCCTCCTTGTCCGAGCGCGAGAGCACTGAAGTTGAAGTTATCAGTATGTATAGTGTTTATGGTACAAGGAGCACGGGCTAATGAATGAGCAGAGCTTCTCATTACGTCCTACTTTAACATTGTAAAGCGGACCATGATCGATATGGTCCCGAAAGCCATCATGTACATGCTTGTCCAGTATGTGTCTCTGTGCTCTATCAACACTCCCTCCCACTAATGTCTTTTAGGTTCACCAAGGATGAGATGCAGCGTGAACTGCTCGAGAACATGTATCGCAACGGCGAGCTGGACGAGCTCCTGAAGGAAAGCGACTACACCGTGCGGAGGCGCAAGGAATGCCAACAGATGGTGGAGAGTCTGTCACGCGCCAGCGAGATTGTCAGTCAAGTGCAGTAATCTTCCGAATGGTGTCCGATGTGTTCGAGAATCCTGCTTTAGATACGATTTTAGTCTTTCGTCGGTCTCGCTTCAGCTGGTGCGCCTTTTGGGAAGGTTCCCTTTGTCATTGCTCGCAGCTATGTATGCCCCATGCCTTATGCTATATGTCCTGATACGAGCGTTTTTCCTACGGAGCCATTCTCGGATTTCAGGTGGACAAGATTCATCTCACGAATTTGTATTGCCTAATGATTGTTGTTCGTTCTTAGAATACAGAGCAGTTTAGTCTAGTGGGATGTACAGTATATATATATACAGTTCTAAATTGAATAGAGCTAGCTATCTTGAGGTTTTTTTTTTAAACCCTCTAATGGACAACACGACCACCACCTCCCACGATAGAATAGATATAATAATACGATATATATATATATATATATAAACAGATACAATTCTACTAATCCCGCCTCTGATGCCGATACGAATAATACCACCCCTCCCTGCCCAGATCCTCCCGAACCCGATAATTCTCCTCGGCATCCCGAATCAAGCCCATATCAACATCCACTACACGAACGCCCTCCTCCCACCCCAAAGACCCCACCACGCCCACCCCCGGCATCGTCACCCTCGACAATCCCAGAAACCCATCCCCCTCCGTCTCCCCCGCCGCATTCGCAAACACCACCCCGCACGTATTCTCAAAACACCGCATCGTCAGCGCCGACTCTAGAAACAGCTGCTCGCAATCTGGGTTCTTCGCCCGGAGCGCAGGTGACGCGTCATTCTTTGTCCCTGTTCGAACCGCTATCATTAGCCAAGTGTGCCACCTGCGAGAGCAAGACCCAACCTAAGAAAAGAGGGGTAGTGTGTGTGTGTGTGTGTGTATGAAAGAAAGAGAGAGAGGTAACAACAACATACAAAACGTAGGAATAATAACCATCTCCGCCCCACCAGCAATCAACTCCCGAAACGCCTCGGGGAAGGCCAAATCCCAGCATATAAGCAGTCCAACCTTCCCGAGGGGGGTATCAAAGGCCTCGTGCGGATCGGACCCGGAGGAGGTCAGGTAGGGGCGCTCCGGGTGCCAGATATTCTTCTTCCGGTAGGAGGAGAGGATGCAACCTTCGTTGGAGATGAAGTAGGCCGTGTTGTAGAGTACCGGATCCGTAGATTCGGTGGCAGTCGTGAGGGTGTGATTCTCGACGATTGTGCCCGGGACGATGCAGATGTTGAGGTCCTTGGCCAGCGCTTGGTAGGATTGGAGGTATTTGGCGGTTACCTCGGGGTGGGTTTGGGGAATATACAGGGGGTTTGTGGGGGGGAAGGCGTTCAGATGGTATCTTTTAATATTTTTTTTTTGGTTAATTTGGGTTAAGGTGGTTTATGGAGGGGAGAAGGGAAAGATGTACTCTGGGAGGACGGCCAGATGGGCGCCTTGGGAGGCCGCTTCACGGATGTAGGCACATGCTTTTTGGTGGTTTTCGTCCATGGCAAGGTCCTTGTTGAGGTCAGTCATGTGGTTTATTCATCTTGTGGGAGGATGGCGGGGTAGATGTGCTATGTACTTTGATGTGCCATTGGATTACGGCGACTCGGTGGATTGGAGCCATTTTGGTAGATTGGGGATTGGTAGGAGGATCGGTATCTTGTAATTGAAGATTTCTGGAAGGACGAGGTGAAGGGGGGGGGATGGTGGATATACTTGGTATAAGTTGGGGTCATGATGCTGGATAGGTGGGGTCAGTTGGGGGAAGTTGGGGTATATCAGCCTTATATCGACTTCATGAATATTTCACCGTATTCATGTAATCAAAGCGTTGTTATTTGAGCCCTGTCTGTACCGTCTCTTCTCTATTTTAATTAGGGAGCTATATTCTGTATTTGTAGTGCATCTAGACAAACCGATGCCCAGTATTCTGGTCCGTTTTAACAAAGTGCTGGATGGGTGGAAGCCTCAGCTCAGTCCGTTGTACCGCCCTATAATCAACGACTGGAGATGGTTATTATCTTTTCCAATCGTATATTTGAAGGTGGAGAATTAGCTACTCTTAAGGGCTCACGCGGTATCATCCTGCGGCGGAGCTTGATATCCACTCCACTCTGCGGCGAATGAGAATAGGACTGAGTTGAAGAACAGGCTAGTTCTGGTCTGCTATACTCATTGGTTTCTTCAGTTTGATGCGAGTAGTAGTACTATATACAAATCACCAGCTTAAGCATCCTTCACCACAGCTTATCCGTCCGCTGCAAACTATTAACCAACTGGGTCCAACCCAAACATTGCAACCAAGCAGCAAGGATTGGCCAAAGGGTATACATACCATGTTAATCGGATACCTCATATATTGACTAGAGACAGTGAGGATGAAGGGAGGCGCTGCTTTATTTAAAAGGAACAAGGTAGCGGTCCTCAAAGAAAACTATTGCAGGTGAAAGGCACATGTATAGAGTATGATGATAGATGGTTTCGAGGTTTATCTAGGGCTATTCATCCTTATATAGAGTTCCTTTCTTCACTTAGAAACTCAGTCTCATAATTAACTCAATTACCAAACGATTCAAAGCAACTGTCACAAGTGCTACTGTCCCTAGGTCTATGGGACCATTCACTGGTTCCGGCACATTTATGAAGATCCGATCGCTACAGCTATTAGCGAATGTCTGTTCATATTTTGTATTTTGTCCTTATCGACGGATCTCTTTATCTTGCGGTATTTAGTTGAGGGCGGCTCGATGAAGAATCAGACTATCATCGAGAGACGGTAGAGTGCCTGTTGGTCCGTGGGCGCTGCAGAGACTCTTTATCTCCGAGGAGATATCAGTGAATGAAATGAGAATCCCGGTATGACATTCGGTCCGTTCCGTCTAAGTCAAAAGTAGTTTGACGTCCGAGCGAGTTAAGGATCGGCTTATTTGACTTGTTTAAACTCCGTGCGACCGCATCTCTGAACGCCCGACCTAATTGGTTTCATGCTAGTGCGCCAATGAGAGGAGCGTTGAGAGCGCGTGGCTCTAGATATTGGACATATACTGCCCACTGTTCCGCCCCTGTTGATGGTAGTGATTGCCATAGCGCGAGTCATATTGCCATGGTAGTATTGTGGCTTTGCGCAACGATGGCCCGAGGGCGGCAGGATGAGACGTCAATTCCTACTTATCTCCTCTGCAGTATGCGCCGATCCACACCTACCTACCCATCAGTGGTCTAGAATAGGCTGTGATCTCGCCTTCTAGTTGCCAATGGGAGATGGCGGATATCTGCATCAAAGATTCACAAACTCTAGTCAAATATTAGTTGTTTAATGAAGGTACCCACACTGAGTTTTGTCAATGGTCCTGCATGAAAAGTCGGTATACCTGTGAACACTCGGGCATTGAGAACAAAACTGATATTGTTGGCTGTTCGGTCTGTAGATGCATGTGCGACTATGACGGTCCGATATTCACTGCTCCGAAACAAAAAAAATTGGGTCAATGACTGGACTCCGGCCTAGATTGTGAATTGTTCATCTTGCTGAGTCCAGGAACTCATGCCATTTCTTATGGGCTGGGCAGGCGACTTGGGAGTCCTGAAAGGGATATGTGGCCTCAGGCTACAATGTCTTTGCCGTAGGAATGTCAGGCAACCTCCTCCAGTCGCGAAATTAAATAAATCAAGCCGACGCATCATTCGGGATGACTACTAATACTACTGCCGCTGTTGGAATTCATACTTGTCGTGGTGGGTGTTTTTTTTTAAATATATATATATAATGAAATCAAAAGAAAAATAAATAAAAATAAGAGAAGAATAAAAATAAATAAAAAAATAAAATAAAAAATAAAAAATATAAAATAAAAAATATAAAATAAAAAATCTCCTGATCAAGATGAGAATTCCACGAAAAAAAAAATGACATCATAAATCTAGTGATCTTGTTCCTTGTCACAAAAAAAAACTCCAATAGGATGGCATGGGGTAAGGAATCGAGAATCTAGAATCCAAAGAATGCCGCCAGTCAGACCGTCAAACCGTGACCCACCAACAAACCCTCGGGATCCGCCGCCGAGACCAAACGGGCATGTGAGACTGAGGCGCGATATTGTGTCTTCCGCTCACACATGACCTCTTTCACGGTTCACCACCATCACCGACACGAAACGTACGGCCTGAGAAGCTATGGCGCCCTTAACTGCCGCGGAGATTGCGAAGCATCCTGCATATGACTCGGTGGCGTGGAATCTTCCCCCCGCCACCTCAGGAACATGCCCCGTGGCGCAAAACAGACGCGGCGGCCCCTTGAACCTGTACTATGAAATCCATGGCACAGGACCGGCAAAGCTCGTCGTACGTTCACCGCTTGTTGCGCGTTCTTGCTCTTCTGCCCGCCGTACTAAATGTGAATCCTAGTGGATCATGGGGCTGAACGCCTCGCACGATGATTGGAAGCGTCAGACCAAGCATTTCGGCCATCAGAACGCCTCCAAGTACACCTGTTTGGTCTTCGACAATCGCGGAGTCGGTCGCTCCGACAAACCAGTGAACTATTACTCCACGTCGGAGATGGCACAAGATGCCGTCGACCTACTAAATCACCTGGGCTGGATCGATCTCTCCGCTCCCGCGACCCGATCGATCCATGTCATCGGCGCTAGTATGGGCGGCATGATCTCCCAAGAAGTCGGTATGCTGATTCCTGATCGCCTGGCGAGTCTCACCCTCTGCTGTACAGCTCCGCGGCTCGTCCGCACCGCACCGTTCCTAGAGAACCTGCGTGAGCGCGCGAGCATGTTTATCCCCCGGCATATCGACGTTGAGTTGGCGCGCTTGGGATATACGCTGTTCGGGGGGGATTTCCTGGATCAGCCGGATACAGAGAACGAGGATCCGAAAAAGAACTTTCCTACGCGGCGTGAGCGATTTGCGGCGGGTCAGTTGAGGAAACGGGAGGATCCGGACAGCTTTACAAAGAAGGGATTCTTGATGCAGATCGTTGCGTGCTACTTCCATCATAAGTCTCCAGAGCAGTTGAAGGCGCTGGGGGATGCTGTTGGGCGAGAGCGCATTGCTATTTTGCATGGGACCGAAGACCGCATGCTTACGTTCCGTCATGGGGAGCTTTTACATGAGGAAATTGGGAAGGGGGTCCTGTGGAAGGTATATGAGGGTAGTGGCCATGTGTTAATGTGGGAGAATGAAGATGAGGTGAATCAGCTGTTGGAGGAGCTTATTGAAAGGACGTCCTGATCTAGAACGACTATTACGTAGACGTCTGATCATGCCTGTGAATTTATATGTATACCAACTCCAGTATATTATCATCACCCTTCTGTATCCACATTAGTGCGGGGGGGCTCAGCTGAAACGGGTGAAGAAAAAAAAAAAAAGAAAAAAGAAATATGCAGGTTTACCTAATACGGCAGGTCAAGCTGACCTTCAGGCTGGAACAAGTTTGAACCCTGATCATTTGGAGGGGACACGAGCTCCAATCAAACACCTTGCATATAAGGCCAGTGCGTATATAACCCAGCATCAGCCTATTACGCACCCACCGCAGCCATGAAACCCTTAACATTGATTCTCTTTTCACCGCCGCTTTTTCCATGACCAATTCTCTCCGACTGCAACATCAATATTCCAACATGTCCACCGAAAACCAGCCCCTTTCCGAAGGGCAATACCATCGCGGCGGAGCTGATGACCTGCGCTCCCCATGTCCAGTCGTTAACTCCCTCGCCAACCACGGCTATATCGCCCGAGACGGTCGTAACATCACAGCGAGCAAGCTCAAGGCTGCTCTAGAATCCATCGGGCTCGGCTTCGACACCGCCGGAGGCCTCGTGAAGGTCGCCTTCCAAGACCATGTCGACCCACCCGAGGGTACTCCGCGGTCAAGCGCGAATTTTGGCCTGCGCGACGCTGGCCAAGTCAACGAAGACGGGGAACCCGTGCTGAACCTCGATCAACTCGGTCGGCCCCATGCCATCGAGCACGACGTTTCCGTTACGCGACAGGACCGTGAGCTGGGCGATTATATACACCTCAACCCTGATTTATACCAGCAATTTCTCACCTCTTCGAGTAATGGAGAGTCGTTTTCTATCTCAGATGTTGGGAAGCTTCGCAAAAAACGCTTCGATGAGTCGAAGCGGGATAACCCAGAGCTTGAGTTGGAGAAGCGGATGCATTATATCGCTTGCGCGGAGGTCGGGGGCCTCATTTGTGTATTCGGAAAAGGACTCTACCATGTTCCGAAGGATTATATACAGGCGATCTTTGGCGAGGAGCGTTTGCCGTATGCGGAGGGCTGGCAGCCGCGATGGACCAAGGTGTTTTTGCCAGAGGCCGGGGCGGTGACTTTGGCTATCTCCCATTATGCATGGCCGTTCTAGATGTGCTGTTGGGGTTCGCTTTTCTATGGCATTGGGGACTAGTAATGACGTGGGGCAACTTGGATGGATCGAGAAATTCTGGATCGGAGTTTAGTGATACGGTTCATCGATGTGGAACGCTCGTACGGGGAATGATTTATAGCATGATATATATAAATACCCAAACTTGGACGTGGATGTGGAAAGGACTTTCTTGCAGCACATTCATTTAGTCATTGAAAATGGATAGTTAGTTACATATATACCTAAGGCACAGACTGCGTCTTACATTTATACAAATGCAGCTCCGGAAATAGATTTCCCTACGGTACCAGCACCTATCAACGATGCGGCTTGAGACATGTGTCAGTCCCTGTGGAACAGAGAATTGTCTTTGTATTAGGATGAAGGCGCTGGGACCAACGTTCGAGGTCCTTGGCAGCTTCTCCCGCATACTAATGTGGCTGCGTTGTCTCTGTTTTGTCCTGCCCTGTCCTTTTCCTCGGGGTGGAAACGGGGGGGAAACAACAAAATAAATCGACCCGAAAGAATATCAGCTCACAGCCTACAATACAGGATAAGAAATATGAATATCTTGCGGAGAAGCTTCCCCCCCCCCCCCAAGAATGTTGAGGATAAGCGGAGGAATAGAAGTATTAAGATTAAACCAGCCATCTCCATACTACTAGTAGTTACCATGTAGTAACTAGTATGTATATCACGATCCTCCAATAAGACTAGCGGGTCATTTTTCCATTCTTCTGGAAAATAGTGGAGGGAAAAAATCAAGAACAAAAGAAAAAAAAAAAAAAAAAAAAAAAAAAAAGAGGGAGAAAAAAAGGTACCTCTTCAAAGTATTAGGGAAACGCTTCCCCGACAAGGTACTACTACTAGGGAGGTAATAGTATTGACGTGGCTTGCCCACCCGAGTAGCCAATGACAATGACCGAATTGCATGTCATTGTGGCTTGTATGAGATAAAGGGAAATCCAAAAAACGTTGAACCCGGTTGTCATTGGGTGACCAACGTAGGATCCATGGTTAGATGGCATGAGGATTGCTGTGATATGTCTGAAGATAAGGAATAAGAATACGAAATACTCCGTTTTAACCCCTGTCATATTGACAGCTGAAAGGATCCCAAAAAAAAAAACAAAGAACCAAAACAAAAAAAACAAAAAAA
>ML736191.1:0-221903 GCA_009193595.1 Aspergillus bertholletiae
GGAAAAAAAAAAAAAAAAACATGGCAACATACATCCCCCGCGACTTCTACGGCGGCGCAATCAAAGGCTTAACCCCCCAGAACTGGGTTGATGCAAGGTAGGTTTGCGCATCAACTTTTCTTTTCCATTTTATATAATAATAACACAACAAAACAAACCCTTCCCCCCCCCATCTACCACAAGAGAGAAAGGAAGGAAGGAAGGAAAATAAATAACTAACGATTGATTCAAACAGCGACGTCCGCGAAGTCCCCTCACACCAAGAAGTCTTTCTCTCATCGACGACATTAACATCAGAAATCACGGAGATCAACCAACGCGTCACTGACAGCGAGACAGCGAGTCTTGATGCGGCGATCCCGAATCTAGCGTCGCTGGGCCTAGACGCGGACGCCAAAGCGGCGCTCTACCATGTACACGACCTCTGCGATGAGGACGACAAGCTGGGCATTGTGACGGCGCCGACACGGGTCTCCTTGGGGAGATTCCCAGCCGGAACGGTGGGATATCGGGGCGTTGTGAGGATGACGGCTCCCAAGGGGGGACGGAGAACTAGGACTACTACTGGTACTGGGGTTGGGATTGGGGGCGCGATGGCGGGGTCCAGTGCTGAGGGGGGGCTGACAAGTACTGTGACGTTGTGGTATTTGGTGGTGCGGTTGGTGGAACAGGAGACGGATTTGGTGGTGTTTGTTAATGTGCCGCGGGAGGAGTTTGAGAAGGCGGGGGATCTGAGAGGGTTGGAAAGTGAGGAACAGTTGGCGGAGGGGTTGATTACAGAGTTGGTGGAGAGGTTGGAGGTTGTTGATTGGGATTTGTTTTGTTAAATTCTTTGTTTGTCTTAATTCCGTGTTACTGTTAGGGGACTTGTTCGGCAGGAGTGTGTGTATGATTGATGGGATTGATTCAGGGGAGGGCTGGGACTGGACTTGGGAGGATTTTATGGGATTTGGATCTTTGCATGGCGGACTTAGTATGGATGGGTAAGGGACTTGCATTTATATCACCATGGATGAGAGGGATGGAGAGACTATAACACTGGCATGTATGTATATAGATAGAACTAATTAGATAGCTTAGTGATAGTCAAATCCGAAATAAATCAATTATAAGCACCAGAGTACAGCTGCATATGTACAAACTCAGATGTGCGCATTGCATAAAGGATCGTTGTGTACATCAAACACGAAAAGACAAATATCCCAAAATGAGAGACGGACCGGCATATACCATCGCTAAAAAAGAGAGAACACCATTGAATATATCGTCATCAAATGAACGCTGAAAATGACTGGCAAATCTTCCCGAAATGTATGTATAATGAGAGACAAATCCGTGAACACCTTTAATGACTTTGATCCGAGAAGCTGCGAGTATCTCAGTTACGCAAGCTGATCTCCCCTAGGACGTTCGCAACTTCATCGACGGCCGCAGTCTCGACATCTCCCAGTGGCTGCTTCTTGCGGGGGGAGACGTTCCGCGGCTTTGGCTTGATCTGCTGGAGCAGGCCTTTGCATTTGCCGCAGCGAGACTTGGTCGTGTCGATGCTTCTGGAATGGCGTCCGTATGTCTGACCGCAGTCCACACAGCTCCAGACATACTTATAGTCAATCTTGTAGCTGTGCTTGGTCGTTACTTCGAAGCGTCCGCCGTAGACAGGGTGGTCCTTGAGGGCTTCTTTGCACTTCAGCCCCCATTGCTTGAAACTGTTTCCATGGGGGTTATTGTGAACGTTGGAGATGATAAAGTTGGCCAAGTGGCAGTACTCGTGCGCTAGCGTATTCAACAAGCGATCCTCGTCATCGATGATCCGTTCGGCCAGCTCGATGCTAGCATGGTGCTTGGGTAGAGATCCTCCAGGTGTCCGGGGTTCGGTTCCAAGCATCGCACCCTCCGTTTGCAGCTTCTCTCGCTTCCAGTTCGCCCGCCCAGCGGTTGTTTGAAGCGTCTTACTCCAGATGATCTGCACACCACCCGTTTCCTCGGCCATTTCTTGGATGCGGCCTCCAGTAACGCGGTCATCTAAAACTTTGAAGAAGTCTTCCGCGACAGCGGCCTTCTTGTTATCGAACGACTTCTTGCGTTCAAGGACGGCTTTCTTCTTCTCTGCCTCGGCCTTCTTCAGGGCTGTCTTGCTAGGGGGCTTGGCCGCCTTCTTGATTGCTTTGCTTCTAGGCATGATCTCGGGGTCAGCCTCGTTGTCTGACTCGTCGAGTTCCTGCAGCAAGTTCTGTAATTTGCGTGGCGAGTGTGTATCAATCCAGTTGTGCGTAGCTTCTTGGGACCAGAAGGCATCTACGCTCTCACGATAGGGTGTGGGTGGAATATGGGCTCTGCCTTTTGAAGGTGACTTGAGCGTGCTTCTAGACGGGCTGGCAGGTGGTGTTTCCGAATTCACTTTTTTAAGCTCCAAGATTTGAGAGGATGGCTCCATTGCTCCTAGGAAACTATTTGACAGTCAGTATTTTAGGCGTTGGCATATATAGCAATTGAGACCTACTTATCTAAATCCTGTTGGAGTTGAGCAGACGGGTCATATTCATCATCAACAGCCGCCTCATCAGCAGCATCGTGGTCAACCGCGTCATTGTGGACATCAGCATCATCTTCTGGATCCCGACGGTTCGCTGTCTCGCCGATGTTAGAGGTATTGCGGAATAGCTTTCTGGGGCTGGCCTGGGGGTCTGAGGAGGGCATCGAAACAGCAGCCGGCAATGAGGGCTCTAGACGAAGGTTGGTATGCATCGAGGATTCCAAAGCCTTCTTGATTTGTTCCTCTGGGTTCAGCCTTCTGCCCCGGACCAGTCTTCTTTTGACTCTAGGTGGCGAAGATGCCCTCTTGGCCGCTTCCAGTTCCAAGTCACTGGCAGATGCCTCGTGGTGGCTGGGCTCATCGTTATCGCTGACAATGAAGTCATCCAGAGAATTGAATTCATCATCACTTTCCTCATCCTCAGACCGCTGTGCAGGCTGGCGATAATCCCGAAACTGACGGCCATTTTGTCTTCTGGTGGCCGTCTGTCGCGGTTCCCTCCTAGTAGGAGACCGCCGTGTGGAAGATGCATCAGAAGGGTTCCGGCTGATCGAAGAGGTGGTGGAGTAATCCTCCACGACCTCCTCCACGGGGTAGTTTTCCTTGGTGTAATCATAGAGCTCTGACTTCCTCGTTGACCGGCTCCTGGAGTGCCTCGACTGCGGCATCAGCAGCGAGTTAGCACGAGCCAGTTGCAATGGGTCACTGGTACGTCCTTCCGTGGAGGAGATTGTAGTTGTGGACCGCATAGTTGATGCAAAGGAGACATCGTCGGTATCACTCAGTCCATCGCTATCGGAAAAGATGTTAAATGTGCCGCTTGATACCGTTCCACTCCGTTGCAGCTTTCTCTGCCGCTGAACAGGCTTATCGTTTGTCGTCGTCTTCGCGGTGGGCCGTTTAAACTCCGGCTCGTCAAATAATGTCCCCGAGTGCTCTCCCACCTTTGGGGTGGGCGACGTGTCTCTGAACTTGCTCGCGAAGACCGAGTTGGTGTTGGGCTTCAGTTTGCGGACTGATTTGGTCACATTGTCGCGCGTGCCGCCTTGTTTGACGGGGCTGGCTGGGTTGAGTCGAGCCATGGTCGTTTCGCTGGTGTATGGATATAGATGTCTATTTGGTGATATTATAACTATGCCGGGTTGTTGTGATGGTCGGGCCTTAGTATGACATATCAAATTCCCGGTGTAATAGGCATATGCAGTGCCGAAAATATCAATAGAGCTGGGCGGAGAATGATTGCATGAGCTTGAGCTGCTTTCTCTCGTGGAAGTGTTGACGATTTGAGTTGCAGCAGGCGGAGTGTCGTTGGCCGGGCAACGCTTCCTGTTGACCCGATGATCGCCGTCGGTTGCTAGTTGTCGGAACTATTTGCCATTGCATACATAACTAGTTGTATTATTCATTAACTATCTTCTACTCCGTGGTTAGATCCGTATAGGCTCTCCTGTGTGGTAATCGGTAAATTTGTGCGTATGTTGGGGCACAGGGAACATTCATTATTGGACCTCTATGTCCACTCCTAGTAATTATATATTTCTACCATTAAGTTGTACCAACACAACTCTAATTCCGCACCATGTTGCAACTGAATCTGCTTAGTCTAACACAACTTGAAGACTAATCCATTATCAGCACCAGAGAGACCCAAGGTGTCCACATGGATAACTACGTAGGAGTGTTATGTGACCTTCCAATCGCCCATTCCTACGCGAAGTGACCCATAAATTAATTGATCTAATAAGTAGATATATAAAAAACAAATTTACATTCCGTATATACCTGCGATGGTAATACATGTATAGCCAAGAAGGTAGTATTAGGAAAGGCAGATGGACCGCCACGATGTACAAGAAGAGTATCACACGGTCACGCAGCCACGCCGCAGAGCTAACCCGGCCTGTACCCTGATCGGCAGGGAATGCGGCTACCGTCACATTGCGAAACGAGAAGTGAACGTCCCTTACAGAACGATCATGCCCGCACCGGCAACCATGGCCGTCATCACATAGGCACCGAGCAGGAAGATACCGACGCTGACGCTGGAAGGAGCGATCACACCACCGGCAGCTCCGGAGCTAGATGCAGCAGCACCAGAAGCACCAGAGCCAGCAGTGCCAGTGGGAGATGAAGTAACGGTGCCGGTGCCAGAGGTGCCAGCCTCCTTGAGGAGTGCAGAGCAAGTACCGCCGCTGCTCTTCGAGTTCTGGGTGCTGGCAGCGCCGTTGAAGTCGCAAGCCTTGTCACCATTGCCCTTTGCTTTCTGGTTCTGATAGTAGAGGTTGATGGCGTAGGACAGCTGCTGCTGAGGAGTGCACACACTGTAAGCGCCATATTTGCCAGTGGTGGCATTGGTAGTGATCCCATCGCAGACATCGTAGCCGCAAACAGTACCAAAGAGTTTATCCAGCTGTTCACCGGAGACACTGTCCTTCAGCGCGCAGGATAAGCTTTCCTCCATGCAAGAGCAGAGATCTTGGTTTGGTGAGGGGGGCAGCGGGCTGGAAGTTGCGAGCCACTTGCCATCGACTGTCGGGCAAGACTGAAGAGCAGTGTTTGTCGGCTGATAATCACCCTTCTTGGTGCCGGAGGGGGTAGCACTAGCCAACTCCTTCGAAAGGTAGCTGAAATCCGCCTTAGTACTGACCTTGTTGCCATCAACAGACACCAGTCCTAGCATAGCACAGTCAGTCAATAAATCACAAAGATAGCTAATGTTGACCCTACCGTAATTGTTCTCTTCCTGGAAGTACATGTACACAATACCTCCCGACCAGACACCAGCCATCTTGTCTCCATAGAGAGCCTGGACTTCAGTGAACTTGCGAGGCTGAACAGCATTACAACCGTACTCGGCGAAGAAGACGGGGACAGTGTAGTCCTTAAACTCCTCAGTACGAGAAGAGTATCCGGATTTCTCATAGTTAGAGTCTCCACACCAAGAGTACACATTGTAACCCCAGAAGTCAATACTGTCAGCTGCGCTGTTACAGTTAAAGTAGTTGGCCATGTTTTTACGAATACTCGAATCATCGCTAGTAGCATAGCCAACGCCCATGGGCCGGTAGTTCTTAGCCTTGATATACTGCTTTGTGTCACGGACAGCAGCCTTGACAAAGGCACTTGCAGACGTGGTGTTCTCACTGTTGGAGACCTCATTTCCAGCGAAGAAACCAATGACGTTGGAGTATTGTGACAGTTCATCAACTACCGTCACATATCTATTGTACAAGTCATTATCCCACTTGGGCTCGTTGCGGTTGATAGAATCACCCGGGGACGAGAGATCCGCAATGACGTAGATACCAGCGTCACTGAGAAGGCTCATGCATTCCTTATGATCCGACTTAGGATCGATGGCATATACGCGAATGGTGTTGGTACCCAGCTTTTCAAGATACGGAACATCACGTTTGCAAGCATCGGCGTCGGCAAGGGGATCCTTGAAATTGTTGGCGGAAGAATCGGGACCAGAGTACTCCTCTTCACAGTATGTTAGCGGAAACTCACACTCAAGACACCAAAGGCAACAAAAACCTACGCTGATAGGCAACACCGCGAATGTAACTAAGGGGCGGTTAGCATTGGGTGAGGCAACGGGCTCGCTAGCAGAGGATCTACATACAATTGGGTGTCGTTGCTTTTGTAGAAGAATTTGGAGCCCTTGATGATGATGGGATCTAGGTCAGCAGCAATGGCGCTGCTGGCGAACAGGGTCGCTCCCGCGACAATGCTGGACAACTTCATGCTGAAAGCGCGAACAAGGGTGATATAGAAACGATTCGTGAGTTGCCAGACACTGAATTCGGGTCGAAAGTAAAAATCCACTTGCACTGCAAATGTCAAAAATGAACAAATTGGTTAATGAGTGAGAGAAATATGAATAATTGAAATGATCTTAATGCCTAGAGAAACCACAAAGAGAGACAATGGGCAAGGAACGACTGAAATCTATAGGCGAAAGGAGAGTAATGATTAAACAGCGAGAAAATCTTGCGCATCTAACAATAAAACGAGCTACTGTGAGGGTGCCCCTGGGACTGGGGTATCTACACATTCTTCTATAGGTAGGATTTGTGGGCACTCAGGGTCTAGGGACTCCAGGGACAAATGCCTCAACCGCCCGCTTCTCTGGGGCCACGAGAAGCATGAAGCGGGATGGGATAGGCAGGCACCCACAATGACTGTCCTCTAATGATGGGATAAAATGATGATCACTGGTGATACCCAGTGATATTCCTGTTTGCCGGCTGTCATTTGCCCGAGCGCATTGCGCAGGGATGGGTTGATATCAGAGGCTTCAGGAACACGCAATCCCGGTCCACAACGGAAACAGATCAGAGAGGTCTATGCTGTTTAAGTCAAAAGCTTAACCGTACCGCCAGCCTATAAATGATATATATAGAGAAGGCTAATAAAGGTGCCGACCGCAACTCTGTCTCCCAGCTGCGACTCTGACCACATCACCATCATTCGCAATGAGACCGCCTGGGGTATCAGATCCATGTTCAAGCTTTGAATAGTCATGACTTGGTAGTTTGATTAAGCTCAGAATGCCCATTGCGATGGGCGTGCGCCTGTAATCTTGTATCCACCACATGTGGCGAACATGGGTAGATCGCTGAATGCAGAAAATCTGTCACTTTTTCTTGTTTGACGCTCACCTGGCTCACCTCAAAGGGCGACAGCATATATGTCCACATCAGCTCCTACAAATCCTCAGCCTGATGAGCTGGAGCATGATGAATCCAATCGCTGCATCCGGAAAATGCTTGCATGCAGGATTTCCGGTCTTCTAGAGAATGTTGATCTTAAGGGAAGCTTGATAGCCAGAGACTCTAGTTCATCAGTAGTGGCGAAGCATCAGCGCTGTAATTGTAGGTGGCAGGGAGGCAGCGATTGTAGATCCATATTCCGTTGGACGGTTGAAAACTTGGACGTCCCTCTGACGATCTTGCCTTGTCCGTCAGTGGATCAGGGTCCAATATGAAACCTCTGGGATCATTGAATAGAGTCAATGGACACTTACGGCTAGTAAGTTGGAGAAACAAGCTTATCTAAGACGAAATCTTCTTTCGTCCTTGTATAGTATGTACCACATAGTATCTGATGTCGGGACTATCCACAGAAGTCTCATGCAGGAATGGTAACCACGGACCAACGGAAGTCCAAGTCATATGAACATGTTTGCTTTCTCTACGCAATATAGATTATATTAGTAATAACACTCATGCGAGTGTAACAAAAAAAATTGGAATCGGAGGAGGGGTGTAACCTTACACTATGGATTACATCGAGAAGTAACAATGACGATAATTCCAGTGGCCAGTAATATTTAATTTTCTATCGATTGGATATTAAAGAAATTACCGACTAATGATGATCCCCCCAAAGCTGAAACTTGAAACTCCCCCCTTTTTTTCCTTTCCAGCTGTCCCACACCTTCGACCAAGGGCTGGACCATTAGAAGCCAATCAAGCAGAGGCAGCGATGGGCCTTTCCGGTTTGCCACCCGCGGGATTGTAACTTCTTATTGGTTAGCCACTATACCAACCGACCCTCCTCTACAATTCAATCAGTAAAAAAAAAAAAAGATTAAATCCAACTCAGCCACCTGTTTACGGATTGGTTAAGGTCATGGTTCTCTGAGTGAAACTGGCAAATCAGTCCATACCTACTGTAGTATAGGGCATGGACTACGAGTACTACTAGAGTAGCTGGAGATACCTACTGAACTAAAATTGAAGTAATATAGTAGTAACTAGTGGTACTTTGTTGGTAATATTGTAAATAATCTAGGGGACTGTTGTCTCCCGACTTATTTCTAGAAGATTAGAACGAGCCCTACAGCGGGGGGTGATATACGTAGTCCAATTCATATACCCAACCCACTTTTTCCAACCCAGTCCTGTGTCGGTGTAGCTTGTCGGACCAAAAGACAAGTCTAGACTGCGAGATAGGAAAACAGAAAAAAGCTTGATGAAAGCGACTACGGAAGGACAGTTGGCATACTCTGCAAGGGCAGGGATATGAAAGGTCCACCCACCTACTTATCACTTGTTCCCGGGCGCATATGCACCAAAGTACCTGCCTGCTAACAAGAATTCTCGTACCAAAATATCGATCAAAGCTCTCTGAACTCGCCACCTTTGGGAAAGGGTTTGGAATAAGCTCGGACAAAAGAAAAATGCTGTCCCAAAAAAATATTATTATAGAGATGGAAGAAAACAAACCAATCAAATTTAGTCACTGGTTTTCATTGTAGCCAATACTGGAAGGCAAATCCGGGTGTTCACTGTTATGGTCGCATTGGTTCCATGGATTCAGCAACGGGGAGAGATCTCAGCAGCGATTATCGCCGTTCCGATATTTTTGGAAACTTTCAGCTTACAGGGTTTTGAACTTGGCAGAAGTAACATTAGTACCGATGATAACATCATTTGACACACTCCTATCAACAACCCCTGCCTAAATATACGCCTATACTATCTGGATGCTATTACTAGTAGCACCTTCCCCCTACCTCTTCCCGAGGTAGCCGTGCATGCCATATATAGAGTTCCCCTGTGTCTTGAGTTTTTTGATGATTCATCATAAATACCGTAGATTTTATGCTTGTATTGTTGTATACAATGGGGTGGGGCAACTGGAAATTGACTGAATGGATTACGGAGCCGTTTTTAGCCAATTATTTCATCGCATAAGACGCAAATAACTGACCATGTGCGACGTCCATGGAACGGAACAAGGAGCATTATATTGTATGATGGAAATGTACTTGGTTAAGAGGGGAAAAACGCAAAACAAAACAAAAAAGAACAAAAACAAAAAGCTAACATTGGTTTCCTCAAAAAGTGGGGTAGGCTTTAGTCCTCACTGGACCTATTGCTGCTATATATGTCAGTAAGATATGGTTTGGACTACTGATTTGATACCAAGTACTATTCTAGACGATGTGTTGGCTGGACGAGAAACTTTAAGGCAGGACCAATGACTCTTCAATAATCAATCTTATTACAACAGCCATCAGAACTAGTAATCGTACAGGATATGATCTGAAGTACAAATGAACTTGTTTTATTAACATCTACCGTCGATGCACAAAGTAGAAAAATATCAAGTATCTCCGGGCGGAGAACATTGCCTCAGCTGGACACAAGGGTGCTGGGACATCGTCACGCGAAAATATTTCTAAGCATAACCCTTATGAGCCCGATGGGTCCGACGCAATACGCACATTCCCTCTGAAGGGGTTGCAAAGAGTTAGGGCACAGGGTTCTGTTGAAATTCCATTGTACATGCCGTTGACAAATCGTAAACAATCGGCTTTCAATTAAGGTGTGCATGTATCTGACAGAAAATCAGGAACCTATGGGCCGATCCCCGCTTTTTCCTTTTAACTCCCTTTGAAATTCGAACTTGCTCCGTATACAACTATGGGCCAGTAGATTCCCTTTAGAGGTTAGCTCAGGCTGTTCGAAGACATCAAAAGCTAATCCATTTTATGCTCTGTAGACTGGGAGCTCTATGTCTATATTCCACCAATTCGAAGCTGTAATTCCTGGCAATAGTCTCCATGGACCCCCACCGGTACCTAGGTCAAATAGTATATTTCCAAAAGGTTATATATATACATCGGCACCGGGAAGCTTCCGTTTCCGATACGGGAATATATAGTAGCTTCCAGGTTATAACGTCACCGAATGATAGAAGTAGAAGAAAATAGTACATCTAGTCAATAGTGTTTTTTTTTATCTTCCCTTCCACAGCACACTACTCCCCCAGTCGGTAGATGGGTTATGCTGCTAAATTTAACACCAGCAAAGCCTATCTGAATCATGCCTTGCTTGTGTAGGTGACAGATGCCCTAATATATGATGTTGTACTTCAATTATTGGCTGAAATCGTGCTACACAATGCAAATCTAGTGGCAAGAAAGAGAGAGTAAAACATTTGGGAGCACAATATCCTAGTAGTATTTCGTGGATTTCGTGGTGGGTTGTTGGTGGCAATTCCACCTCGCAATCGAAGAATAGATTTCGGGTAATTTTTTTTTTTACAAATGGTAGGCACCCACCTACTAATTCATGGGACCCGCGAACCTAGGGAAAAGTGGCCTCAATAATAGTATATAATAATATGTAGGAATCGCATTGGTAATCGACAGGGGATGATTGCTGATAGTTAGCACAGTTCTCCTTCACCCCATAAAAGAACTTCTATTTTGAGTAGTAAGTAGATGGATGGGTTGCTCAAAAGTCTGTTTTATTTATTGTGTTTAACCTACTCCTTTCCCCTATCACTCCTCCCCAGTTGGGATCATTGAGAGCACCCATTGAGTGATGCTTTCCTACCTTGGTTGTTAGTAGTTGTTGGTTCAGGAACAGATATGGACCCGTGGATAAAAGTTCATTGTACCGGAGAACCTCCATCGGACGTACGTATGCGACAGTTGGAAGAACTGAATCATAATAAACAATGCCGATTGCATAGCGACGCGTTCATGACACCTGCAACAAACAATCGTCGTAGTGGCAGAGCCAGTTGAAGGTTAGAAGTGGAATGAGCCCAAGTCATCCCTACATACTTGCCAGTGGGAAAACAGAAAACAGAAAGCAAAAGCAAAAGCAAAAAATACGGTATGCCTGGTATTGAGTTGTAAATGGGATAGGTTATCCGCGTGGGGCCTATTCGCTGAGGCTGGTACGGAGGAGGAGTGGATTGTGTTTCAGGGGGGCCGCCGCCAGCTTCCATGGATTCCGGACCATCGCGACAACCAATGATGGCTTATCACTCCACAACTAAAATTGGCCAATTCCAACAAAACAAAAATCCAGGTTCCTACATTAGATTCAACTGTATAGGCTTAGGTTTTGAAGGACATTTGAGAGGACAGTTCCATCTCAGACGCTGCAAAGAATAGAGATTACGACTTGGATGCACCCTTTGCCATCTGGTATTATCGACTTGATAAATTGAGGCATTGCCTTTGGCCGGATTGTGGATAGTGACGTGTGGAAGTGGTCAGAGGCGGGCCGAAAACAGGGCTACCTCCACGTACCTGCGGTACGTAACCAAACCGGTACCGAGAGTGGTAACGCACATTCATACGTCGATGCATGAGCAAGACTCGATGCTGCAGAAGGAATTATGCGTGTATGTAACTGGAACTTTCGCTAAAGCCGGGTAGTAAATTTTCCAGTTGATACTGAACCTTAGCCACCAGCATCTATGGGTTAATGATTACAGGGGGCGGGAAGGTACTCTTGAGGAAGCTTCCAATCAGGGAAGGCTGGCGATGTGTCCAGATCATGGAAGATTTGATGATTAATGTTTCCTAATACCAGAGCGGTATCTAGCCGCCGGGTGCAGTAATACCAAGTAATGTGGTATGGCCCAGTCAGCGGTGCAGAGTAAACACTTTCCCACCGAAATTGTATGCTATTGGGTGTAGTCTCTGTCCCGCAGACAGGATTGTGTATCACCTTACCAGAGACGGAGAGAGGAGGAGGGGGGAACTGTTGCCTCCCGGGAAGGTATATTGTGGGTACTGTTCCCTCCACCCCAATACAGGTAAGGTACGGGTAGGCAGGTACTGTCGCGAAGTAAATTGAGCTGATCCAGATCCCAAAATAACCACCGGGCCCATACTCACCAGTATTTTTCCTATTCCCTACTAGGCTTCGGGTGGACAATCGATTCCCTTTTCACCACTAATCGTCCAACTCAAACACTATTCTTTCTCCTCCCCCCTTCGACCATCGCTTGGGATCTTTCCTTTCCTTTCTTGTCCCTTCACTTCATCTTTGGGTTCCTGTTCACTCTTTTATTGATTTGCACCCAAGGAACGACTGTTGTTCTGTTTTATTATTTATTTTTTTTTCTTTCTTGGTTGATTTCACCTTTTCTCTTCCAACGGCTTCAGTTTGGATTTCTATCCTTCTTTTCTCGCTCTCGTTTGAGAAAAAGAAGAGGGAGGTTCGTCCTAGACTGAGACAGGTTCGAGCCTAGTATCAGTCTAGGTTCTTCGCCCGTCTTTGCAACTTTGTCCGGCTTTCGTTTCCCTTCCATTCGTTTACAACACCACCGTGGTGACGACTGTACAGCTCTTCAGCCTGTCGAAAAGTGCGATTTAATCATTAATTGTTAGATTGGCCAAATTTAAGCGTTAGCGATCGGGGACTGGTGCCTCAAAGCGGCTCGTCAGCATCAAAATTATTCACGACACGTCGCCCTTTAACCCGTTCCACTGCAACCCTGGATCCGGAGAGTCCCGTTGATGCAGCAATATTGAAAGTCGATCAATTTGAAACTTGGATGGGTCACTGTTAAGGTGAGTTGGACGACAACACACTTCGTATTGATAGACGTATGTGCCAGGGACTAAGCGTGGATTAGAAACTATCACTACTCGGTTATAGTCGCCTTTTAGGATGTCCGGCTACAATCAAGGCGGCGGCGGTGGCGGCGGCCACGGCCAGTATGACGATGGCTACGGCCAACATGCTGGCCACGGGGATTCCTATTACCAGGATGACCATCATGGCCAGGCTTACTATGATCCCAACGACTATGGCGATGGTTACTATGATAGAGGGTACGTTAATAATCCGGGCTCCTGCAATGGGAAATTTGTAAGGGGGTGACTGATCAGCTGTAGGGGCTACTATGCGGACGGTGGACATGGTTACCAGCAGGAGGGCGGGTACTATGACGCTGGCCACCAGGACGACTACTACGGCGACGGTTACTATGACCAAGGGAACGGTCAACAGAGGGGAAGGCGCCGCGGCGATTCGGAGGAAGACTCAGAAACATTCAGTGATTTTACTATGAGATCCGAAACGGCACGTGCGGCGGACATGGACTACTACGGCCGAGGGGACGAGCGCTACAACAGCTATGCCGACAGCCAGTATGGTGGACGCGGATACGGCTACCGTCCTCCCTCATCCCAGATCTCCTACGGAGGCAATCGGTCGTCCGGGGCGTCGACGCCGGTCTACGGCATGGACTACGGAAATGCCCTACCCGCTGGTCAGCGATCCCGCGAGCCGTATCCAGCGTGGTCCTCTGATGCCCAGGTTCCTGTTTCCAAGGAGGAAATTGAGGAGATTTTCCTTGACCTTGTCAACAAATTCGGTTTCCAAAGAGACAGCATGCGTAACATGTACGACCATCTCTTGACACAGCTGGATTCGCGTGCCTCTCGTATGACACCAAACCAGGCTCTCCTTTCTTTGCACGCTGACTACATCGGTGGTGATAATGCCAACTACCGTCGTTGGTACTTTGCCGCTCACCTTGACCTCGACGATGCCGTGGGCTTTTCCAACATGAAGTTAGGCAAAGCGGATCGGAAGACTAGAAAAGCCCGGAAAGCAGCCCAGAAGAAGGCGCAAGAAAACCCGGAGAATGTGGAAGAGACTCTTGAAGCACTTGAGGGTGATAACAGCCTCGAAGCCGCCGAGTATCGGTGGAAGACCCGTATGAACCGCATGTCGCAGCATGACCGAGTGCGTCAAGTGGCCCTATACCTGCTGTGTTGGGGTGAGGCAAACCAAGTCCGGTTCTTACCCGAGTGTCTTTGTTTCATCTTCAAGTGTGCAGATGACTACTACGCCTCACCGGAATGCCAAAATCGGGTTGAGCCAGTCGAGGAGTTTACTTATCTGAACGAAATTATCACTCCTCTTTATCAGTATTGCCGCGATCAAGGCTATGAGATCTCGGACGGGAAATACGTGCGGAGAGAGAAGGATCACAACCAAATTATCGGTTATGATGACATGAACCAACTTTTCTGGTACCCCGAGGGTATTGAACGTATTGTATTCGAAGACAAGACCCGCCTGGTTGATATCCCAACCGCTGAAAGATGGACCAAGCTGAAGGAGGTCAGTTGGAATAAGGTGTTCTTTAAGACATATAGGGAAACCAGATCTTGGTTCCACCTGATCACCAATTTCAACCGTATCTGGGTCATTCACTTGAGTTCTTTCTGGTTCTTCACAGCGTACAACGCTCCAACACTCTACACAAAGAATTACCAGCAACAGTTAAACCAAAGCCCCCCGGGTTCCTACTCCTGGTCTGCTGTTGGCTTCGGTGGTGCCCTGGCTTGTTTCATTCAGATCTTCGCTACCATTTGTGAATGGTTGTACGTTCCACGACGATGGGCAGGTGCCCAACACTTGACTAAGCGTCTAATGTTCCTCCTGTTGATGTTCATCATCAACCTGGCCCCTGGTGTGGTTGTTTTCGGCTTCAAGAAGCAGATCGGCGAAACAATTGCCCTTGTTATTGGTATCGTTCACTTCATTATTGCTCTGGTGACCTTCTTCTTCTTTTCCGTCATGCCGCTCGGTGGTTTGTTCGGTAGCTATTTGAAGAAACACGGTCGCCAATACGTTGCCAGTCAGACATTCACTGCCAGCTGGGCACGTCTCCAAGGCAATGACATGTGGATGTCCTATGGTCTTTGGGTTTGTGTCTTTGGAGCAAAGTTGGCCGAGTCTTATTTCTTCCTGACCCTCTCCTTCAAGGATCCTATTCGTATTCTTTCCCCCATGCAGATCCAGAGGTGCTCCGGTGTCACATATATCGGAACCAAACTGTGTTACATCCAGCCTCAGATTTTGCTCGGGCTGATGTTCTTCATGGATTTAACCCTCTTCTTCCTGGATAGTTACCTTTGGTACATTATTTGCAACACAGTTTTCTCTGTTGCAAGGTCTTTCTACCTCGGTGTCTCTATCTGGTCTCCTTGGAGAAACATCTTCTCTCGTCTGCCAAAACGTATCTACTCCAAGGTTCTTGCCACCACCGACATGGAGATCAAGTACAAGCCAAAGGTTCTGATCTCACAGGTCTGGAACGCCATCATTATTTCCATGTATCGTGAACACCTGTTGGCCATTGACCATGTCCAGAAGCTACTGTATCACCAGGTTCCTTCTGAGCAAGAGGGTAAGCGAACTCTGCGCGCCCCAACTTTCTTCGTATCCCAGGAAGATCAGTCTTTCAAGACCGAATTTTTCCCGCCGGGAAGCGAAGCTGAGCGGCGTATCTCCTTCTTCGCGCAGTCTCTGTCTACTCCTATGCCCGAGCCTTTGCCTGTCGACAACATGCCCACTTTCACAGTTCTGATTCCCCACTACGGTGAGAAGATTCTCTTGTCGCTCCGTGAGATTATTCGTGAAGACGAGCCTTACTCTCGTGTTACTCTTCTCGAATACCTTAAGCAGCTGCATCCTCACGAGTGGGATTGTTTTGTCAAGGACACAAAAATTCTTGCAGATGAAACCTCTCAATTCAACGGTGAAATGGAAAAGACTGAAAAGGATGCCGCTAAGAGTAAGATCGATGATCTTCCGTTCTACTGCATTGGTTTCAAGTCTGCTGCTCCGGAATACACTCTTCGTACACGTATTTGGTCTTCCTTGCGCTCTCAGACACTCTATAGAACCATTTCTGGCTTCATGAACTACAGTCGTGCCATCAAGCTTCTCTACCGTGTTGAGAATCCGGAGGTTGTCCAGATGTTCGGTGGCAACTCTGAGAAGCTGGAACGTGAATTAGAGAGAATGGCTCGTCGGAAGTTCAAGATCTGTGTATCCATGCAGCGTTACGCCAAGTTCAACAAGGAAGAACGTGAGAACACTGAATTCCTCCTCCGCGCCTACCCAGACTTGCAAATTGCGTACCTTGACGAGGAAGCGCCAGAGAACGAAGGTGAAGAACCTCGGTTGTACTCGGCTTTGATTGACGGACATTGCGAGCTTCTCGAGAACGGGATGCGCAAGCCCAAGTTCAGGATTCAGTTGTCTGGAAACCCCATCCTCGGAGATGGCAAGTCCGATAACCAGAACCACGCCATTATCTTCTACCGTGGTGAATACATTCAGGTCATTGACGCCAACCAGGATAACTATCTTGAAGAGTGTTTGAAGATTCGTAGCGTTCTTGCTGAGTTTGAGGAGTTGACAACCGATAACGTCTCTCCGTACACGCCTGGTATCCCGTCGTCTGAGAACAACCCAGTTGCTATCCTTGGTGCCCGTGAATACATTTTCTCTGAGAATATTGGTGTCCTTGGTGATGTCGCTGCTAGTAAGGAACAGACATTCGGTACCCTCTTCGCCCGTACACTTGCGGAGATTGGTGGCAAACTGCACTATGGTCATCCCGATTTCCTCAACGGTATCTTCATGTGCACCCGCGGTGGCATCTCTAAAGCTCAGAAGGGCCTTCACCTGAACGAAGATATTTACGCCGGTATGAATGCTATGGTCCGTGGTGGTCGTATCAAGCACTGCGAATACTTCCAGTGTGGTAAAGGTCGTGATCTTGGTTTTGGCTCTATTCTCAACTTCACAACCAAAATTGGTACTGGTATGGGTGAGCAAATGCTGTCTCGAGAGTATTATTATCTTGGTACACAACTGCCGCTCGATCGGTTTTTGTCCTTCTACTACGCACATCCCGGTTTCCATCTTAATAACATGTTCATCATGCTCTCTGTGCAGATGTTCATGGTTGTTCTGATCAATTTGGGAGCTTTGAAGCACGAGACAATCACTTGCCGCTACAACAAGAACTTGCCGATTACCGATCCCCTACGCCCGACCTTCTGTGCTAACCTTGTGCCTGTCATTGACTGGGTTAACCGCTGTGTTATTTCCATCTTCATCGTCTTCTTCATCTCTTTCGTTCCACTGGCGGTTCAAGAACTCACAGAGAGAGGTGTTTGGCGTATGGCTACTCGTCTTGCAAAACATTTCGGCTCGTTTTCGTTCATGTTCGAAGTTTTTGTTTGTCAGATTTATGCCAATGCTGTCCATCAAAACCTGTCATTTGGTGGTGCTCGTTATATTGGTACTGGTCGTGGTTTCGCTACCGCTCGTATTCCGTTTGGTGTCCTCTACTCGCGTTTCGCTGGCCCATCCATCTACGCAGGTGCTCGGTTATTGCTCATGCTTCTATTCTCCACGTCTACCGTATGGAGTGCGGCCTTGATTTGGTTCTGGGTTTCGCTGCTTGCGCTTTGCATTTCGCCCTTCCTTTTCAACCCCCACCAATTCGCTTGGCATGACTTCTTCATTGACTATCGTGACTACCTCCGCTGGCTTTCTCGCGGTAACTCGCGGTCTCACGCGTCTTCTTGGATCGCTTTTTGCCGACTATCTCGTACTCGCATTACGGGTTACAAGCGCAAGCTCTTAGGTGTTCCATCTGAGAAGGGGTCAGGTGATGTTCCTAGGGCACGCATTACGAACATCTTTTTCAGCGAAATCGTTGCACCCTTGTTTTGGGTTGCTGTTACCTTGGTCCCGTACCTATTCATAAACTCTAGAACTGGCACTATGGAGAAGGACAGGTCCGCGAAGAATGCTATTGTCCGAATCGCGATTGTGGCTTTCGGCCCCATCGCTATCAACGCTGGTGTTGCGGGTATGTTCTTTGGTATGGCATGCTGTATGGGCCCAATCTTTAGCATGTGCTGCAAGAGGTTTGGCGCAGTGCTGGCCGCTATCGCGCACGCCATTGCTGTCATCATTCTGCTCGTTATCTTCGAGGTCATGTTCTTCCTCGAGGGTTGGTCTTGGCCTAGGTGTGTGCTTGGAATGATCTCGGCAGCTGCGATCCAGCGTTTCATCTACAAGCTTATCATCTCACTTGCCTTGACGCGTGAGTTCAAGCACGATCAATCTAATATCGCCTGGTGGACTGGAAAGTGGTACAGCATGGGTTGGCACTCATTCTCCCAGCCTGGCCGTGAATTCCTGTGCAAGATCACCGAGCTTGGTTATTTCGCCGGAGACTTCGTCCTTGGCCATCTGCTTCTGTTCATCATGTTGCCTGCTCTCTGTGTCCCCTATATTGACAAGTTCCACTCCGTTATTCTTTTCTGGCTGCGCCCGAGGTACGTTGAGCTCCTTAACCCGAACTTCTCCCCTTTTTCTATTGCAGTGGTTTTCTGACTCAACATTTAGTCGTCAAATCCGGCCTCCGATCTACTCTTTGAAGCAGTCTAAGCTTCGTAAGAGACGAGTGGTCCGCTTCGCAATCCTCTACTTTGCGATGTTGGTCCTCTTCCTCGTTCTTATTATCGCACCGCTGGTCGTTCGCAATTTGAACATTAGCCTGCCCAGCATTCCAATGGATCTCATGCAACCTCTTGACAAGGACCATAACAACACCATCACTGATTACACTGGCTATGGACTTCCACCTGGCAAGAGCGGGATCCCGCCGTCGGTGTTAGCTTCTGCTACGTACAAGCGGTAGGGTTGCTTATTTAAATTCCATTTTGCTGCCTTTTTAGTTTCGGAACGGATTCATGAATATGAGCTGTATAAAATATCCAGCGCCTCAAAGTTGCTGCTGTGCCATACATTTCGTCCTTTCCATCAACTCTACTTTTCATGCTTCACGCGTGCAGCTTTATTGCCGTCAAAGTTTAGTGCGTTATATTTGATTGTTTAATGTATTTTCACGGTGTTGTATTTCATGTGCGATCATTAGACTTGCGAATTCTTCTATTGTTCCTTTTGTGGCCATCAAACATTACCTATCCTTTACTTCATATCCGCTGCCCCCTTCCTGGCCAAAATGCCCTTTCGTAGATGCCTCGAGGTAGACATTTGTACGTATCACCTGCCAATAAGGAAAGGGATCGTCACTGCTCAGATCCTCAGAATGATTAGTATTTGCGCCCACCAGTAGAATTTTATGACCTTTTTTTTCGGCATGCTGTCTATGAATGAAACACTTGAAGTTTACTGGTAGTAAGTAGTACTGGGGTTCTAACGCAGCGGGGCCTCCGCTGATTTCCGACGCACCACGTGATTCCCGTGTTTGACCTGCCCTGGGGGCTCAGCAGCCACGATAACTTCCTCAAGACAGTCATTGTCGTTGATTTTATCGGTCAATGGTGGACTTGAATCTTTAGGCCCTTGCACATTTTGTTTCATATCATCCTTTCTGCCCTTTTGCGCGTGAGCGCTGTGTTTCCTTCTTTATGGATATCCAGGAGACTCAACGTCTCCTTTCGGAGTATCTCCATGAGCTTGCAGACCTATTCCATCGCGTTCCGGGCTCTGCAATCTTTCTTCGCTATGTAAAGTCTAGCTATCAAAATGATCCGATTCGCTCTGCGGTCGAGCTCTTTCTATTCCTATTCGCGGTCCGCTATTTACTTGCTCCCAAGTATTCGACCAAACCTGGAGTGGTTCAACTGTCGGAGGATGAGATTGACGACTTGGTAGACGAGTGGACCCCAGAGCCACTGGTCGGAAAACCTACAGCCTTGGAGGAGATGGAGGTTGATAAACGGACGGTAATTGTTGGGTAAGTCTCTCACATGTCCTTGCTGCTGGACATCCTTTCCTATTGCACTTGTCAATGCTGATTGATCACTTCGGCTTGTAGTCCAGTCGGCCCCAAGTCGAAATTGGCCAATGGCCGAACCGTCGTTAACCTCGGCTCCTATAACTTCTACAACTTTAATACCAACGAGTCTCTCAAAGAGAAAGCTATCCAGACCCTCCGCAATTACGGCGTTGGTCCTTGCGGCCCGCGCGGCTTTTACGGCACCCAAGATGTTCATATGAAGACAGAGGCGGACGTTGCCTCATTCCTGGGCACTGCATCTTGTATCATCTACTCCCAGGCTTTCTCCACCATCTCAAGTGTTATCCCTGCGTTCTCGAAACGTGGAGACATCATTGTTGCGGATAAGGGGGTTAACTTTGCTATCCGGAAAGGCATTCAAATTTCTCGTAGCATGGTACGATGGTATGAACATAACGACATGGAGGACCTGGAAAGAGTACTTGCAAAGGTTACCAAGGAACAGGCCAGAAAACCACTCACGAGACGTTTCATCATCACAGAGGGGCTGTTCGAATCGTACGGTGATATGGTTGACTTGCCCAAGATTGTACGTGCATCGAAACCTTTTACGCGTCATAGTAAGCTCGACTGCTAATAAGGATTCTAGATTGAGCTTAAACTGAAGTACAAGTTCCGACTTATCCTCGATGAATCGTGGTCGTTCGGCGTCCTCGGGAGGACCGGTCGTGGTATCACGGAGCATCAAAATGTTGATGCTGCTGAGGTTGACATGATTGTGGGCTCGCTGGCCGGTCCCTTAGTTGCAGGAGGAGGCTTCTGCGCTGGTTCGGAGGAGATCGTTCACCATCAGCGCATCTCTGCCGCTGCGTACACCTTTTCCGCAGCACTGCCTGCTCTTCTGTCGACCACTGCCAGTGCCACAATTAATATCCTTCAGAACAACCCTGAAACGATATCACAGCTGCGGGAGCATACCAAGACCATGTGGGCCCAGCTCGACCCCCGTAGTGACTGGGTGTATTGTACCAGTGCTCCTGAAAATCCTATCATGATCCTTGTCCTCAAGCCTGAAGTGGTTGCCGCGAAGAGGCTGTCGGTTGAAGATCAGCAGTTTCTGCTACAAGATGTGGTGGATGAGGTATGGGTTTCCTAGAGACTCTGGTATCTTGATTAATTGCTAACTTATGTGACGCAGTGCCTTGCGAATGGTGTCCTAATCACCCGCCTCAAGACCCTCCTAGACAACTTTGAGCCGAAGCAGGTCGTTTCACCAGCATTGAAAGTCTGCGTGACAACCGGTTTGACGAAAAAAGAGATCGAGAAAGCTGGAACCACCGTCCGCCATGCCATCACGAAAGTTCTGAGCAAAAAGAAGTAGTTCTTACGATTTCCAGATTCTTAGAAGAACTTGGCCACGAAAATTGATGCCCCTTCGATCCATTACGCCATACCTTGTTTATTGTATTCACGTCTGGTACAATTTTTTATTTACACCAGTTTTGCACAGCACCCCTTAAAAGTGGACAGCATAACTGATTCACGGATGGGGCTACCTAAGGGGCAGCCAGCATAATGCGGGGGCTGTGATCTCTTCTACCCTGATGAGGTGCTTGCCCAATTATTGAACCCTTATTAATATTGTTTCCTTTCATTCCTTCCAGGCCTTCTGTCTCAGAATGACAGACTGTTATTAGACTTCTACTGTGTTAATATATTAATTCCATTCTTGTGCATTTTATTGATCACTTCCCCCTTTCCCTACATGGCGGACGCCGCGCTCATGCACTAAACAATACAGTGGCGACATAAGGACTATAAGGAACTAGGCCACTGCTTCACTAATGACGGGAATCTTTTCCCAGATTTGAGTGAATAGACCTGGACTGCCATGCATTCCTAGACTATACCCCCCAGGCGGGGTTTGATTCATATAGGGCAAGGGGTCAGCCAGCATTCCAGGTAACGAACACTCATTAGCCGGCCTATTACATTCTCACCTAACACAGGAATGAGGCGATGGCGCCGAGAATATCTCAATTATTCACCGGGTGCAACGATTCATTCATTCCAGGGTCCGCTGTTTCACTGTTTCTTCACTCAATGAATCTTCCTGCACTTAATAGATGATTATTTTCCTGTGGGCTTCTGCCTATCTCGGGGTCAAAATGCTCTCATAGCCGGTTGGCTCCTTCTATCACTCGCTACTACCAAAATCAAGTTACCCCATACGTTCCATCCAAAAAGCTTCCTTGATCCAAGGTGCAAATTCAATCACTATGAAGTGGTTTGTATGTATCCTTGCTGTGCTGTTGCATATTTTTCAAGTGAAAGCGCTTCCTCGAGGTAAGTTTCACGGTGCTACATGGGGAGGGGAATGGAACGACAGAAAGGGTTATTTGCTCCAAGGATGGGTTCTATATGCTGATCTACCAATTGCCAGAAAGCCTAGACCAGGGTCAAAAAGGCACAAGCAACCATGAACGCTCCAACAATGGAGACCCCATTAGTCTCCCACCCTTGCTACCACTACCTGACCCAGTCACGCACAATCTAGTGCCCAGTCTCCCAAGGGAAGGCGGATATGGGATTTCCTACGCTCCTTACAACGACGACGGAACCTGCCGATCCCTTGACGGAATCAACAAAGACCTAGATAAGATAAGCGCATGGTACAGCTACGTCCGCATCTACGGCGTTGACTGTGACCAGGTCCAAAACGTCGTATCTGCAGCCCGCCGACACAACATTCGCGTCTTCGCGGGTGTCTTCGATCTCCAGGACTTCCCAAACAGCCTCGACCATATCATCTCCGCAGCAGCAGGCGACTGGTCCACCTTTCACACAATCAACATCGGCAACGAGCTCGTCAACAAAGGCCAAAACCCTCAAGACGTAGTAAACGCCGTGCACACTGCGCGTGCCAAACTCCGTGCAGCAGGCTACCAAGGCCCCGTCGTCACAGTAGATACTTTCTCCGTCCTCCTTAAACACCCCCAACTCTGCGAGGCGTCCGACTACTGTGCTGCCAACTGCCATGCCTTCTTTGACGCCAACAAAATCCCCGACCACGCCGGATCATACGCTCTGGAACAGGCCAACCGTATCTCGGCCGCAGCAGGCGGGAAACGCACCGTGATTACTGAATCTGGCTGGCCGTACCGGGGTGAAGCAAACGGCAAAGCTGTTCCCTCTCCCTGGAATCAGGCGGTCGCTATCTACTCCCTACAGTACTCATTCCGCAATCGAAAGGAGGATCTGGTGCTTTTCTCGGCCTTCGACGATCTCTGGAAACAGGATGGGCCTGGGACTTACGGTGCCGAGAAATTCTGGGGCATTACGAAGCGTTGATCGCTTCTGGCCCATTTTCTACTCGCCCTGCATTTCAGAACGCCTCCGATTGCCCTTCCCCCCTTGCGTCTTATGATGGATGACATTGACTACGCTGGGCGTCGTCTTTGATGTCTATCTTTCATGTACGCCTTTCTATTCTTTTCCTGGTATCTAGTACTTGTCTAGTTGTTATGTGCTATGTAATATACACGTGAAGTTACCTCTGATCCTGTATATAGAAGGAACTGGTCAAGCCTCCCAACGAAGCACGAGCATAGCTATTGAGCTCTGCTTCACTTTCCTCGCTTGGTGATATTTACGCTTTGGGTGTGCTTTTACTCTTTGTTGGTGCAGGTTCTTTTAGACTTGAGATGTCCATGCTAGGCTGAACGGTCGCATATCAAGCACTAAACATATAGCTAAAATTAGTTAGTCCTTTCTGAGATAATTGAATATAACAAAGCTCGAAGAGAACCTAGGGATATACAATTATACAAAAGTAGGCATACAAACCAGGGGCCCCCTAACAACCACCAAGTGTATGCTATGTGTACTATGCAACCTTTACCTACATACCATGTCCTCCTCAGTAACAGGTAACTCTATATATAGTACTGATGTGATATAATCTAATCCAGCGCGAATTTTAGCCGATTCCTTCTTCACACAGAGAAGTGAAAAGTATAGTAGTTAGTACACATGCATATATAGTAGTAGCATCATCTATACCTACCCCCTCCCTTTTTTCTCTCTATATAATAGCTTGCAGTAAATAATTCCAAATCGGAAGTGTGTTTTGAGTTATGTACGACTTAACGCAATTTAGTAGTAGTACCCAACTACTACCTATAACTATAATTTATAACTAACTATAACTACCCTGGCTTCCATTTTAATTGGTCCTCCAACCTCCCCCCTACCTACTGTCTCGCGCACCAGTTGTTTCGATGCAGCAACGTCATGTGCAGACAATCCACTCGCCCTCCCCTTTGGTCACTTCTTGTGCTCTGGAAACTTTATTACGATAAAAAAGATGTACATAAAATAAATTGTGGCCGAACTGTTTCTCTTTTTTCACGTGATAACTGGGCCAGTATGTTGTGCAGGGTGTCCTGGTCATTTTAGCGCCTTCCCACCTGAGCAAGCATTAGTAAAGTAGAATGGAAGGTACTTTACGAAGGTAGTATGCGCGCAGGTTTGCTATCTGGTGAGTAGTAGTAGGTAATGATGATGAATGCTTTCGTCCTTGGTAGATCTTCTGTAGAATGGAAAGGAGAAACAATTGCAGTAAAACAATATGTCAATTTCTAGTATTCTAGCGCTATGCTATCACTATTCCAGTATATCAATGCAATCAAGTAAGGGACTGAACTCCATACACCTGAGCCTGAAGGTAAACAATCCTGCAAGGAAACACAGCGCCATGCCTTTATGCCTATGAATGCTTATGCGGTGGATTGGTCAATTGAGTATTATTAATGGTCTCGACCGATCAAATGATTAACTAAGAGACACATTTTGCACGGCCTCTTCCACGCTGACCGCCGAGCCATCGTGGTGTTTTCCATTTGGAACTTCAGGGAGCGCGGCGTGTCCGTCGTGCCCGTCTTGACTTAGGGTTGGGGAATCTGTTTGGGATGGCCTGCGGCGACCCGATCGCCGGGTCTTGGGTGGTTCGGGTTTCTGACTGTGCTTTTGGGAGAAATTGCTATCCTGTCGGATTTGGAGTCGGGACGGGCTCGTGACTGGGGTGCAATGACTGGAGACATGATGAGGATGGATTACTGGGAGGGTTGATCGTCTTGGTGGGGGGACAGCTGGCGGCGGGTTTGAGACGGAGCGACGGCCATTAGTTGGGAGAGGAGGAACAAGGCCAGATGTGCTTGTCGAGTTCCTTCTGTCGGAGGGATCCTGTGGGGTGATTGGTGTGGCGGGGGCTGGACTTGCGCTTGTTCCGGTTCCGGTTCCGGTTACTACCTCTTCGGGGATCTTGTCGTTTTCGTCTCCAGTAGTGCGTCGCCCACGCCAGCGTCTCGACTTCGGCGGCAGCGGTTTGATCTTCGGTTTGTTGGGGCTGGATGGGCGGTCTGTTGCCGCCGTTTGAGCCTTGTTGCGGCTTGGCGTGAGGACGCCTGGTTTCTCGTGCTGTGCGGCTACTTCTTGTACACTTAGGGAGGACGACGAGGCTGGTTCCAAGCGCATGCCCAAGCGTTGGGCTTCGTTGAGTGGTTCTGTTCCGGGCGACTCATCGAGATTGACCGGAGACAAAGTCACGGGGGAACTCTCAACAGTGCTCGTGGGAGAAATGGGCTGTGATCTTGTTGAATCTAAAGGCGTGCTTATATCGACCTCTGAATGAGAGCCATCTGGGATCGTGGGACAAGATATAGTGGTTTCTTCCTCAGATTCTTTGGAAACTTGAGCGTCTGGCCCTTCATCTAGCAACCAATCCACGGTAGCACATCGAATGACAAGTCTCCGCGTCGTTTCATCGACTTCGTCAAAATGGGTAATTTTCTCCTCACCGGCCTCGTTGCTAGAAAGTTGACCTCGGACAAGGATACTGAGCATTCTTCTCAGTTCGTCTCGCTTGTAATGTGGCGGCATCTTCAACTGGGTATGGGCTAGCAAGGGGTAGAGCACGCGTAGGTAAGTGTGTCGTAAAGCGGACGCTTCTTCGGGTAAGTCCAGAAGATTTCGGATTAAGATATCGACCAGGACATGGAGATCGTTCGTGTAGAAGTATTCAAAAGTCGTCGGCGTTGTGAATATCAGATACAGTAGCTTGAGGGTGAGAAGCTGAAGCGATGTTTCGGCTGTCCTTGTTAATACCATATGCAGCAAGAGTCTGAAATAATACTACCTACCTTCTCGGTTTATGAGAAGGATAATGTTCTCACCAAACGTCTTATAGAGATTACCATGCATTGATAAGATTTTGATCACTTTGTTTGTCAATGGAGTCGAATTCTTTTCGTCCACAGGATCATGTGCTGAAATCATGAATTGCTCACTTAGAACCAACTGCTAGTAATGAGCATGGCATTTCAAACAACAGCAGCAAGCCTGCTAGAATCCACTCACCAAAACTCGAATTACTGTGTAATGGTACGGGTCAGTTGAGTCATAGGAGAGATCTTCAATAATATCAAAGAGGCTCTTTACGAATCCATCATCCACGAGAACTGCGGTCATTATAATAGTTAGTTTGCATGCACCCTTCTTTTGATGGTGGGTCCGGTTGGCAAAAGTCTCATCTCAACACGAACAGGCCCGACTCACCCAGGTCCTCTATCTTAATTCTTTGGATCCTTGACATCTCATATATTAGATCCATAAAAAGTCGGTGAAGCCCTGTTCCATCGTCTTCGGCCTCTTCCTTCCTATTTTGCGCCTGGAGAAGCTCTAGCAAACGAGGGAATGCGCCCTCTTCGTTCATCATGTGTAACGCGAATTCATTCTGCCGGCCATCGAAGAGAAGAAACGACGAAATTAGGTAAAGTGTGTCCGGGTCATCGTCCTACGTAATCTGTCGTTAATGACTGAAGTTGAATAAGCACAACTGTAATGGCCATTACGAAATCGTACCTGCAATAAACCGTAGATCATTTGTCTCCGAACATAATCTGCATGGGAGGCGAAAACTTTTGATGAAAGCAGCTTGTACGAGCATCTCGTAACATCCAATTCAGTCTGGAGGTATTCATCTATCATCGTCCAGGTATTATCTTGTCAGCCCATATCCAACTCCCTATTAGATCATGCTCTCCTGATGCCAGCGCAAAGAGATTCAAGAAAATCGGACGAAAGAATAGAGAATCGGACCTTTATATTTGGTCGCTAGATTCAAATAAGATCGCAGAGCATTGTCGATGAGGTCTTCGGAGGAGCAAAGGACGGACACAATCTCTTGAATCTCTGTCATAAGAACACGTCGCATATGTCAGTTATGTCGCCCCTCGTTATTATAAAGTGTGGACAGGCATGGGACAAGTTAAAAGCACAAATGCCTCGTTTGAGAAAGAGTTGGATCTATGCAAAGCGCAGATCCCTATGAAATCACTTACCGTCCCAGAACTGCTGTTCATTTTCCAATGAGACCTCAGACTCCATTTCCCACGGCTCGCTCGTCGTCGTGTGTGTGGTGGCTCTGCACTCATCCCGCCTTTGCGCCCGTCGCGAATGCCTATGGGCTCCGTGGGGGGGACCAAAAGGGAGCGAATTGATTGGGGTTAATGACGTTGGTGCTTGAGGATGGGAAGTGAGTGATTGTGGCCAACTTTGGAACTAAAAGGCGGGCGGCGCGGGGGCCTCGCGGTGATCCCTCCGTGTGGCCTAAGGCTTTCTCTTTTCCTAGGAATGTACTTCCCTATGCCGGACTTGGACACTTGTACGTCTTCGTAGCAATCTTAGTCCTAGTTGGTACTAGGGGTTGTCTATCTTTCAATTTACTAGATTAGACATTGCTCAGCTCCTGGCGTTTTAAGATCAGAGACCCCCTTCTTCAATATGTATAGCCTATATACTCATGGACTTGCTCCTTGGTATCACAGTACACTTTTTACATAGAAATTAAAAAAAATATAAAACTAAAACTAAAACTAAAGCTAGTTAGTATACGGGGCGTTTAAAAGGGTGAGCCTCGGTGTTCCTACAATAACAAGTTGTTAGCATCATTATCTATAAGGCAGAGAATGCTCATAGGAGGGACTTACAGAACATATTCATCTAGATCTACCACAGTCGGGTCACTGAAGAGTAGATAGAAGTATTTCAATGTCTCTGCGAGCCAAAACGACTCCATCCCGTCGGCTTTTGTCGGTTCATCTACAGTAACATCCTTGATCGTAGCATGCGCTATCTCCGTTCGAGTATACTTGGCGATAGCTTGGAACATCTTCCAACCCTTCTCACGCCAGTAGTCTTCACCAGTGAGGCGGTACATGATGAAGACGGACTCAATAGCTTCAGGACGAAGCAAATAGACGCGAGAGTTGATGCGGACCACACCTGGTGGAAGATGCTCGTTTTGAATCCGCGACAAAGCAAATTCTTCGTGAGACGGCGTTGGATCTCTCAAAGGCCCTTTAGGACCCCGTCCCTCTACGTCGTTGGAACCACTGGATGTTGGAGTATGCGTGGGGCTGGCAATGACGTGCCAATTGCCTCGTTCGGGGTCACGCCTGTCGTGAGGAGATCGTGGAGTGGGAGATGTCCCGTTGTTCTGGAATTCCCTCACGTCGTCCTTCGCCTTTGCGCTAAGCTCTTTCTGCTGCTTGCCCTGAGCAATACGTTGTTCCGCGTTAGGGTCCAAAGCTCTCCAATAATCAGCTTCGTTCCACACACACGATTTATCTTCTTTGCAGGGTATCATCTGAAACTGTTCGGGCATGATACCCGTCTTTGTAGACTCGTACGCCCATACACACCCATCTGTTAATTTGGCAGCGAGTTTAAGGTCACTCTCAATTCCAAACAACTTAGACCCAATGGCAAACATGCCGCCAGCAAAGCAGGTCAGATGTGCCCCTTCATATGTATAGACGAATTCAGTGTCCAGTCGAGGTTTAGTGACGGTAGCTAAAAAGCGGACGTCACGGTCGTCTTTAATCATAGGCCGGAAGAGGAGATGTTTTCGTGCCGCATCTGCGGTCTTCTCATACATTGTACGGTACTGCTCATTGAGACCACCTAAAAGCATATACTCCTTAGGAAGGTATTCATACGTCGAATCGCCGGGGGCCGCGAGCCCAAATTGGAGTGATCCCGGTGCATTGGTAAGCCCTCCTTTGCAGTATCCCGCAGTCTCTCCAGTGGAAGTTGGAATGTCATGCGCCTTGGGAGCTGGGATCTGGGGGCTTGTGTCATAAATAGCTGGCTGTGCGTCTTCATGAAGCTGGCGTGATTCCAAAAGATTCCTGTAGCTTTCCGCATCCGTCGGGTAAGATATCGTGCTTTCAGCAGGTGTCGGGGTTACTGTAGGAGCGGAGGAATTCCGTGGTAGGTCACGCGGGACCTCGTAGTCAATTCGGGATTGAGAAACTGTACATCCAGAGGCATCGACTTTCATCGGCCATAAACCTGGTATGCTAGTTTGGCTTTGGAACTTTTCCAGCTCGTTCGTGATCCGTGCAATTGCATCATAATACTTGTCATCCCTAGTCAACTGAGCCAAGCGTGTGAATTCTACCGAAAGTGAGCCTAGTTCGGCAAGAATAGACATAACACTAGCACGGTGAGGATTTGATGCATCACTCCTGCTTTAATAGTTAGCCCATCATTACACATTAGTATCAGATCCATGCGGTAACACCTACGGCTTCCACTTGTAAAAGAGCATCGGCATCCGATTAGGTGTATCAAAGGCGCCCATCAAGACTTCCGCCAATTCGATCGCTTTGTCCAGGAGTAAGTCGTATTTGTGTCCTGAGATATCGTAGGCACCCAGTAGACCACCAAGATATCTGATTGCCGTTTCAAAAACAGGAATCTCACCCTTCTTACTTGTCGTAAAATCAATTTTCTTGACCTGGTCGACAGCAATAGAGAATTCTTCCTCCAAGCCCATGATCCAAAGGGTATCCAATGTGTCAACGAGTGTTGCTCCCCACCCATTGAAAGTATCTTTAAATCCACCGCGGAGCGGCAAGACCTCGTCGTGGCCCATGGCATTCGCCTTGTATCCGTTCCATGCATGCTCGAATGTCGACTTAATGGTAGACAATCTGTTGAGCCGTTTCATCTTATCTTCCGATGCTTCATCGGAGAATTTTGCCTGCAGTTTCGGAAGAGACTTAGATTTGCCGGTCGGTAATTTGATTAAATCTGCGGGTGTAACAGGATATCGCTCCGGCAATTTCTTCCAATGAGGTACCTGTTGATCTTCGAGATGGTCCGAATCTAGTTTATCCTGACTTTGTGAGCCGGAGTTGTTCGGGAAATAAGGTCCATCTTCCTTGGACGGTGGCTTGTCCGACGGCTTAGTGTTGTCGGGGGTCGATAAACCGTCGTCAGAGTGATCAGGCTGCGAAGGGACCTTCTCGCCCGATGTAGTGGAATCAATCAAGCCCTTTGGTTGAGGCGTTGGTTGAGGGGCCTCTGGTGCCTGTCCCTTGTTGTCCGCCGCGGGTGGACTTTGCGGGTACGAGTCCGGTCGATCGACAGGCGGAGGAACACCCAATGTCACTGTAGGGGGTTGGCGCGATCGACTAAAATGAACGACGGCCAAGACAAATACAGCTGCAAATATTAGCAGAATTCGATATCGCCGAGCTCGAAACATGGCAGCCGAAGTTGTCGTAGGCCTAAAAGAAAGACCAGAGAGGTAAAAAAGGGATCCAAAAAAGGAATCAAGAGTAGGAAAGAAGGACGAAGAGCGACATGGGAGGGGGGAAAAATTCCACCAAATGGGGCAGTAAAAAGGGAAAAAGAGCTGTCGTGAGCGTCGAGATCAGGGGACAAGGACAGAGGCCGGAGACAAGAAATGCCTTAAGAAGATTAAGTTCAAGTGTAAAACAATCAAAGCACTCGTAAAGTAGACAAATCAAGTGGAGAGCGCTTTTTTTAGATGGATCATCATAAAGACCGGTACTTTACTCCCCTGCCTCTAGGAAATGAGTATTTTTGATTGAGCAGACTAGGAAAGGAGTGGAGTTTTTTTGTTCCAATTGCCTGTCTGAAGCAACAGGTTGTTGAACCAACAGGAGAGAAGGCCAAGAGACGAGACCCTCGGGCGGGGGGTCGAAATTTGATTGTCAGTCACATTACCGACTCAAGTCCTGGAGGGGAAGCAAAGAAATGGTAAAGACCAACATCTTGACGATGCTTTGAAGTCGCCCAATGTACTGGAGAGTTCTTTAGTCCCATGGGAAGTCACATTGCTCGGCTTAATTGTATGGATCAGATGCGCTGCTGTATATGATGTCGGTACCGAGGAATGTACCCCCGGATCAGCGACTGAAAGGATCAACACCCGATACGATGTTCCAGACTCTGCCGGTCAATTTGGCCGGCACTTATAAGACTCTTCTTTCCTACTTGTGAAAACAAGAGTCCTCCAGTTTGCGAAAAATGGATTGGAATGATATGACCATCTCTACTCCGTATTCTGGGTTTGGTGAGGCATCCTTAATTCCAAACACCGGAGGTAATGACTTTTGGAAGGGTCTTTCCGGACCCTGCAGGGTTCTTCAAACTTCTAAAAATAAGCAGATAACCAGGGGCAGGGGAACCTGATGGGATTACATAATCAGCCGGACCTTGCACGCCAGTTAACTACGTACCACTATCACTATCTGACAATAAGGGACATTAGATCTGCGTGGCTTTAAAAGACATAAATTAAACAACAACAATATATACAACAGAAGGGATTCGCTGGTGGTCACCCACTCAACTAGTGAGACCCAAGAAACCCACATGGATTGCGCCCACTTGTCTTTCCATACCCGCTCGCCAATCAGAACACCTATCTCTTGAGTATGGACACATCTTCACCCTCACTCAATGATATATTTGACTAACTATCCCCTCATAAAGGTACTTATGGACATGACCAAAGAACACTCGTCTATCCAACGGCGTTGTTGTCGTTCACGGCCCTGGGGTTATTTAGCGGAAATAATCAAGCAAGTACTCATCTGTTGGATTGCGATAACAGCTAGCTTGGGCTCATGTTATCAAATACCTTGGGATGTATTAGATTATACCAAAGCAACATATGCATAGGATTTTCTTGGTAGGTTAGGAACCCTCTAAACCTAGCCTCAATAACCGATCGCGCTTTAGCGAGGTCTAGAAGCTAAACCATGCTTGCTCCTGGCCCAAAGCCGCAAGATTACCCAGTTTATACCTCACACTCCCCCACCCCCCCCCCCCCCCCCCCCTCTAGCAGCGAGCGTGGCAAGGCTCCCGAGGTCCTTTCCATTGTTTCTGGTACCCCAGAGCGGTAGTTCACCTGATCATTGATATCGAATCTCGCGATACCAGCGAGTGTCCTCTGTCTTCACAACCGTGAATATATCCTGCCAGCTCCCTTGATCGGGAAGAACCTCGTCTTCTCCTTCCATCCGAACCTCAATTTTCTCGAGATATGATCGCATATCCTGCAGGATCTCTCGAGCACTTTCATACTCTCCTTTCCAAGCCTTAAGCAGGATGGGGCCCAATCGTCCTTCTTCCAACAGCTGGAACTTGCCCTCCATCCGCTGATCTTTATGGTACGCCCCTGGATCAGCGTCGGCTGGCAATGGATCTGTGGGCTCACTACATAGTGATGCTTCCAGGGTGAAATCACCGGTCATGCATCTCCACATAAAAGTCGCCCAATCCGAGAGATCGATTTTGGGGCCAAGTTCCGGAAACCCAGCGGGATTTGTTACACAATAGTACTCATTTTCATATCTAGTTGAAGTCGGAGAATATGGCCATTCATTAGTAGGAATCGTTGCGCCTAATAATCCGCTGAGAGCAATCGAGAGATCATCTCGAATCCAGATAGTAGCGTAGCTAAAATCCATCAGGTAGACAGACTCTTCGTGCAGGAACACGAGGATGGAGAGCGATTGCAGTGCCCAGCGGTAGTAGAGCAAGATTATGGGATCTCTCTCTCCCTGAGGGCGTGACGAAGGAAAGCTCGCGAGAGGTGGCAAAGCTGTGCGAGCGAGCGGGCCAGGCTCCAGCTTTTCTAGCAGATATCCCACCTGGAGGCGGCCGAGATATCTATGTCCGTCCTGTTTGAGTGGTCATTTCCCGACAGAGACAGGGGGGAGGTTCACTCACTTGACGATTCGAGGGTGGACATCAATTGTTTGGTCCATATGAGCGTCCGGTTCGTTTGTGCTTTGTGCCAGACATTCGTACACCCGCGGGACCCAGTCCGCGATGGCAAACCATTCCTCCGGGTCAACACGGGGGTTGTCTTTATAGCAGACTTGAAAGGCTACGATGCATTCCTGATTTTCATGTAGCACAAAATACATTTCTTGATACAGATCGTGGTAGTAGTCCTCGCAGCGGGGACTACAGACGGACGGCACCACATCGCCGGGCCAGGGCAGGCCTTTCGGTTGTTCTGCATTCGGGGGCTGTTCAAGATCCGGTTCGTGATCCGGTGGGGACTGCTCAGGGCGACCAGACGACCAGGTCAAGCCCATGAGCGAAAGACGGGGGGGGAAACTGGACAGTGAAGATAGGAGGGAAAATCGGCCAGAAGACCGGGAGGAAGGAAAGCGAGAAGGGAATGGGTCGGTCCCAGTGGGTGACGATGCCCCTGAGCACCAGCACCTAACTAAAATCGCCTCGGCACAAAATATTAGACTATTAACCGTCTGTAGTATGTGGCTTAAGTACGGCTGAACGGACGGGAAGCCTTGTTCTCCACACTCTATGGTTGTATATACAGGATATGTAATTGCGAAGGATTATATAGTTAAAAGGCAATAAACAACAATTCCCTTGAACAGTATCCAAAGTGATGCCGCAGTAAGGAAGTACGATATGAGACTTCCATCATGAGACATCATTATAGACAGCAACCAACTATTGAGTATTTTAGATTGATACCGTGATCTCAGCTAGGACGTTCCAAATCCTAGTCATGTAGGGCTTACAGAACCATTATCTACTCCAAAATGCCACAGGTAGGTGAAGCTGGGTTGAATGTGTATATACTTGATCTAGGCACGCGATTGCATGACCTGTGAATATCTCTGGCCTTCCACCCTGGACAGGTAAAATAGGCAGTTACAATCCTTCCGATGCCAATGACGATGTTGATGGGTGACATATTCATCCTCCCCTATATCCCAACTGTGTTGCGTCCTCGGTTGTCCTTGCTGACCTTTTGAAATTGCTGGATAAGCCCCAAAACCCCTGCATTCCCGGCAATCTCATCAACGTTCTCTCCGTCCTCACCCGTGTCCTTGTCATCTTCATCCCCCATCAAGTTCATCCGCCAGGACTCTCCTAGGTTGCTATCACTGGTGCCGATGGCGCCACCGCTGGATCCCGTCGTTGTATGTGGTGACTTCTTAACAGTAGCACGGCGGATCTCTGCTGAGGGCGATTCATCGTCATCCTCGATTGGGTCATTCATGGGCCTCACTGGTCGCGACGACCTGAGCCGTGGATAAGGCGCAGAACGGTTAGTTGTCCGAAACTCTGACGCCGTCGGCTGATGATGTGGGTCAAGGAGGATAGATGGTGCAGGCGACGCGTGATCACCAAAGCCCGTGGCCCCGAAACCAAGTCCCAACCCCGACTGCTGTCCCATTAACGTACCGGCGGCTGGGCCATGTCGTGTCTGGGTTCGTTCCAGCCGCTCGCCAATATTACCCATTTCAACGGCAGACGGTGACCCCAGTGTCGGAAAGGCAGGAGGAGGGTGAAACTGACGGCGGCCAGATGGGTTTGCAGGGCGATTACCACCATAATTATCTAAAAACCCATAGTATGATGCGAGCATTTTGCCGTCCTTGGTCGAGAAATAGTCCGCTCGTAAGTCTTGCCTTCCACTCTCGCGTCGTCCCGTCCCGCCTTGACTTATGACGTTTGTGCCCTTCTTGAAATCAAATACGGCAAATGAGCAGAGATATCCCATCCCATCAACATGGACTGTGAACTCTCGGAAGAAGTCAATAAGACGATCACTACATTTAGGGAGGCTGAACCAGAGTATAAATGGGGTGAAGATCATGCTTAGGATCTCTTCTAAAAAGATGACGATCTTCATCTGGTAAAGCATAGCGAACTCCTTCCGAACTTCGTCGCTGTGTAATCTGCCTTTCCAGTGATTCGGGAAATAGTGGGTGAAGTCAATCACCTCAAGAAGTGCAAACTCGGGGTCAAACACAGTAGTTTCTTCCGGAACTAGCCCTCGGGCAAAAGCCCATACAGAGCCAAAAACACCCAGGTAGAAAAGGACGGTCCGGTCATGTGTGATTTCAAAGCCCAGAAAAAGCTCTGGGTCTATGATTGATACCAGGGCCAACACGGATGCCAGGGCGCCGGAGACAAACGCCACAAAGCCAGCAACCTGGACAGTCTTATCCTTGGGAAATTGGTCCACATAGCGACTAGCAAAAGGATACGACATATTGACACGGCGCTCAAACAGATGCCAGAGTTCATTGAACTCTCGGAACTTCCATTCGGCTAAGGGGGTATATTGTCGGGATCCAATCTGAGATGGGTTCTTCTTGTACTCGTTAAAGTAACGGAAAAAATAATGCATCAAGAAGTAAACAACAATAAAAGGGGCTACGAAGATATTCATGATACCTGCAAAGATGAATCGTCGTCGCAGGCCCTCACTCAAGGCTTTTCGGTGGGTGTCCTTCAGGAACAAGGTTCGCACTTGGCCCTGGTCATTAAACACATAGTCCATGATGCAGAGATTGATGTTCCATTCCAACGTCTGCGAAAATAATTGTCTGTTTCGGAGGAACGGTATTGGGAGAGTCAAATCTAGTATGTCTTTGTTCACCAAAGCGATCAAGTAGTTCTCTTTACGCATCAATCGATTTGCGATATCGTGGGCATCCATCCTCTGCTTGGACTGGCTCCCCATGAATTTGCGATGCCTGGCAGAAACTGCCCCAGCAGTGGCAGGGTTCGCATCTCTAAGAGTCATCAACCGGCTCACAACCTCCTGCCAGGAGATCGTTTGGATTTCGCCATCAGAGATGCCAAGCAAATAGTAGTAAAAATCGTGCATGTGCTTGAGCCTTCTGATATCCATCAAGTACTGAAAAGCCTTTCCAATCCAGAAAACAGTCAAAAGCCACAGCAAAAGGGTAGAGGACATGGACATTTTCTTAGTACACTGTTGAATGAGTATGTCATCCATTTTTCTACTTCCCCGAAAGTTGCGATAATCGATGCAGTTGGTGAGAAAAGTACTAAATCCCACAACAAAAGCAAATGTCCTGCAATTTGTTTAGATCTTCTGTTAGCGGATGAGTAAAAATGAGAGAGAGAGAAAGGGTGAACCTAGGTAAGGGCGTACAAGAGACTTAATCCCCGGTTCAGCAATATTGACCACATCCCATTCCCTAGGAAGTAAGTATAAACATCCTTGAGAAAATTGTCCAGGTTCTCCACGTTTGCCCACAACCACATGGCTTTCTCTTTAGGATCTACCGTGGCCAGGTTGGGATGACCTTGCGACCAGATTGCCCCGGGACGTTGTCCCGTGCGATCATTATAAAGCGGCAGCTGTTCCCTTGTTGTGTCCCATTGAACCCGATCACCACGCAATGAAGGTCCAGGGACAGGAGACGGTTCTCGCTGAGGATGGCGATGAAAAGGAGGAGGTGGGGGAAGTCGGGACTTCATCTCGTCGTCATCCTGGTGTCCTTCTACTAGAAGGGAGGGAGGCACATCATCGTCACCGTCGTCGGGGTCCTGGGGCACCCATCGGGGACGACCTTGTTTCCGCCTCCGGGAACTAGATTCAGCGGTTGCTGTTCTAGAGGCTCTCTGTGAGCTCTTCTGAGCCAGAAACGGCTCGCTCGGGCTTGGGCTTGGACTCCGTATACCGTCTCTCGCAGCATCGGCCATCGCCTCCTCCAACTCACGGTCGCTAAAGTGAGTCCTCCGGTCATCTTCAAATTCTAACCCTGCATGTTCCTCAACATCCGAAGAATTCGATTCCGCATCCTGTTGCCGAAGTGTTTCGTACACTGATGGCGAGCCGTTTGGAGGAAGGAAACGGGATAGGAGATTTGATGTCATCATCGTGGGCTAAAGGTCTTATAATGTTAATCGAATCACATCAGTGTGGGCTATCCAAATAGCAGTGCATCATAGCCGCTCTTAATCCAGCATAAAAGTGTCAACTAAGGACCACTCATCGAGATAGATGGTCAGCGGCGGTCAGCTTAATTACGAATGGGAGCTGGGCGTAATTCAAGAATTCAGTTGTATTAGCAGAACAAAATATGATATATATGACAGAGAACTAATGAAGCCTTCTGTGCTAGACTGAAAGAAGAGTGATTTGAAGGCCGCCGGGCGAGTGAACAAGGAGGGCAGGGTTGACTATTAGCATATAACTAAAAGCGTTTTGTTGCTGGATGTCCCGGTCACTTGCCTGATGCGGTGCCACCGCTTTTGCGAGGGCAACACATGAGCGCAGGATGCAGCTCAGCCGACCTTGTGCCAAAAAACTGGTTAATAATTAACTTAGGTAGATGTATAGTTTTTAAATGAGATAATTATCTATATAAAATAGAATTTTATAATATATTATCTTTGTATTATTCTTATAACTATCTTACCACTATTATCTAGTTAACTGCGGAGTATAGCTTATCCTACTAATAATAAATTATTTAGGGTGGCGTTAGACCAACAACACCCAATCTGCACGTGACTGCTTAATTCCTGCTGATGTACTAGCATCCAACAATCTCTCCCAACGCGGATTAGCTATAATCTGTCGGAACATACGGACGTCCTACGCCGCCTGCCCTAGTGGTCGACCTCGCTTAGTCATCATTTAGTAAGCTAGATATTAGATAGCTGGCCATCCTGGCCACCTAATCAGAGAATTATCCATCGTTTCCCACATAATCCTTAAATCACGTGATTAAATTAGCTATCTATGCATGGATCCGTCAATGCTAGATCAGTGTTGTACAATACTACTTGTAGACAGTCACCAAGTCTCATCAAAAGTGCCTGGGTTCTCTAACAACGCCTTTTGCTTTTCTCAGAAGTTCTTGCTATGACGATTCTTCTTACAGTTTTTTACGAAGGTATATGTTGTTTCTGCATATGTCATAACCTCAAACAAGGAGCCCGACGGGATCCTGGGTTCGAATCCCAGGCCAGACCCCTCGTAAACGCTCAGATTGCCTTACACATATCGAGGCGTCCCTCTCGATATAAGGTGAACTATTATAGTATCAGACCAAGAGCACTGAGAAAGGATGGAAGACCTATATAGGTTACATGAGAACTCTATGTCAAGAAATTTTATAAATGTATTACTAGTGCTTATAGTTATGATAGTATGCTTCGTGGACTAATGAAGCTGTGGTGAAAAGCCGTATAGAAAGCCGTCCTGGATACGATATATTATACAGGTAAATTCCGGTCATAACTGTAGGTTCGACTTGTGAACGTCGGAGTTGGATTGCATCTACAGGCATGTATAACTTCAACATTCGTATATGTAACTGATTAAGTGGTATACCAGGCTACATATAGTGACTGCCTCCAAGTAGCCAATAAGGCCGCTGGATATGAGAATGAGATCACCATCATCACCCCAAACAAGGGAGGGTTCATATTGTGGACTGCACATTCAGACTTCTATGATACTGCTGTTCGTTCTGCTTTCTAATTGGGCAATTTCACCATGCAGGTCAGGGAGTTGTCTGCCTACATGCCATTGCCACTACCCCGAAATCAACATCAACATGTCATGCGGATTGTGAGTGCGTAACAGATAACTAGTTCAGGCCCTGGATACATTGATCTTCCTAGGGTTTCTATCTTCTGTTGAGGCCTTAACCGACTGCTGCCCTTTCCTTCACTACTAACGAAATTCGATGATATGCATTAGCCTTGGATTTGTAGAGCTAAGAAACATAACAGCAAGATACAGGAATAAAGAATAGAAGACCGGAGCTTATTGGGCGCCCTTATCCTCCCTAACAATACTACCAGAAATAAGAATATGAGCCGGGAGATAAAAAAATTCCAGTGCAATTTTCTCATTGTGGCCTCTTCCATCGTCGTGTAGGATCCGCAGGGCAGATACAATCAAATCATCCTCAGTTCTTTAGACAGAGAACATCATACAAGCTCTCCCCTTTATGATTGAAATTTGTAACTCCGTGTAGTCTTTCTGGAAGACGGCATGGAAAAGACGGCTCTCATTGTAAACTATTATATTGTCAGCAAAATCCAAATAATGCTAGGAATAGAAAACAAACCTGCAGTTGGTGCGGTTGTGGCACAATTGATAACAATCCAATCATTAACAGCTTTCGTCTCTAGCCATTGAAAGTACTGCCCCCCGTTCTTGAATCTTTTGATATGATCATCCACTCCATTATAGTCTCTTAATAGCTCGACTGCCCACTTCTTTTCAGGTATGAAGAAGTCAACTCTACCAGAGGTCGTCCTAGCCCACTCAGTGGAAATCGGTACTCCCCGGCCCGCTACTTTATTAAACGCCCTGTAAAACTCATCTTGATACTGCGCTTCTATAGGCCTAAATTGTGCTGCAGTTGACAAGTTCTGACCGGTGGTAGAATACTTTAGGTTCATTCTTGAAAACTCAGGTAGGATCTCCATACACAGCTGAGTCAAATTGGTGAAACGCGGCGGTAGAGCTTTGCTGTCTTTACCAATAAGGTGTTGAAGCCACCTGAGATTTTGATCAGTATAAAACAACACTGGTGATGTATAAAGGATATTTACTTCTCATGCAGACGGGACGGTAGAACAGCGATATCGTAACTGTCTGGGTGCCTATTGTCACCTGCAATCATCCTATGGACCCAGCCTCTTCTATAACACTCCTCCAACCCTGGTCTCTCGGGCTCCCACATAATATTTCCTTCCTCTGCAATCTCGCAAAGAATATCACGAATATCGGGTTTCAGGTCTTTCTCTTTAAGAAAAGCACGAGCGACACCGAAATCTCTCAAGAATCCGAAATCAGACTCCTCATTTTTGTCCAGGGTATCGACGACATGATGCTTGGATATTACAAATGTCTCGTCAAGTTTCATGCCGGCGCGATAGGTCTAGAGTAAAATTAGCTATACAGTTCAATCTAAAGCGAAAGTAGACCCTATTTAGTCAATCAGTGGAAAGCAAAATAAGGCATACCTCACAGAGGAACTGTATCACCGCCTTTACACATCCAGCATGCCCGTTTGTAAGCGAGAACACGTATCTTTTAGCTTCGTTATCAAGGGTAGCCACCAGATTAGGGCACATGTATCGGACCATACGGGATAAAACGTCATTAAATTCTGACTCAGTATAGAAGAGGCCAATTTGCGGCGATTTCCTATTCAATTGAGGGGTGAGTGTAATGCGTTGTTGTATTGGAATTTCGACTGGGGTATAATAATTGCAGAAGTCCTTATTGTCTACACCGGTCAATGGACTTCCATAGGAGCAGAAGAGAAAAATTCGTAGGTTGTAGTCGGAAGAATTATCCGATATTGGCTTGATAATATCGTTCCAGAATTCCGCATCTTTGTATGAACCCTGGGCCTCGTCCACAATCATAACAACATCTCTGTCGGGGAGGTTTGGGGGGATTGGGCCCGGACACCTTTGACTGATCACCTCGTAAAGTGCATTCCAGGTGTCCCGATCGACCTTATCAAGATATTTTTTCCAATTGGGTAGATAAAAGACATGGCGTCCCTGATCTTTCAGACGATCGCGAAGTAGCAGTGCCAACGTTGTTTTTCCGCTGGCAGGAGTTCCTCTGGCGTGGATAATGGAATATAAATCGATGAGATTGATTGATTTGGTCACTGTGTCCTCTCTAGGGGAGATTTTTATATTATCCACTATCCCCATTGATTATTGTCAGCTATGGGCATGTAAATTTAGGGATAAGATCGAACCTATCCGACAGTGGAGTGTGTTTTTTTTGTCTTCATAAATTATCGCTGTTAGATATGGTCCGCTACAGAATGAAAACTGTGGGAAGAAGGACCAACCTTGCCGCTGGATACTGTGGAGGCCTGAAGAGTCGGATGATACAGCATCTTCATGATCTTCGAGTGAGTGTTCGCACTCCCTACACTTCGCGAGGGAGCCAGCCGTCAAATTTAATTCAAAAATCCCTTTTTTCACACGGACAAGGGATTTTGATCTTGCCCACGGTGACTTCTGCAGTGCACTCGCCTGCAGCCATAATGCGAGGACGTGGGACGTTGGTAGAAGCTGCAAGGTAGGTAATAGTCATTGGCGAGTTTGACGAGTTGATAGTCATGTCTCAAGTCAGTGAGTAATCAGTTGGAGAGAAGTAAATGAAAAGAAATAGAAGGTATGTCTACTTAATAAGGGAGGTAGGATGGAGATGGAATCTAGACTGTGTTAGGTAGGTACGGGCAACTAGGTACCTATATGCAATTACCGCATCAGGCTTACCTGGAAGTCTGGGGTCAGGATATTTCTGCCGCCCATATGAAGGCAGAGGCAACGGTGACAACGGTGATAGAACAATGATACCCGCTTCTAAACCTCCAATGAGTGGTCAGGGAATATCTAATAATAGCAGAAGATAGACTCGGGAATGAAGAGGCAACGCGTGAGATGAGAACGGAGAAGACCAAGGAGAAATCTTATGACAGCAGATGACAGTGTTGACGATGACCAGACAACAAGTGAGATGATAGATGATGGTTAAGAACAGATCTGATGATGGAAGACGTTAGACTTGAGGATGGAAAGGGAAGGGTGACGTGAGAGTGAGATAAAGAGAGGGAAGAAAAGAAGATCAGTGTTAAAGTCCAAATAAAAATTCCCTTTATATGATCTTAGCATTGACTGCTGCTATTCACTTTGCTGTATACCACAGCTAACTATATTCTAAATACTCTCGCATCAGACATTGGACGAAGCATATTATTGTAACTATTTAGCTCTCGAGATCAAGTTACGAAGTATTGTCATAGTCCTTGATATATCTGAGGATTCTGTCATTCGGAGACTTACTTTAATGAGACGATGATTGTAACATGCTCTGACTGTTGGAAACAATTGCTTCTTGGTAACAGAGCAAAAGGATATATTGCTAAAGCTGCGACTACCCAGAAGAGACTATTATCTTCCAACTACTTTCCATAGATTTGTTCTTAATCCTACCAACTATTAATATTATTATTATCGGGCTCGTGCTTGTCACACAAGTTTCTTCTTCTGAAGAACTCTCGCATATTAATCAAGACTAGGGATCTTGGAGCCTAAACCTCGGCTTACATTCGCCGAAACTTAGCGTCATCTACAACGCGGTCAGAATATTCCAGTAAAGTATTCATATCACTGACGTCAGCATTAATAACACTTATGCATTCACAATAGAAAGACAACAAGAAGTAACCTAAAGTAGTACCTCTCCGAGTCTCAGTGTCAGGTAGTTCGGAAAACAAAACCAGCCCTCGTCGTAGTACCCAGGTCCTCGGCACTATAACTAGTTATCAGATCTTAATCTTAGCAAACTCATGCCAATGCTCAGATTCCTAGTAGAATACCTTGCTGGGGTTATCGACAAATTAATTACCAGTCAAGATAGAGACCCTCCGATCTAAGGAGATCCTCGCACGAATAAATGGATAGCAGTCTTGTGATCATTGGCACGGTGAGCCATTAATCAGATAGGGAGATATAGGGGCGATGCTATATGTGGGTAAGAGTATCAAAATAAAGCACACGATGGGATTAACTCAGGAGAAACAAGCAGAATGGCCGTCGAGCAAGGGGCTCCCGACGGAAAATATCCTATGGCATTCGTTTCTCCCTCGTAGGATGATGGTTGTTCAGTGACACTGAAATGAGAAACTTGCGGGGAAAGCGGATCAGCGAGATACTGGCTGGTAAACAGCTTAGTACTGACCATTTTAGTGATCGTTTCACTTCTCGCCGCGTTTGCGGGCTCCTCCTGCTACCTCAATGCATCCGTTCGATTTATATAAGCCCGAGCTCGCTCCTCGAAAGTCGACAGCACTTTATCTCATCATTCTCCCTGCCGTCTCACTCGCCCAGCATACTACCTGCTTCTGAGAAGTGCTGTGTTATCCAGGCATCGTTCTACCTTGGCATAGAGCTGACTATTTTACTTAGTTAACCCATCAGCTCCTGAGTCACCAATGGCTTATCTGACCAACATCGCCATAAATACGCATTCGATTGGGTATTCTACTATCTGCTTCCATCTGACTTCTTCTTATGCCACGAGATCCCTTTACCCAACTAGAATCAAGGCTAAATACCAGAAAGCTGTCAGACTGAGACCGATATGAATAGGATAGTTCGTCACTAACCACAATCAATAGAGGGTTCACAAGACACTATCAACTCTTCATCCTGCTATCGTAATGTAATCGGTAGGCTGCCCGAACGCGCAAGCGAGCCGGACAGCCTTTCCGCTATTCTAATTTACATACATTTTTGAAGCCTAACTTAAACGTCTTTATACCATTAGATTCCCCTTTTCTTGACTGAATTCTCTCGCAAGATATCGTTAATGTATATGCCCTACAACATTACACTCACTGCACTGAGGTGGCGCCCGACGGTGAGGTTGTTACTCACCAGCAGCCTGCTGGGCTGGCTCGGTCTCTAGGATATCTCCGCCTGATGAACACGCTGAAAAGCCTCAATTGCCTTCCCAACGATGAAGCTGTCAAGGCCAGTCATCTTGCGATGACTTTGTTTCTTCTTGTTCTGAAACCTTTTATTTGCAGAGCATAGTTCACTGACTTTGTATTCAGGCAGGGCCGCCCGGCTGACCATGATTTCAGGGATTATTCAGGACACGCACTTTTATGCTCACCCTACGCTCCGGGCCACTCAGTGAGCCAAAAGCAGCGCCGAGTCGGGCCTCAAGCGGAAAGAGAAGGTAACTCCTGTCGATTTCCGCAAGAATCCTGTTCGGTAGTGTAGGAGTGGTTGACAAGCAGCAGCATACGGCCAGTTGTGATAAGCCAGCAGTCACGCTCATATCATATCACGGCCTGAGGTCAATGTTAGTCAGGTGAGATATATCTTTGTTCACGTGACTATACGAGGATCAACAGTTGATCCGGTCGGGCGGCCCCCAACAATGGGATGGCACCACGAACTGACGATTACGTACAGCAACAATGTGATCAGTAATCAAGTCAGGACTGAGGAGTCGCTGACGACACGAGTCAGTTGCCCATACTAGGATTTTCTCGGGATGAGCCGCCAGACACCGCTCATTGGCCCCAATGGTTCAAGATCAACCTCCCTTGCGTTCATGCGGGGGGGATGGATGAGTTTTCTCTGCTCGTAGTGGAAAAGCCAGTTGCATGACCGGTTGTCGGTGAGTCTCAGTGGGCTAGAGAATGCATCCAGAATAGAGAGTACCTTTCTAGAATTACCGAGACATGTTCCACTGCAGGGGGTCCTTACACAACTCTCGTGCATTGGTGCGATCATGGGACAGGTCTTGTCGCCGTTTGTTCCTGCATCAGTCGAACATGGGCGGAGAAATCTTACGTATATCAATCACCCTATCTAAATTCGTCATCCTACAAGGGGCCCCCCTCAAGTTGCTGGCTTTATTTTAAAAGGGGGGGGAGGATAGAGAAAAAGAGAAGGGGGAAGAGAGAGGAAAAAAAAAACCACAGAAAAAATCATTGCTCTCTACTCCGTACATGTGGACATTTCCATGACGGTTCATTAGTTCCATCCTAAGATCCACATTGTTGTATTGTACCTACCTTAGCCCTCACTCATAATATCTAGGTAATTTATTTTACTGCCTCCTTGGGCCTTAGATGCTTAGACGCTTTGTATGAGTTGATCAGCATTAGCTTTGAATCAGAACTATCTCACCTTAGACGATATCTACTATTCGTTACTCTGTTCATCCGAGCGAGAACTGGCAACCGCAGGAACCCAGAAGAAAGTGGATAGGCAACCCACACGGACCAGTAAGTGAGTCTAGCGCCTGTGAGCTAATAGATGTTGAGCCCCAAATGCATAACGCAAAGACCGGGCACCAGCTGATTATTACCACGTATGATCCTTCCTAGCGGTAGGGCAGCCGCCTGTAAGACATCTAGTGACACGCACAGAGTAATGGCTCTCTCTTAGACCGACTTGTCTCAACATAAACAATCAGCCTTCTAGGAAGGCTGATGAAACAGACCCCTGCGATGATTATCATTAGTTTACTGGCTAGCTTACCTGTCCCTGGGAGAAGTTAATCCACCTGCCTCGTACTAGGTTTATCGGCATACTTTCGGAGATAGGCGAGTCTCCGTAACGAGGCCAGCAGGCACGGGCTGCTCAGGTCCACCCAATCCATTTGGAGCTTCGTATTCATTCCATAGGCGACCATACAAGACATCCTTGATCGCGGTACAGCACTGCGCCTCTTGTCAGATAGGAAACCATACTGCTTAGTTTACAGAGTAGACTGGTAAGAGTTGGGACCGCAATCAATTGGGTTATCGTTTTCGTCGCATTTGGTGGGTTACCATTCCTTAGAATCCACTTCAAGTGGCACAGTTGCGGAGTATCCATCCTACTAGGCAGTCGAATCACCGTTCTAGTGGCCATCACGAGAAGATGAAGACGAAGGAGGGGGGTAAGCCGAAATCAATAGTGTATTCTACTTCTGCTCACCTTATCATTAGGAAAAGGTAAGGGTAACCCGAAGCCTTTTCTTTTTGTTGTCATCATCTTTTTTTTTTTCTTTCTTTCCCTCTTTAGTGTCTCATCATGATGTAGATCTCTCATGATGATTAATCTTCTTAAAAAAGAAAATAGACATAGCAGCTTTCATGGTACGATATGGTGGGATTCTCTATCAAGAGGGGGGGACAAAAAAAAAAAAAAAAAAAAAAAAATTCCGGGACAGGTTCTTCAGGTTCATTGCTCGACTACACGATAATTACTTTTGTTAGGGGGGAACTTGGTGGTATGAGATTTTGTCTAGTGATGGGTCTTTTCTTCACGACGTATTCCCTAATATGGTCATCATATTACTTACTCTTACCCTTACCATAGATAATAATAATAGTCGGCTAGTATTATTACCCAGGAAGCGATTCCCATCCGCCTTCCTACGTACTTCGTAGCGTTTCTCTTTCTCCTTCTCCCCTATGTAATACGACATAAGAGAGCTCAAATCCTAGAGGACCCATAGGAGGTAAAACTATTGGTATTATTGGATATATCTTTATCCATACTTATTCATATAGAATTATCCATTATGATAATCTGGCGGGTTTGAGTTTCTAATTCCTTTTCGTATACTCTGTGAGTCGTAGTATCTACCTACTTAGTTGGGAACTAGAGTTCTCATTGTGTGAGTGATTTCCCCTCTTTCTCTTTCTTTCTCTGCCGTCTGGCCTCGCTCTTGAACCGCCATAGAGCCATAGATCTTAATACAACTCTTATACCTCGGGGGGATTTCTTGACTTGACCTACTCGGACCTTAGGAGGTTCAACTCCGCCTCCTGCCCTTCTCATACTAGTACTTTGCCTCTTTCTCACACTCTCTGTGGTATATTAGACATTTTTATGGTTTCTCTCCCTCATTACTACGGATTTACTCCCTGAGAAAATTGACCGTCGAGTATCTAGTCCACCACTAGTCACTCGTTTGAATTGAAGGTCATATGGATAGTACGGGAAGGTGGTGTTGAGAGACTGAGAGAGAGTGATCGGCAGCTTTCACGCTGTTAGGGTAAAACAAACAATTCAATCAATCAAAAGTTGGACTGCCACAGGGAACTGCCAGTGGAACAACAAGATCGAATACCAAAAATATACCTAACCATAGGAAATTTTATTTTTCTGCTACCGATGAAGGTGTGTGTCCCTTTTATTTTATTTTATCTTTTTTTTTTTGAACCCTCTTCTCCTTGCCCTCGTCTGCCTCTCATAAGCTTTCCCTCTCCCCATGATATCACGCTACGTACTGGTTGGCTTGGTTGAACCAATCTTCGCCGCCAACCGACGGTGACCTTAATTCCTCCTACACACTGCCACTGCCACTACCACCTCCAACTGCCACCATTACCTACCACTTTCTCCAGAGTTTCCCTCTCTCCGGGCTAACGTAACCGACCATGCTTCCCACTAACAGCGACTTCGTCCCGATACATTGACTCTCGGAGGCCTGGTTATTCACTGCTACTATTGTTAACCTTCTTTTTTTTAACATATAATTTTTTTTTCCCTCTTTTTTTTTTTTTTTTTTTTTTTTTTTTTTTTTTTTTTTATCCCCAACTATACTCCACACCACACTCCCCTACCTATTGCCTACTCTTTTTACCCTTCTTAAATATTACACTCCCCTCCTTCCCTCCCTCCCTCCCTCCCGCCGCCCCTGAACCCAACCGGCCGTTCGGGGGTCGTGTCAGTTCTTGGATCCCCTCAGCTGTCGCCTATCGCCTGAATTTTTAAACGCGCCGGCCTTGACCGAATGTGCGACTCGACTTGTCGACCTCTTCCCGGACTCCATGCGTTCAGCTCGTGACCCATTGGACGACACAGACCCTCCATTATTCGAGGACGGTTGCGCAGCGTATGTTGGGTGCCGACATCTGCAAGGTAACATTTTACATGAGTACATGTGTGTGCGTGTCTGTCTGCGTCCTGCGTGTATTGTAGCGACCGCTCTCGAGAGTGCCGCTGCTGTCCGACTTTCATCGTGAGTGACGGAACAAGATGGAGCCCGAAGGTTCAAATGGGTCCAAACGGAACTCCATACACCAGGGTATCTACAGTCGTCCGGTGGAACGGCGCCCTAGCAAAAAATCGTCATCCAGGGACCGTCACGGCATGGTCTACCCCGAGAGCTTCAGGGATACAGGCATCCGCACAGTAACGCCAGACTCCACTGCGGAGACTGTGAACCATTCTCCTCTGTCGGACGCGGAGCATAACTCTTCAAGCGCAGCCCCTTCACCTCGTGTGACCGCCAGAACAAGGCCCGCCAACCTAGATACTCGTCGCGATTTTCAATCTTATCATCCCCCGGGTGATGAGGAAGAGTTTCAAGTGGAATCGAAGAGTCAGCGGGCGCGATCTCGGACAACCACTTTGGAGGATCAGCGCAGTGAGCTCTCCCCCAATTCATTTTACCTCAAAACTCGAAGCCGCCTAGGTTCTGTCAATGCTGCAACACCACAATCAAGACACTCAGACGAACCAACTGGCTCAATCGGCTATCCATCAATACAATCGCCCACCTATTTGAGCCAAACCCTCGGACGTCAGCGGGTCAGCCGCGCCTCGGGGGGCTCAAACTTTCTGGCGAGTGTCACTACCAATCCACCTCCGTCGCCTTTGTCGAGTACCGATTCTGCAAAGATACTGCAGTTGATGAAGACCACATGCGGAAGGATGCATGGCATTCTTTCCTTCCGGACCGCAAACACCACCGCTTGGACGTCTGGCTACTGCGCCATCAACGTTGCTACGGGAAGTTTGATCTATCAGGCCAAGGGAGAGCCCGCATTAGCTAAGACATTGATCCCGGACCTTCGTGGCTGCCAGGTCCGCTCCCTTGTCGACCCCGAACTTCGAACGAACTATCTCAGCGTATCTACATTTACCTCTGGTCTTGGGGTGGAGTTGAGGCCTCATGTGAGCGAAACATTTGATTCATGGCTCGCTGCGTTATTGTGTTGGCAGCCAATAAGGCCAAAAGGTGTTCAGAACAAGATGACCAAACCTCAATCGGTTGCGATAGGTGACCGCCGCCTTGTCGATCGCCGAAGAAATTCTGAAAGCACGGTTCAGAAAGAAGCGGCCATTATCAAAGTGGGTAAGATGCTCCTATGGGATAGACCAAATGCCTCGGGTGCTCGACCTTCGTCCGGTCGCCGGATCTCAACATACCGCCAGCAACGTGCGCTCTCGTCATCCTGGCAAAGAGTCAGCTGCACACTGCAGGAGAATGGCGTTTTCAAACTATTCACCGAATCCGATATCACCTTTGTGCACTGCATTCAATTATCCCAGCTCTCCCGGTGTGCCGTCCAGCGATTGAATTCGTCGGTTTTGGAAGACGAATTCTGCATTGTCATATATCCGCAGTATGCGGCGCACTCAGTATCAGGGCTGACGCGCCCGGTGTATCTGGCTCTTGAAAGTCGGGTGCTGTTCGAGGTATGGTTCGTTCTTTTGCGTGCCTTTACAATTCCAGAACTATACGGCCCTGAAACGTCAATCGAAGACAACCCGGCGAAAGCTCCTGGGCCCGATGCTGCGGCCACCTCTATAGCAGATATGTTCCGGATTGAAAGGATGCTCGCCGTGAGAGTAACTGAGGCCAAACTATTCCGTAGCAGGTCGGAGGAGGCCCCTCGAAGTCGCAAACAGTCCCGATCTCATAGCAACTCGACACCAACGGGCGCTGTGAACGATTATTATACGGAGGTCTTACTAGACGGAGAGATCAGGGCCAAAACTGCCGTCAAGTACCGCACGGCGAATCCTTTCTGGCGGGAAGACTTCACTTTCAATGACCTCCCACCTGTCTTATCCCAAGTTTCGATACTTGTAAAGAATCCCAACCCGACCCAAAAAGACTGGTCACTTATCGCGCATGGATCGTATGCCTTGAGTCAGGATAACTATCCTATGCGCGTGTTGGATGACGTTGAGCTCTCCTCTCACGACTCCACATTCGGAAGGGTAGAACTTCGACTGGATGACTTGGAGCCAGGCGTGGAGATCGAGAAGTGGTGGCCGATCCTTGATGATCGAGACCAACCCGTAGGAGAGATGCTGATGAGAGCTCGGATGGAAGAAACTGTCGTTCTTATGTCCCATGAATACACTCCAATGTCAGAGCTTCTCCATTCTTTCACCAATGGACTTTCCATCAATATGGCCCAGATTCTATCGTCTGAACTTACATTGCTATCGGAGGCGCTCTTGAACATCTTTCAGGTATCAGGAACAACCGTGGAGTGGATATCGGCCCTGGTCGAAGATGAGATTGACGGGGTTCACAAGGAGTCGACCGCGAACAGGCTTAGGTATACTACCAGGATTCATTCTAATGACACACGAGAGTCTGGTCAGGAAAGGGAAGTCCTCGTAAGGGATATGGGGCGAACTGCAACTGTGGAGGCCAATCTCCTTTTCCGAGGGAACTCCCTTCTTACGAAGGCGCTGGACTACCATATGCGTAGACTAGGAAAGGAGTATCTCGAAGAAACAATAGGAGAGCGTCTACGTGATATAGACGAGAGCGACCCGGAATGTGAAGTAGATCCTTCTCGCGTGCATCGTTCGGATGATCTGGAACGCAACTGGAGAAATCTTATCTCCCTCACCACTGGTGTCTGGAAATCAATTGCGGGCTCCGCATCTCGATGCCCTGCCGAGCTGCGACTCATATTTCGACATGTCAGGGCATGCGCAGAAGATCGTTATGGCGATTTTCTTCGCACAGTCACCTATAGTAGTGTCTCGGGCTTTTTGTTTCTGCGGTTCTTCTGCCCAGCAATACTAAACCCAAAGCTGTTTGGATTGCTGAAAGGTCTGTGTTTTCTTAGTCTCTAACTGTTGGGATTTCTTCAACTGACACATGATAGATCACCCTCGCACTCGAGCCCAACGTACTTTAACCCTGATTGCGAAAGCTTTGCAAGGATTGGCCAACATGACTACATTCGGGAGCAAAGAGCCTTGGATGGAGCCTATGAACAAGTTCTTGGTAGGCAATCGTGTGGAATTCAAACAGTTTGTGGATTCCATCTGTGCAATACCTGCCGACCGACCAACTCCGATCGTCACGCCCTCCTATGCCACCCCAATTCAGATCCTCGGTCGCTTACCTCCCACATCCCGGGAAGGATTTCCCAGCCTCCCTTTCTTGATAGATCACCCTCGCAGCTTTGCGATTTTGATTCGGATATGGCTTGAAGGAGCACCAACAAGAGTCATTGAGATGGAAGATCTCGACCCGGCACTCAAGAAATTCCATGAAATGGCGCTTCACCTCGACCGGCGAACCAAGGAATGTTTAAGTAAAGCCGAGCAAGCAGAGCGTCCAAGTGGGGATCTCGAGATCAAGTGGGAAGAACTAGTTGACTCTATGGAGCGGTCAGCAACTTTCTACGAAGAGAGCTCCAAACCCACCACGCCGGCCACGGAGACGGCAATTGCAGGATCTGCGTCGATCGCTGGAAGTCACCGAAACTCAATTGGTTACTTTGCTTCGCGTCCGTCTCTCCCTCGCCGGTCGACCGACTATGCCGCCGACGGTGAAGATGATACCCCTCCAAGCTCTTCGTCGGCTACATGGGACCAAAGCCGTGTACCCTTCTCGATACCACGATGGTCGGACACACGTGACAGCACTGGTAGTTCCAAGAATTCTTCTACTTATTCTCTCGAATATCCAGACTCCTCTAAACCTCGCAGGTCTAGTATAACCAGAGAGACAACGAGCAAGTACCGATTCTTTGATTTTGTTCCGGCTACGTCTAGACGCCGGGCAAGGGACCGAGACCAAGCTCAGCAGCAATCCCGGGAAGAACTCCGAAATGAGTTTTGACGGGCAACTTGGGCTACCTTCACCGGCTAACCCATCTATATAGCCCTTTCGCAACTTCCACCTCACGGTGCTGATAGAAAGTGCCATAGCTGTTGCATGTTATTACCTTTTCATCTTTTTGATTTTTTTTTTAGCTTCTCCTCCGGGAGGCTTCTTCTCCATCTTGGAATGCGTTTTGACTTTGGTTTAGGCGACCGTGGAGGCTGAACTGATCGTCCTTGAAAATATTTAGCAGGCGGCAACGGTTTTGTATAACACGGCGGATCTGTGCAAACAAATCCCTGCATCTTACGGTGTACATTCTTCCTTTTCCCCTACACATGTGCTCATGACTTGACGCGTTTCCCTTTTACTTCTCCCGATTTTTGGAAAGCATTTGTCATGGTGTTGATACCCTGCTCTGATTGCTGTTTTTGACGTGGGAAGCGAGAGATCCTGCGAGCAACGTTGGATATGAAACATCATCGTCCTCGGTTGCTGTGAACGGCGAGGGTCTTGTTAAACCAGACTGTTGCAAAAAACAGTGTCTCGATTTGTGTAAATAGTGTCTTTCCCTTCACTTTCTATTTTTGGTATAGACGAAATGAGTATCCAACTGACATGGATAGCCCGCTACTTTTGCTGGTTAAAGTCCTTGAATCATGAACGGTCTATTTGGCCACACGTTAGTTATGTTCAACTGTTAAACCACAAGGGATGACGAAGTTAAGTACGAAGGAACGTAGGAACGGCCAAGCAAAATACGCCATGATACAGATATGTCCACATTGAGAGAAGGCAACAGAGATCTGTAATTACATGAACACAACGTCCCTACATCCACAAACAAATCTTTCCGCTAGCTGTGCCACCTGCTATCCAATTCTTACTACGGTGGAAAACCGCAATAGCGGGTACGGCAGTGATGCCGTCGCCTCCGAGTTGTGCCAGTTGGTCACCCGAGCTACTGTAAACGTCAACAAAGCGATTCATATTTCCGATGCAGAATCGCTGGATATTTGATTGAGGGTTTATTTGCCATTGAGGTCGGAGACTAAGATGTTGAGTCAGTCCTCGCTTTCACTTAATCGTTACTTTTGGAGAGGGGTCATACATGGTAACCCATCGCCCAGTTTGACAGTTGTGCCGTACCACTGTATCGGGCTTCATTTCTTCATCTGAAAGGGTATATCCCGGCTTCCAGGAAGCAATTCCCTTGGCACCAAAGTCGTATAGCTTCAGAGTGTCGTCGTAAGAAGATGTCGCAACCTGCCCGGCGCTATTGAACGCCGCATGCGAGACTGACAATCGACTCTGGTGCTCTCCAACAGGAACAGGCTCGCGACGTGATAGCTTCCGGATATCCCAAAGTCGCATGGTTCGGTCTAGACTAGCCGTCGCAAAATAGTGCGAGTGCGTCGGTAGTAATGAGAAGCCGCCTATCTTTTTCTCGGACAGGCTCCAAACGGCCACCGAGTCTTGCTTAGGTGTGCGCATATCGTATCGACCAAACTCACCCTCCAAGGTAGTCCAGTAGAGAGTATTGGGGTCATCAGCAGCCATGTCCAGGCCAGACAACGGAACATCGTCTGACGCTGAATCTGGGCCGTACCTTTCCACAGATGTTGTCTTTTCTAGATCCATTTCGCGGATAGAGCTGTCATAGCTAGCTGTATATAGATGAGCTGGCTTGGATGGGTGGATCACCATGGAACTTATTGTACGGGTATGTGGCTTAAGGGTTGTTAGAACTGGATCAGGGTCATCGTCCTCTTCATCTTCGTCGTCTTCCTGCTTCACCGAGATTGGCTTTTCCTGTGACGCGTCTAGGACACCGAGATGACCCATCTTGTCTCCAGCAAAGATTAATGGCTTGGTCTCCGATGGATGGAATGTCATGGTATACACTCTCTCAGGGGTAAGCTTGATTCCTATACCACAGTTAGCATATGAAAACACACGCTTGCGCAGCGAGTGTATGTCATACGGCTAGGCTCCCAAGCCTCCCACAGCTGCAATTCACTCATCTCCTTCCTCAAAGCTTTCAGTTCTTTGTCTGTTGTCTTCTTGATATCATCATCGCCAAACGTTCGCTGATAAGGCACCGCGACGCCCTTGGTAACAACATCCACACCAAGCAACCCATCCCCACTAAGCTTTTGGCCCGAAACAAATATGTCATTCAGTGAGAATGAATCTGATTTCCTCACCCTCTTTGCCCTCTCCGCCTCTTGTGAAGCCTGGTATTGCTCCTCCGCTTTCCGTTTCGCCACTTCACTGTCTGCCGCAATACCCCTCAAGCGGGAGGACATGCGTCGTGGCGCAAGTGACTCTTCCTCTTTCTTGGGCTTCTTCGGGGTCGGCTTTTTCTTCGTCTTTGCCTGGGCCCCCGTCGCGTGATTTGGTAACGTCGGCTTGAAGAGGGATTGCGCATTCAGCGATAACTGCTTCAGAAGCGCATCGCGCTCCGCAATATTCGCAAGCCGTTGCTTTTCAAAATCAGATATCTCTTCGTTCCCCATGGCGAGATGCTGAATAATTCTAACCGTAAGTGTTTGCTGCTCCGAATCTATCTGATATAAGAATAGGGTTCTGCGCAGCTTTCACTGGCGCGGAGAAAGTTCAAAGACACGCGCGCAGCCATCGCGCTATCACGTGAGCTCTAGAAGTGGTAATTGGCTTTTGCTTCCATTTATGCAAACTGCAAAAAGCCAACAGAGAGCTCCACCATCACTACATCACTCAGCGACTAGGCACTGATTTTTTAAATTCTCCCCAAATCATTTATATAGATATATGAAAAGCATGCTGAGAGCTCTTTTATTTTTGCAATAGAACTTTTCTATTTTTTTTTGGTCTAGACGATCGCAATGAGTGGACATCTTCAACGTTCGTTGCTGGCAGTGACAACACGAAATTCACTCGCTCCGTTCCTGTATCAGACTCGCACACTCTCTGGATCTTTCCCACGTCCGTTACAATGCCGTTCACAAACATATTCTACTTCGAGCACCAATAAACCCGAAGACCAACCCCAGGCAGAATCTTCCCAAAAAAACAGCGCAAACACGCCAACAAACTCACAGCCTCAGACCGAACACAGCGATGAACCCACAGAACGACGCAGCTATCTGCACAGACGAGCTGCCACAGCTTCGAGACCTGCTCGCAGCGTAAAACCAAATCCTCTTTCCATGACCCGCGGCGAGAAGCAAGTGTTCAACGACCTGTTGGAACAGCTGGGTGCTGTTCAGAATGATGCAACGTCAACTGAAACACAGAAGCCGGAACTGAGTGAGGAGGACAAGAACGAAATGGCGCAGATCTCGGAGATTTTCGAAGAGGTACTTAAGGACATAAAGAAAAAGAAAAAACAGAAAACTGCGACGACTGATTCAGCGGGTGGTCGATCTGCAGAGACAGATATCCCAGTGACACTTCAGAATCTGGAGTTACAGGAGAGACTCCGAAAGTCCGAGTACAGCAGTGAGGATGTTTCGGAGTTACTGGCGAGCAATCAGATATCCGTGGAGGAAGCAATCGAGTTGATTGTGAAGAGAGAAGCAGGAAAGATCGAGAGCGCTCTCCGGGCAGCCATTGATGAAGGCAAAGAAGACACGGGCGTGTGGGACATCTGCAGAGAAAGAATATTCTCCATGCTGCAGCACCTCGGGAATGACCGTCTAGCCCAGGGTCTTGGTCTGGGCCTAGATAAAGACCAAGCGGACAATGCCACTATTGCTGTTACGAAAACCTCTTATCTAGAGGTTCCCGAGTCTGTTCCGATAGAGCCTGTCGTCACGGCTCTATATCCCAAGATGCTCCTCGTGGCATTTCGTCTTCTCAACTTGCACTTCCCCAATTCCCCACTTATCAGTCAATTCCGATCCACGATCAAGTCACATGGCCGTGCCTCTGCCGTTCTGGGTAGCTCGACAGGACTTTACAATGAATTGATCTACTTCTACTGGCGCGGCTGCCATGATATCCCTGGAGTGGTTTCTCTCCTGCGGGAGATGGAGGTGATCGGTCTAGAGCCCAACCATCGCACGTGCGGACTGTTAACCGGAATCGTCAACCAGCGTGATCGGGACTTGAAGCAGCATTGGAAACGGGTGCGCAATGAAAAGCATGGCCCGCGTCGTGAGCCGTGGTGGGACCTGGCGCCGAACCGGAAGGCCATCCGCGAGTTACTCGGACCAGAGGGGTGGATGCACCGTATTGAGCGACGAGTACAGGAGAGAAAGCCTTCACAGTAGTGCCGGTCACACCATGTCTAAAAAAGATGAACATATTGTATATTAAGACAATCACATAATAGAAACATATCAACGCCCACCGAAACCGGGCGTAGTAATAGTACAAATCATACAGGACCACTCATTAGATCTTCAATCCCCAGCTCCTCCCCAGCCCTATCGCCGTCGACCCCACAAACCCTAAGCACTGCTTGAATCCGGTCAACTTCTCCCCGATAGCTGTGCTATCCTCAACACGCCGCTCAATAAACGCCTCCGTCTCAGAAAGATTAGGACTCTGATCCCGGGTCATCACCACTTCCGATGACGCATAAATTGCCGCAACAGACAACCGCTTCGTGTACCACGACGCATCAACCGAAGCATCACCCGCGAGAGTCAAGATCTCCGACGAAAGCGCATGCAATTCCGACAACGACAGAGGGATATTACCCGCCAACGACATGAGCGCCAGAGCCTATAATCAATAAAACGTTTCACCCAATCAGCCCACGATCCTCAACCGCAATCGGAGTCATTTTTTGCGCCTCAGTCCGCCGGGGATAGATGGCAGCAATGACATAATAGGGGGAAGTACATACGTCCTGCCATTGATGCTTTATCTCAGTGTTCATCCTCAACCTCTCCATGATTAAGATTTTCGTCTTCTCCTCCACGGATAGTTTTATTCCGGCCTTCACCCGCTCATCCTTCTCGAAGAGTCCATTCTCCACGCTTGCGCGCAATAATCCTCGGCGACTTGCTAGCCAGAATAGAACCAGGTCGAACTCTCCGCGCGGGAGCAATTGCACTGAGACGTCTAGGAAGCCGCTATCGCGGGCGCCAAGGGTGAGGGCATCACGGGTGAAGCCATGGGTCGGGACGTGGTGGAGCGCAGCGGAGAGGATGGTAGTTTGGGAGTTGGTGTATTCGTGAGCCGGGGGGTCAGGGTGGTGTTCGGAGTGGTAGGGTCGTCTGGTTGGTTGTCCAAGGGGAGCAGATGTGAGGTATGTTGAAGTAGTAGTAGGGTGACAGCGGGCCGGCCGGGTTTGATGATGGAGCTGGCGAGTGCATTGGGGGATTATGGGGCGGGTGGTGCGGAGAGTGGTTAGTTGACGTTTGGAGCTTGAGAGGAAGGCCGCGTGACAACGGGTTAAGTGGTGTGGTTGTGCCATGGTTATCAGGCGTTCGTGTCTGGGGTTTGGTTGTTGCGGTGCAAGGGTTTGGATGCTGTCGGAACTTATTCTGTCAGATTTTCTCGGGTGGGCTTAAGCGGTGGCCTGAGCGGAGCCAAGATTGGCAGTTGACTGGAGGTACCTTCTCCTGTCAGATGATGTCCCATTGTGGTTGCTTTCTCAGGTACCAGGGTTTGAGAATGTTTAATTCTTGTTCTTTTCTTTTTCTTTATGTATTTATTTATATTGTTTCCTTAATTTTGGGGCTGGGGGCTCTTAGATATTCTGATCGGGAGTTGAGGTGAGGGCTGTTACTTGGCTTTCTAGTGGAGGAGAGGCCATGTCAATTGTGCCATGCATAGCCTATTAGTTGAGAACTAGAATCGCTCGGATGCATATCCATCCTTATGGGGTTATTCCTGGTTAATATGGGGTCGAATTATTTCATGGTATAGAGTAGTTATAGCCAGGCTTCACAGAATTATAAATCTAAGATGTCCGGCGTAGAAGCCAAGGTCTAGGATTCGATCATGATTTGGGATATATAGCTGATTTCCTATTTGGGAATGTCTTCCTGTCGTGGCCATCGGAGAAGTCCTCAATCTATCTGTATCACGATGTAGTATGGGAATGGAATGCAAAGAAGAAAGAAAGAAAGAAAGAAAGAAAGAAAAGAAAAGAACAAAAAAAAAGGCTCTAAGAAACACCAATACTTGTAGGCTGGATCTCTCATGGGAATTACTACTAGTGCTCTATGGATAATTGATTGAAGGATGGATGGTAACATCGGGAAGAAAATCAACCACAAGAGGGAAATAATTATCCATGGATGATCGACTGTTGATTTCATCAGAATGACCGTCAAGCGGCATCTCATCTCGTCTGCGATGGTTGAACGCATGATTACGGAGATCTCTTGATTATTTGTCCCGGCCGCCTTTCATTTCCCCATCGGCATAAGTAATAACAGCAAGTCTCAGTCTCTGCTTCTCTCCCTCTTCTCCCTTCCACCCTCCCATTGTCTTGGAGTATTTCCGCCCCCCTCTCGTCCCTTCCCCATTCCTTATTGCCCACCCCCGCGTGGCAGTAATATTGAGGAGCCCAGCGAGAACGCACCGCAAGAAGATTCATTCAGAAAGGCCAACTTGCAGCCCATCACTTCACCCCTGCCAATATTACAGTGTTGACTGAACTTTCCGGAGAGTCTCCGTTTTGGTTTCCAATCGATATTATTGATTTTTATTTTCTTTTTCTAGTTTCCCTTCTAATCCCTTTTTAACTCTGCTCCCCCTTTGCACTTCGACCTTCTGATTTGCTCTACAATCCGGTTTGGGTGTTGAGCATCCACCCATACAGCATCGACATTCTCCAAGGACGACAGTCCAGACCTTCCAAACAACACAACACCACATCTCCTCCCCTTATCCTCCTCCACTTCCCCCATTCTCCCTCTTGATTGCAGCATTACAGACTATCATGGGTGGGTGACTTACATCTTTTTTTTTCCCTTTTGAGTTTTCTTTTTTCTTTTATTGGTGTTTTCAATGTTGATTTTTTTTATGATGATTTTCAATTGCTATCTGCATTTTCTTATCTGCATGTTTCCATGACTGTTTGTTGATTCTATTTCTCTCCCTTTTTTTTTTTTTTTTTTTTTTTTTTTCTTTTTTTTTTTTTTTTGTTTTTGTAAACCGGGATGATGATGATGATGATAGTCATTCTGGGTGACTATCAAAACATCCCATCAACATCAACACCTCCATTCCCATATCCCGAGGCCACCTTGTTTACATTCGCATTCCTTTGGTTTGTCTTGTAATCTAGAACGATGGGTTTCAGTGGTTTTCTAGAACCCAATTGATCCTGTCATCCCCACTGAAGACGGACTGACACCTGCCATACTTGCCCTGGTTTCTGTTATCCCCCCCTTCCTGTCGTCGGTCTGTTGATAGCATCAGCCATGAAAGGTCACTTCACCTCCGGGCTTCCCACTACTGTAGGAACCGGCCGTCCCTTTTTTTGACTTTGTCCCCCTCCCCTCTCATGCCGTGCCTTGGACTAGTAGCCTTACTCTCCACCCATCACCGTCCACCCCCTCCCATCCCGGTCCTTAAGCCGGCCCCTCGGAGGTCGAAAGAAGGGTCAGTCCATCTAAACCTCTTTCTGACTTACCTGATTACCCAAAGCTATCCACCGGGTCGAAAGGCGTGCATTTCGGTTTCCCACGGGAACGCCAATCATACCGCGTCCTCCTTTCATCCTGTCCTCCCTGTCCCGATTGAAGGTCTGACAGACTGGACTGAGTCGGACGGGCGCATTCATTCGCATTCATTGCTTTCCTCGTTGCCCTATTTGTTTTTTTTTGTCTTTTTTTTCTGGCTACTTTGCTTTTTTTAATTCTTCCCTCACACCCCGCCGTTACCCTCCTTCACCTCTACCTCTTCTCTCACACTCTCACAACATCTTTCTCTCTTCTCTCACTCCTCTCTCTTTCTTACTTACGCTCTCACCATTCTGCTCCTAAAACCCTATCCGCATCACCGCTGGTATTTCCTTAATCTTTTTGCTTGAGTTTCCTCGTGTTCTGAAGATCGTCAAATTGGTTGCTTACATTTAAGGTATAATCTGCAGCTGACGTTTATCGACCATATCAAGTAAGTATTGTCCCTCCACACAGTTTGAGAGGACATTGTTTTGATATCTCCTCCATGATGGTGGTTTTTCTTTCGCTCTGATCTTCCCTTTTTTTATCGCTTTATTTCTTTTTCTTTTTTTCCCTACTCTCTGTTGTTGTATTGCCTGGTGTTGGCTCAATATTTGGATCGGTCAAGACACCACCTGTTCCTATCGGTTGGGGGGTGATCATGGCGAGCTGAAGGCTACAACTATACCAGCCGGTGTGGGACGCCCAGGCTCCAGATATCACCATAGTGGTATTCACTGCGACAGTTGCCTAAATCACATGAAACAATTGTATCTAGTCTTTTTTGTTCTCATTCCTTTGAGATGGAGTTTTTTTTCTTTTTCTTTTTTTTTACTTGCCTTTTTTTTGGTTCTCCCTGTTCCAAAGCAACACCCACCACCCACCCTGGTGGCAGTGCATTAGCTTCAGCTGTGAAGGAAACTCCCCACCTGTCTCGCGGGTCCCGTCCTCCGGGTCCTCTATTATTACTCCAATGCTTTGTTAAGCGCCCCCGTCCCCGTCCTCGGCCACGTCACCTGACCTGGCTGGGAAGGCTGCCTTCGGTCCCAAGATGTCGGAACACCCAATTGCAACCCTGGAAAGCCACCGCGCAGATCTCATTCTCCATTCACTCTCCGTCATCCTCTTCGAGCCATTCCTATCCCTGTTTCTTTCTTTTCTTTGTTTCCTCTTCTTCCCCCCCCCCACCTGTGTCGATGCCGGCCGATTACTACGATACTGACCACGCGCAGCGCGAGAGGTCTCGTTCGCCCCGTCGCCGTTCGCGCAGCCCTCGACGTAGCCGTCGCTCCTATTCGCCTCGGAGCCGCTCTCGGAGTCGTGACGATTATCGCCGCAGTGAACGCCGTTCCCGTTCGCCTATGAGTGCTGCAGCAGGTGCCTCTGGGGGACATTCTGGTTCTGGTTACGGTGGACGCAGCAGCTACCCACCTCCTCCGAGATCGTTTGAGGACCGCGCTGTCGCCAAAGAACAAATGATGCAAGCAGTGCGCGAGTCTTCCCAACAAGACCGTCGGGTCTATGTGGGAAACCTTTCCTACGATGTCAAGTGGCATCACTTGAAAGATTTTATGAGACAGGGTGAGCAGGGTCATATTGTGTCGGATGTGTGATGTGCTTTTTGTTGGATTGGAATCCGTGGCTGACTTGGAGGGGGACTATCTTTCCACGCCGTACAGCTGGTGAGGTCATATTTGCCGACGTCTTATTACTTCCCAATGGAATGTCGAAGGTGGGCGCCAATGCGTAGTGTGGCTGGTTCCTTTTTTCCCCTTTTGTGTTTCTGGCTTCTTGTTTTTCCATTTCCCCCGTTGGTTCGTTTTGATGGACTGTTGGGTTGACGGGCTGGGCCTGGCCGTCCGGGATACTGTAGGGATGCGGGTATGTTTCTCACGACACCCCGCTATGTCCACTGGGGAGACCTTGCTGATCGTCACTTAGGATTGTGGAATACGCGACCAGGGAGCAAGCGCAAAATGCGGTCAACACGCTCAGCAACCAAAACCTGATGGGTCGTCTTGTTTACGTTCGCGAGGTATGTCGAGCCGCTCAATCCCGCCTGAGTGTGCTCTCCCAGGTGCTAACAGATCTCAGGATCGTGAGCCCGAACCTCGTTTCACCGGTGGCCCTTCTCGTGGGGATTTCAGCGGCGGCGGTGGTGGCCGTGGCGGTTTTGGAGGTTACAGCGGTGGAGCTGGTGGAAGACAGCTCTACGTGTCCAATGTTTGTTACCCCTATTTCGTACCTGGGATATAATGTGAGATCACAAACAGCAGAGATATTGACTTAGACACGTCTAGCTTCCATTCAATGTTGGCTGGCAGGACCTGAAGGATCTTTTCCGCCAAGCAGGTAAGTGCAATACAGAGGCTTCCCTCCAATGGCCTCGTTTGCCAACCTTCACTCCCATTTTGTATGTGGAATTCGAATCCGTGATTAACCCAAAAACACGATACAGCTCAGCAAGGCACCGTCATCCGTGCCGATGTTCATACCGACGCTACCGGACGTCCTAAGGGCTCCGGCATTGTCGCCTTTGAGTCTCCCGAGGATGCCCGCAATGCTATCCAGCAGTTCAATGGCTACGACTGGCAGGGTCGGCCTCTGGAGGTCCGTGAAGATCGCTTTGCTGGTGCCGGACCGGGCGGATTTGGAGGCCGCGGTGGCTTCGGTGGTGGCTTCGGTGGCCGTGGTGGCTTCGGTGGTCGTGGTGGCTTCGGCGGTGGTCGTGGCGGCTTCGGCGGCTTCGGCGGCCGCGGTGGTTACGGTGGTGGCTACGGTGCTCCTGGTGGTGGTGGCCCTGGCTTTGAGGGTGCCCCCTCGGTGCCCCCTAACCCGTTCACGGATTTTGCAACCTCCGGAGGCGAGAAGGGCCCGGTTATCTATGTCCGCAACGTAAGCCTCCTTTGGCACCCAACTAGCATAGAGGATCTGTGTACTGATGCGTGCTTTAATCATAGCTGCCCTGGTCGACCTGTAACGAAGATCTGGTCGATCTGTTCTCGACTATTGGAAAAGTGGATCGTGCCGAGATTCAGTACGAGCCCAATGGTCGCTCTCGCGGCACGGGTGTGGTCCAGTTTGACAACGCGGAGACAGCGGAAACTGCGATTGGTATGTTTTCGAGGCTGCGTCTTCCCATGCAAACACTGACGTTCGTCTAGCCAAGTTCACTGGTTACCAATACGGTGGCCGTCCGCTCGGCATCACTTTTGTCAAGTACATGAATGCCGGCGCTGGCCCCGGAGACGCCATGGAGGGTGCTGAGCCTACTACCGGCATCACACAAGACCAGATCATGTAATAGTATCGTATCCTTTCCTCCTTTCGACGGACCGATGAGATCGAAAAGTTTGCGATGTGATTACTCCCCGGTCAAATGATTCCATGACCAAGTATTCGTGTGGACGCGATGATGGTATTGTACCGCTTTTGATGCCTTTGTTTTTGCCTTGTTTGTTTTCTTCTCTGGCGACCTGGTTCTATGGGACAAATCGGACCTTGATTCCGCTTACTGTATGTGCTTCTACGGGTGAGTTTGCGATTGACCTTGGTCTGGCTATGCTCTGTATCCCACACCTTGGGTGGGGTTTCCACTAGAAGATTTCGGTTCTGGAGAGGCTCCGTACTTCATTTTCGAGTTGGCTTTGGTAGAAATTGCAATACCCGGTCGTTTAATGTTATGCCAATGCCAATATCCTCGCCTTTCGTGGCGCTAGTTTCTTTCCGTCAATTGTTCTCATGTGCCCCATGCTATGTCCCATCTGATGTCTACCATTATGCATTTCCCAAAGCACACTACTGGAATCTACCTAAGCCCCATCACAAGGACCCCGAATCAGAAATCGCCGCCTCACTTCTATATATGTGCGAGGGTATATACAACTATGAAAACTGGTATTCCAACAAGATCATGTACTAAGTCTGTCACTTCTCGACATGATACTTTTTCAATCTCTACATGACCAGACCATTACAAACCCGATTTTGATTTTATTATTTATTCGATACTACTAGTGAAGGATCGTGAAGTTGTTGGTAGTTACGTACTACTTTCCTACATTCCCCACAATATATTCTCTATCTACCGGAACTTTCCACTTCGTAGAGAAGGGGAAGGGGTCGGAAGGGGGGGAAGGATATATATATATAAAGATTAAGTATCCGTAGAAAGTTCATCTCAACATAAATGATATTTCACGCATAACCTAAATTTTCTTTGTATAATTCATAACCACTCATTGAACAAGAGCAAAAACCAGAGAAACCAATATGACCGATCTAGTAATTCGATCGCGTCAAACGAAGCATTGCATCCGACAGTCCGTTTCGATAGGAAAGATAAAAAAAAGGAAGAACAGAAAAAAGGTACTCGAACTCAAGGTAAAGAGAAAAAAAAAACCAAAACCAAAAACAAAGGGAAACCAAAAACGCCCCGGGGTAATGGCAAAAAGGGGGAATATAATATAATACAGATGAAGAGGAAATTGATGAAACCCAAGTGAAATGACACAAAAAGAAGCCGAACAAAGGAAATGCATATAACCATAACCCACACACCATATCCTCCGGAGACCGGAAACTTGACCCCACGCCTTATATTCCGCGGGTAATGATCCTGTACCCTGTACCTGTACGCCTGCTCATCCGATCATGTGTCCGACCTTGTGTACTTGAACGCCGAAATGATCAGTCTTTGTGTTTTCGTTGTGGAAGAGAAAACCGATCAACCGTTAATAACAAAGGAAAGACATCACAACAAAGGAAACATAAAAGTAAAAAGAAAAAAAGGCCACAGATTGTAACAAAAGAGTGAATGAGCGTGTATGTCATGAAACATACATGCTACTGGTCGGTAGTTGTAAATATTTACAGAAGAATTGAAATGTGACGGGTGAGATTGGCACCCATCGGTGGAACCAGCTTTATTGGCCATCCAGACATCTAAGCTGGGACGTGGGCTGGTGGATAGTGACCCGGAATCTTGAGCTCGAGGGTGGACACGCTATTCTTGGTGTGAGCGGGAGGACGCTTCGTGCCCCCGTTTGACTCGATCATGCTCGGACCAGGGCCGTTGATGGGCACGGCCATGGTTGAGGAAGCTGTATGGACAGAGGGAGGTCCCTGTCCTCTGTTCCAACTGTTAGTCCTAAGTTGACCGGGTCTTGATTCTGGCCTCTCATCTATCGATGTGGGGATAGTGTTGAGAGTGTGATCTGTCACATTGGTAGTGGTAGGCACAGTCGAGGTGCTTTCGCCCCGATTTCTCTGTCGTGCCAGGGAGCTATCACGAGAATTGGTTGTCTTCAATCCTGCAATCAAATTGGGAGCCATACTCCCTCTTTCAAACCCTGCGGTATCTTGGGTGTTATCATAGATGTGCTGCTCCTGCACTGGGTTTTGATGATTGACTGTTTTCATCCAGCTGCCATAATAGCTGTCATGTCTCTCGAAAGATTGGCGCGCGGCCGCCTGACTTGAAGGCTGCACCTGGTCTATATCCATGTCGCGCTCAGATACGGAGTGATGAGTGCTTTGGAGGGGGGATTTGGCATCAGGTAACGATCCGACCGCGGCTAACAGATCTCTCTCGCCAGAACTCTCTCCACTTGACGGTGACAGTGGGGCCTGTAAATGACGCTCAATGTGCACGTCACTGGGGAAACGGCCGCCCGGTTCACGCGGTTGAGATGCCGGGCGTTCTTGGTTTAAAACCACCGACCCTGCCGAGTAGGGCGTGCGATCCGCTTCATCTTCGTCCATAACCCCATCACTGCTTGTCCGCCCGTAACTTGCACCACTCACAGTGCGCACATGTTTCCTGACAAAAGCATTCCTTGCCTCACCGGTCTTGGAGATCAGACTTTCAACGTCTTCATACCACGCCTTCATCGTCTCGTGCGACTCGGCACGGAAGACCCATGAGTGGCCTCGGTGCATCGTCCCCGTTTGTCGCCCTTTCAACATGAATTTATGGGACGTGGAGTCCGGCTGTGAATGCGAACCAAGCTTTTGCTCCGGGAGGTACAGCGACATCATTGGTGTCTGCCATGCTACTCGATCGGCGGACTTGAACTCGTGAAGATGGGTTGGAGACAAAACATACCTGCATCAAATTAGTGACAACAACGTCGAGAAGGGAATGATGGGACCTACCATCCGGGCGTGTAGCTCTTGAGATATTTGCTCTTACGTTCGAGCATACCCGATCTGACCTCTGCAGCAGCGGGATGGTCTTTACCAGGGTAGGTGATACTCTCCACGTCCCGAAGGGGAACTCGCGGATCAACTAGCTCGTCGGTCTCTGCAATGAACGAGTTCCATTCGTGGTCGTGTGGCATCGAGATGGGCCCCGCTCGAAGCTTCTCCGCGGCGTCGTACGCCTCGTCGGCTTCCCGTGTGAGGATGTTGGCGTAGGTTTTGTATGCCTTTTGAATTTCGCTAACCACGATGGATTCTAATTCGCGGCCCGAGTTTTCCAAATTCAAAAACGCCTGAATCACAAGTTAGCAACTCTATGTCAATGCTACGCTTGATGCGAGGTCCCATACCCGATGCAAATAGTTTTCTTCTTCAATCTGCTTTTCAATCTGCTTATCAACACTCAGGCGGATGATGAACGGGTCACCTTTTCCTGCTGTGGCTGCAGGATCCGTGTCGACCAGGCCTAGGGCTTCGTGCAGATGACGGACGGATTTGCGGGTGGTGTCAACTTCCTTCTCTACTGAGTTTCGAAAATCACCCGAAAGGCTCCTGATCTCTTTGGTTTTCTTTTGCAGGTCGTTTCGGAGCCCCATTAACTGAGCGACCAATTCGTTTTCCACCTCTGCAGCTTTGCTGGCTTCCTGATACGCCTGCTTATGGAAATTCCGCAAGATATCGGTCGCATCTGCAAGGCCGCCAGTTTTGAGAAAGGTAGGGGGCGTCGCCGAATTGTTGATGATATGTGATGCCGACATGAGTAGTTTGGACCGAGTTTCGTAGGATTTCTGGAGTTCTCTAAAGAACACAATGAGATCCTTTAGGACTTTACGCCAAGCTGGTTTATGTCAGAAACACGGATTCTTGTGTACAAAGGGTACACAGCTGCACTGTGCTACAGAAAAGGCCTTACATTGAAAGCGATCTGCTAAAACCTCCGTTGGGTTCCCATTTGTAGGAACAGGGATGTAGAATGCGCTATTCTGGTCTTCGATGCCATCGACGCTATACTTCTCCTTATCGCCTAGGACTAGGCTCCTCACACTTCCTGCGCGCATGCTCCTCTTACTCCCGCTGCGTCGCATACTGCTTCTCTTACTGAGGGAGGACTTCTTTTTCAGAGTACCGGATCGTGTGGGTGTTGCGGAACGGGAGTTGGACATCTGAGATGCGGAACGCTGTACGGCGGCAGATGACGGGCCCTCGAAAGCGACGGAACTACGTTGGCTGGCGACATCGAACTCCTCATGAAATCGACCGTTGTGAGTGACCGAGGGCGTGATGGCACCAGAAGCAAGGTTGTAGCCGGAGTTGGAGGCTATAAAGGAGTTCGGTCTCGAAGCGGACCGCGAGCCATAGCCCTGACCTGAGAATATGGAATTTCCGGGCTGTGAGATGGCGCCGTAAGTGTCCTGCAGAGGAGTCTGCGACCGGACCACTGTGGCCATGGTTGATAGGGTAGAAGAGAATGAGGGGGAGGGGGGCGGCGGCGAATGGCTTTCAACAAGGCGAGCAATTGGGCGGTGCAGACCAGGCCCGTGATCGAGAGTGTCTTAAGTCCGACGGCTGGTCGATGCGGGCCGAGAATAGTAGTGGTGAGAAGTATAACTAGAGCCAGTATTGGAGAGGGGGTGTGTGTATGTATATGTATGGAGTAGTGATAAAGAGGGTTCGAATTTCTAGAAGGCAGAAAGAAGGGGAATAGGAGAGAAGATCAACAAGAGATGTAAAAAAAGGAAACCTATCTGAGATTCGAGGAATTAAAAAAAAAAAAGGAAAAAAAAAGGAGAGTGATAATTTAAAAAAAGTCCAGATCGGGTAATGCCCCAATTCCTAAGATAAACCACCAGAAACGGTTTTCTGGAATTGGTTACCCAGCGAACGGGGGGTTTGGGACGTGACCTCTTTGAACTAAGCGCGCGTACTAAAAGCGTCCAGAGGGTCTGGAGCGAACTGTTTGCGGGGGGTTCAAGTAAAAGGGTAACGACCTCCTAATCTTCGGTGATAGTGTCGCTGTCGTCGTCCTCCGTCCGGCAGTAGTTACGGCCGATCCTTCATTAGAATGTGCCCCACCGGGTCTACTATTAAAGGATTCGGCGCTGGGATGGGATCAATAATCAGAATAGCCGTCTTTGGCTTGGGGGGGGGGAAACCGAGATCATGCGATATTTGAGTTGTGGTTATCACAGTGGAAAAGGGCGTCGAGGAGGTCAAAAGTACGGTCGCAATGAGAGAGTGAGGGGCTATCTAAGTACTATGGTTAAAAAGTCTTTTTTTTGACGGTTCCGGATGACGTCTACACGCCCGGCCAAAAAGATTTTCAAGGGCAGATGCGACGTTATGACGACCAAGAACTGGTACTACGACTGGTTCCCCAAGCGGTGGAACGGACTCCCGGACCCTAACCAAACTTCGGCTGAGCACCAGGGAACTGACCTCACGAGGAAGAATCAAGAAGAGGATTGGAAGAAGAGAATCAGAATGGGGGGGAGAAGAGAGAAGCATCCATGGAATGGGAGGCGAGAATGACATACCGAGGTAGAAAATGGTTCCAACCTACAGCGGGCAGCAATGAAGGATGGCAGCTGAAGGAGAGAGAATGTTGTCGTCGATGATAATAATACCAGTAAGAATAAGAATAATAATACTCTAAAGTATAGTAATTAAGTTACTTTACTTTCAACAAGAGTACCAACTGTTATTTGGTAAACTCTCTGTACTAGGTACGGAGTACTGCTAGTACTACCTAGTATACTTTGTAGTAGCGAGACCTCTATGGTTACGTAGCTCGTCTCCGGTTAACCACTCTATTGTCCTGATGAAAGAGAACAATTAAAAAAGCAAGCATGAAAGTAAATCCCTAACCGCCGTTGGGACAATAGGTCGAGTCCCGAAATATTCATGTTACTGACTCAGGGTTAGTGTGAGGTCTGTATACTACTAGTATTAACTTAGTACTTAGTACCTTAGAACCCATGTCCCTAGTCAGCGTATCCTCCTTTTCCTTTGCTGATTTGATTTCTCTTACGACTTTCCAAGACTACCTGTACGGAGTACTAGGCCAGAGAATGCTAGGAGTAGTTTGATTACCATTTCTATTATTAAGCATACCATTTGGATTTGTTTTATTTTATGTATTTAATTATTATTGTTTTTTTTTTATAAAAAAAATGCCGTTGCCTGTTCACCAGCAACCAACCATTTTTCTGCTGGGTTGGTTCAGGAGTATGCAGTAGTGTCAAGCCTATATTGATTTAATCAATATCCAACCAGACAGAAACAATGCTCAAGATCTAGCGAGGCGAATAATAATTACGGCACGTCGCCGACTAGTCCAAATAAAAATATCCATTGCCAACGTCACTACCACTAGGTTACTCAAATCATTCGTTCCCCTGGGGCCGAGTGGACAGTGGCTGGGTCTACACTGAGAGGCTGACCTGTGGCTATGGTCGTCCCCCTTCGCTCATGTCAATCGATACGCCAATCAAGTATCCCGACCCATGTCCTTGTGGATCAAATTTAATCATACGGAGGAAATCATCATTGACTGAATCTTCCTAGCGTCTGCCATAATTGTTCTTCATGTCTTCGTTTGGTTCCTTTCCCCCCTTTTTTTCCTTCCTTCCTTCCGTGCAGTGGCAATATCTCCACTAATTTGACACCTTCCTATAGGTTAAGAAAGAGAGAAAAAAAGGAGATATTCGGGCCGTGCTTTTGGCTTCCTCTTCGGGATACGATGAGGCAGTAATTACAGTACTCCGAGTAGAACTCTCTCCCGAGAAGTAGTTACAAAAGAAAAAGGAAAAGACAATTAAAAAAGCCTCTTTTATTCGACGTCATGCACGGTTCATCGCTGTCCATGTCGATCTTGCGGAAGGTTTCCAGAAAACTGGTTCGGGCAGATTCCCGTTCATAGTCACAGAAATACTCCTAATTGAATTGGGTTTTTTTTTTTTTTTTTGTTTTTGCTTTCTCATACCTGACTAAGGTTGTAGTTAGTAGTTATTAGCATCGTATACAAAAGTACGATTGTCTACTCAACGTAGTACGACTAATTGTATTGAACCAAAGGATGATGCTCCACGTCCTACCCCCTTTTTGTAATAGACATCTGGGCCCCTCCACCCACACTCCCTTATTCATGTTTTCTTCTTTTCATGAGATCTCTCAGACGTGTCTGAAGCTGTGACAGACCTTGCAGAATTTTGTCGACCCTTTCGTAAATAACTACCGGTTTTAATGCATGGAGTTACATCTCCCTGGGTCGTACCACAGAAACCGCCACCGCCATCGTTGTATACATAGTACACCCTCAAATTAACCATGAGGGGGGAGGAAGCAAAGAAACTCTAGTATTTGCAGCCAAGGTTGTTTGTATAGTGCCGTAGGGTTAACGGCGGCGAGTCAAGGAGGATGATATCATATCCCCTGACTTTCCCCTGCATCTACCTTGCATCCCTTGAGTTTGCTTCGATAGATTGACAGTGTTCTATCAGTTCCATAGATCAGATTGGTAGGGCGTTCCGGTTTCCGCTGTCTCTTACGTTATCTTGAGATCAGCCCAATCGTTATTGATGCCTGAATATCAAGGCGGTGATGATTTGATAAATCAGCCATGTGATTGGCCAGTCATGTGCCAGACTTCGTCATGCCGGGGTACCACTACCTCTACACAGCACAAGCTTGTATCAACATTAAGCTCAACGATTGAGGATCTATAAATGCTTCCATCGTGCAACTTGCTTTTGCTCTATTATAGGGCATATTGCTGATTTTTCAATCATTGGTAGATCCTTGTGGCATGTGCTTGCAGATAGACCACCGTTGGTCTCGAAACATCCCTCACTGCTTCACTCTAAATATAATCGCAATGCACATTGGAGAATGACATGACATGCATAGCCTAGCAGATATTGTGTTGGCCATGCGCAATTTGTCCCTTACGCTAGAAAAGTAGTCTCGCCGCCATCCACGCTCCTACCTTCATGTTGGTCAAGTATGTGAAAGATATCAACAGAGAAAACATGACCAAAGAACAATGCAATCTCCAGTAAAGAATTTTGCCAAAGTTGCTAGCTAAACGTGTTCGACATATGAGGGTAATTTTACACAAGGATACTGGGAATCAGCAGATTGAAAAGAGACCTGGAAACCAAACTATATTCATGAGGCGGGAGCCTGGGATGTGGGGACCTCGATACCGTATGCTTCCTTGATTCTCTCTGCCCGTCTCTCCGCGTAGCCGGGGCCATAGAGACCTATAAATCACATCAGCGATATTGTAATTTTCTATCAAAGCCATGGCCGATTGAATGGACATACCTCGTCCCTCGCCCAATTCGGCAAGAGTCTGCTCGGCCGGGGTTCTGTATGCCTTCCGCAATTGCTGCCGACGCTCGAACTCATCAACATCGGCGTCCTTCTTGTAACCCCACAACGATCCGCCGGTGTATTCGAAAGTGCCCATGGCGGTTGCCAGTGCAGCACCGTAGCCGAGAAGGGCGGGGAAAGTCCGGGCTGACAGCTGTCAGAATAACGGGACGCAATTGCAAGTTGACAGAATATATGAAGACAGACCTCGTAGACCCAGGATTGCACCAGAGAAGAAACCACCCAATGCGACGTTCCAGTGATCCTCCTTCTCCCGCAGGTTGGCGGACGCAGTCTTCACGAACTCATAGGTACCTCCCATTGCCGCTGAAATTACAGTTGTCAGCAAAGTCAAGCCTAGCACTGGTCGATTCCAATTGCATCCATACCGAAGATACCGATTGTGCTGCCGCTTCTCACGAAGACACCGAATGGCCCAACGTTCTTCCTGGTGAGGGTGTTCTGAACTGCTGAGGCGAAGAGACCCACTCCACCAGTGAGCATAGTGGTCTTCATCGTCGCCTGGATCGCATCCTTAGGATGGTAGCTGTGATCTTCAGTATGTCCAGCCATGGTGGCGGTTGGGTCGGGAATGGGCTTCTGCTTGTAGTGGGCGAGTCGTTCGGATGGTTCGCTGGGATTTTGGGAAGTCGCAGTTTCTGCCATGGGACACCGCCTTCCCGGGCTTTCCTAGAGCTTCATGTTTAGTGATGAGAGAGCAGGTGGCTTTGTTCACCATACGACTTTGTCGGTCTCTTTCTCTGAGGTATTCAATATCCGACCTATAATAACTGTCCCTTCTTTTAAAACAACCCCTATACTAGTCAACCGTGTTGGTGGCGGTGAAACTATCACCAAAAGTTGCCGCCCGCTTGCTCCAGCAGCAGTGGGCTCCCCGCCAGTCCAACTGCCACGCTCATTCTATCAGAATCGGATGATTTCTTGGCTTTCTGGTGCTAAAGCACTGCAGATCTACCTCTGAAAGCATAATAATAATAACTATTTTTATTGAAATTTTTCTTTGAATAACTTTGGATCCCCCGGTCTGATTTCCGCCAACTGTGAGCTCAACCGAGCGTCCCCATGACGTCCTTTCAACGGTCAGGTACGTAGCTTCGCCCGATGCGGGAACGCATTGCTTTACCATGCCTTCGGTACTGACATGGACAAACCGATGTTCAGGCAAGACTGCCCCCCGTCTTGTACAGGATATATACGAATATGACCCTGCTCATCCTCCGGCGACCAACCGCAATCTGCTCGCGGACGTCCCGCCAGTGTTTCCTGAATACTACAATGGACCGCTAGAGCACATCTCACCGGCTGCATGCCGCCATAACTTTGTATCGAAACCAGCGCAGAGCTATGTCCCCGAGTTAGAACAAGGCAACACTGGTGCCCCTACAAAGGTGTCGGCCATATGTTTGAGGTGCCGCTATCATTTGCAGGTTGCTGTGAGCTCGACACCCGGCATTGGCCAACCTAGCGCGAGATTTTCAGACCACGTACATCATTTAGTATATAAGTCTGGAAATTACCGAGGCGGCGCTGCACTGGAGGAGGTCAACCCTAGGGGACAAATTTTAGAGACATTCCATTATGAATGTTCATATCTATCTTGCTCTATTGCAGTATCTGTGCGGTACGCCTCGCCCGTCCTTGATGATGGCCAGGTGCGACTGTTGATTGACCCCGAGATACTGCGAGAGCGGGCGAACGAGGCATTTACAGCCCATCCTGACCGTCTTGAAGGAGTTGCTCCGCCCGCACCTATCAATGTCTTGCTGAACTTGCGTACATATATCAACAACGCTCTTCTTGATGGCCAGCAAAGCAAGTCAATCTCAGCAGTGAATAAAAGATTCATGACATGTTTTGGTGTAGAAGGGAGGCCCTGCAAAGACTTGTTAGAATTCCTAGGGTTTAGCTCAAAGGTTTGTAAACTTTCACCTTAACATATGCTTGCAGGTTGCACCATGATTAATATTATGACTAGAACGAAGGATACTGGGAGCCTCCTCGGCCGAATCCGTGGGCAGAGTTTCCCTATCGCGACCAACTCAAGATATTCCTCGATGACGTTATACACGAACTTACAGCACTCATAGAACAAAGGCCGGTGGTAGAGAAGAAGGGCCACCAGCTAGAATTTGATCGTAAACCGGTCTTCAACGATCTCCTCTATGTATTGGAGTCTTTGGACTGTATGTATTTTCCAGCAATTCCTACCACAGTATGCATGCTAATACCATCTAGACCCGAAAGCCTCACGATCAGATGAATTTCAGATGGCTCCTCAACCGTGTGTCTCATCTGAGCACTGTGCCCTTGTGAAAGAATGCTGATCATGCAACAGTTACTATGAAGACCTGGGTGTCGTCGAGGATATGGCAGCTTCATCAATCATAGAGGCCTTTAACCGACAAGTCTCAGTGGATCCTGCCAGGACACCTGTCTACCTAAAGTGTCTGAAGTCAATTGGGGCTCTTCGAGGAGGGGAAGATGGCTCTCTTATAGACCAGGCAGTTCAAGTGGCCTACTCTGAAGGGAAATACACCGAAGAGGATGTGATCGATGCCTACAAGTACTTTGGTTTAAGCCACGACGACCAGCGACTCACCGAAGAAAGCATTATTGGAAAGTTTTACGCTTATTTAGGCGCCACTACTGCTGTCCAGGAGACTGAGACCCGTAGACAACTATGGAGGATAGGAGATGACAGGCGGAGTGAGCGGATCAAGGCAGCAGCAGAAGAAAGTATGACTGAACTGACCCGATCGGAAATTGCTATCAATGAGATAACTAATAGCCATAGGGGTGTCAACTGCTGAGCAGGCCCAGGTTTTCCTTGGGGTTAGTTCTGATACACCTGATGATTTTGTTATGGCAGTTTACACAGCTAAAGTATTGCCTTCCTGCCTGAAATCTAGTTTTAAGTCCTTTACGTGCTGATTTCACTTAAGGTCAACGACAATCCATCGAGCAGGGATCTTGTTCGCCGTGCAGTCCAGCTGCTAGCCGAGGAGCGAAAATCGGAAGCCTTAAAACATTTCCTCAAGACAGGCGAAATGACTGCCGGTGAGATGGACGTTGCCGATGCTTATCGTCTACTTCAGATACCCGATCGTACCGTGGATGAGGGGGCTATTATGGCAGCATACACAATTTGTGTGGATGAAGCTCCAGCACAGGCTGAAAACTACAACCAGGCTTTGCGGATTATCGCGAAAGATAAGAATAGCCCTCTGCTGAGCAATATGGTTTCCGGTTCCACCGCTAAACCTGACCGTAACTTAGCTGAATGGCCAGTTGGACTGCAAAATATTGGCAATACCTGCTACCTCAACAGTCTATTGCAATTCTATTTTTCTATTCGTCCATACCGTGATATGGTCTTGGACTTCGAGAATTTTAAAATGGAGATAAATGAAGACATCTTGAGCCAAAAACAGGTGGGATCTCGGAAGGTATCACAAAAGGAAGTTGAGCGGTCTCAAAGGTGTACGTGGTATTTTTTTTTCTTAAGTACGCGTATTCGATGTGTATAGCTTACCACTATCTGCTCCAGTCCTTAGAGAATTGCGAACTCTCTTCAACGACATGATCACTGCTCCGGCAACATATGTGGCTCCCACCCAAGAGCTGGCGCGGTTAACCCTGATCAGCCCTTCCAACGAAGCCGCGATTCGTCGCCGGTCGACGATGTCTGGAATTCGGCCTAGTGCTCTTGGTGAAATCAACGGCGTGCCAGTTATGGGGCCTCTCGGGCCCCCACAGCCGACTACGGAAAGCGAAGCCAAGGGGTCCATAGCTCCCGAGCCAGAGAAACCCCAGCGCTCAACGACGAGCGATGTTGATAGCGAGGCAACTCTTGTTTCTGATGGTACTAGAATTGAGGCCGCAGTTTCGCCTTTTAATGACAAAGAACCTGAGCCCTTACGTACAGATTCTGCAAAGACGGTCACCCAGGACGTACCAACACCTGAAGCAGTTGAGGATCAACCATCTGACAAACCGGCTTCTGATGGGCGGGGTGAGCCATCTAGCCAGCCACCTCCAGTTCCCCCTCGGCCTGGTCCACAATCTGACCCGCAGAAGCAACTTATTGAAGAAGTAGAGATTGGGGCTCAGCAGGATGTGACAGAAGTAATCAATAATGTATTATTTCAGAGCCAATGTGCTATCAAGCCAATTTCGCTTGCCTCGGATGGTGAGCAGCTCGACCAAGTGAAAGAGTGAGTTTCAATACCGATTCATGTCATGTTCTGAGCTAAATTATGCTATCCTTCTTTAGCTTGTTTTACGGTAGATCCAAGTCCTACATCCAAACAGCTGAAGGGGTGCGATCAAAAGAAGAATGGTGGTGTGATATCAAGATCGATGTCGCAACCGGATCACGAGATATCTATGCTGCCATTGACGGTGCTTTTGATGTCCAAAAAGTTAGCGTAGATAATTCGGTGGCAGAACAATTTGGCGCAATCAGTAAACTACCGCCAGTTCTCCAGGTTCAGGTCCAGCGGGTCCAGTTCGATCCTGTCAAGAAGCGCTCCTTCAAGTCCACACACCATTTAGAACTGAAGGAGATTATTTATCTTGATCGGTATATGGACACCCAACAACCCGAAATTTTGAACCGACGTCGCCAGTGTTGGGAATGGAAAAATGCATTAAGAACACTCGAGGCTCGTCAAGCGGAGCTACAACGTCAAAGTGTATGAATAAAGAATGATAGTTTTCATCTATATTGCAGAGACATGCTAACTTTTCTTAGGAGGCAGATGGCCTAGACATACCGGGCTTATTCGACAATGCTAGGGAGGTACTAGAGGAGCTGAACTCTATGAAGGAGGACCCTGAGACCACCGCAGATGCGGTTCATATCAACACAGAACTTATACCTGAGCTTAAGCAACTTTCTCAAATAGCAAGGGCAGAGTTGAACTGTAAGTGTTTTGTTACGCCCCTTTCCTTGCTCTCAACTTCCCAAGTTCCCCATATAGTTTTGACATATGGTTTGATTATTATGAGCAATTATGCTCACATGTTTCCTAGATATCGAGGAAGAGATCAAAGATTTACAAGCCATGATCTCAAGCCAGTTTGCTGACTACAAACATTTGGCCTATCGTCTCTACGCTGTATTCGTCCATCATGGCTCTGTTGAATTCGGGCACTATTACATTTACATATGTGATTTTGAACGGAATGTTTGGCGGAAGTATAACGACAACTATGTCACTGAAGTGCATGATCTGGATGAAATATTTACGAGCCAGGATCGCCAAAATCCCCCGACTCCGTACTTTCTGGTATACGTCAATGCAATTATGAAGGACCGTCTAGTCAGCCCCCTTTGCAGGGAGATACTTGAGTCTCCAGAGGATCAGCCAAGTGCAGACGTGGGAAATCCTACGGAGGGGGTCACTGCGTCGACAGCTGAAGAAGATGTGGATATGAACCCACCGGCATACGATGAGATATGGACTGACAAAGGCACATCAGGTACGGAGAATAACCACCATATAGAAGGTAAAACGAGTCCCACAGGCGTAGGGGGCAACGAGGCCATTGGCGGAGCGCCATCGAACAAAGACACTGACTTCAATGATGTGCGATGGTAGGCTCTGAAACAAACCTTCCGACCGGAGTCGCAATACTGAATCCATTGAAGCGAAAGGGGTTAGATGATGTAGCTGGCTCAACCAGCTAGGCTGGGTGGCCCTCTGTGCAGCGACACCTGACTGCGATCTCAATGCCTAGTGCGCTTATTTTTGTGATTTCGCCTATATCATTCTGTTTTCCTGTAGTCTCTAGATGAGATTTGGCGGCTCATCTTCAGCGAAAGGTGCTATGTCGAAGTGATGGACACGGAAATTTCCATTGAGCAAGACGACTTTTTTGTTCTCGCCATTTTTTTCCGATTTCGAGCCAATGAGGGAATACTTAATTCGAAGTACCTTGGACTTTTATGTCCCAGGCTTTCCCTGTGGCCAATGCAAACAAGCCCATCCAAACATTTGCAGAACTTCCATGTCGATTATGTGATGTCGAGTTATTGTTGTATGTGCACAGCAACAGGCCGGTATTTATTGTTCCTGTAAATAGCGGGTGATACCATTAGTTATGATTGTCTATGATGTACAATGGCATGCGTCTGTCTGATCTTACTCGAAATTGATCACGTGACTAGATTGCGCTCAGATATCCGACGGGCGGGCCGCGGATCGGAAACGGAATGTTGCCCGCTATCGGCAACGTGCATCGGCAGTGCAACATGCTGCCTTCATTCTAGAAGCTGACGAGTTGTGGGCTCATAAGATTGGGATTTGGCGTAAACAATACAGAATTAATTTGCGATATAGATCGTGTAAATAAAGCGTGGTTATCCCTTTAAAGCAAGCGATGGTTAAGAGTTTGTTTTCCAACTTCCCACGAATGCGGGGAAATCCCGGGGCACTGGAGTAGGATTTACGTATGAACACTAGCAGTCTAACGCCGGATACGATACCGGTAGCTTTCCGCGCCTCCGCAACAACCCGCTTTTTTATATCCGCGCCCTCATATATCCGTGATCTTATATATCCGTTGGTACGCGCTGCTGGTGAGCTTGTGAGCTTAACTACTAACATCCTAATCTACTAATTCTGAGTGTCTTTATAAATTCTTACAAAAGACGCTGACGCCTGAGTTCATCGGCTGCGACTCTTGACAGCAAGACAGTAGTGCTCTCTTAACACTGCTAGGCTCTCAGTTCACCATGCCTTCACAAGTTGCTACGTGTCTGCGCCTTGCGCGGCAATTTTCTGCAGACCCGAGCAAGGTAGCGTTCCTATTCTCGTGAAATTGATGCTGGGTTATACTGACGAGCCTTCTATTAGCATCAACGATTCCTTGCGCGCGCATTTTCGAGCAGCGTCCGTCGCTCTGAGATCAACAAGGTCGTCTCCTCTGCGGAATTAGCAGTTAAGGACATCAAGCCTAACTCGACCGTTCTGGCAGGTGGCTTCGGTCTCTCTGGTGTACCGGATACTCTGATCAATGCTGTGCGGGCGAACTCTTCTATCACTGGATTAACGGTGGTCAGCAACAATGCCGGTGTGGATGGAGCGGGTCTTGGTCTTCTTCTCGAATCTAAGCAGATCTCGAAGATGATTGCTAGCTATGTGGGCGAGAACAAGACCTTCGAGCGCATGTACCTAACGGGAGAGATTGAGTTGGAGTTGACACCACAGGGTACATTGGCTGAGCGTTGTCGGTCGGGTGGTCATGGAATCCCCGCTTTCTACACACCTGCCGCTTTTGGTACAGTCGTGCAGACTGGTGAGCTGCCTTTGAAACACAATGCTGATGGCACCGTCGCTCTGCGGAGCCAGCCCCGCGACGTCAAGGTCTTTGATGGCAAGAGCTATGTCATGGAGGAGTCTATCAAGGGTGACTATGCTCTTGTTAAGGCTTACAAAGCTGATAAGTTGGGTAACTGCCAATTCCGCTATGCTGCCCAGAACTTCAACGGTGCCATGGGCCGCAATGCTAAGGTGACGATCGTTGAGGCTGAGCACATCGTTGAGCCCGGTGAAATCGAGCCGGCTGCTATCCACCTGCCCGGAATCTACGTCAAACGTGTTATTCAGAGCACGACACCGAAGGGCATTGAGAAATATACCTTTGCAAAGGAGGATGGTGAAGACGCTGCTGCTCTGGGTAAAGGTGACACCGCCGCCAAGCGTGAACGTATTGTCCGTCGTGCGGCCAAGGAATTCAAGAACGGGATGTATGCAAACCTGGGTATTGGTATGCCCATGCTAGCGCCCAACTTTGTCGATCCTTCTGTGGAAGTCCAGCTCCAGTCTGAGAACGGTATTCTCGGATTGGGCCCCTACCCTAAGAAGGGCCAGGAGGACCCGGATCTTATCAACGCCGGAAAAGAGACCGTTACACTTGCTCCCGGTGCGGCCTGCTTTGGCAGTGATGAGTCCTTCGGCATGATCCGTTCAGGAAGAATTGACTTGACTATTCTTGGCGCTATGCAGGTGAGCGCCAGAGGTGACTTGGCTAACTGTAAGTTCTTCCGTGCATGATCATCTTTCGTAAAGCTTTAGTATGCCTCTGTACTAACTGTAGCCTGGTAGGGATGTTGCCTGGTAAGATCAAGGGCTTTGGTGGTGCTATGGATCTGGTCTCTAACCCCTCCTCTACTAAGGTGGTTGTGACTATGGAGCACACCGACAAGAAGGGCAACCCTAAGATCGTCAAGCAATGCGAGTTCCCCTTGACCGGCAGGTCTTGTGTCAGCCGTATCATCACTGAACTCTGTGTCTTTGATGTTGACTTCACTGACGGTCTTACCCTGGTTGAGCTTGCCGACGGTGTCACTGTTGATGAGGTCCGGAGCAAGACAGAGGCTCCGTTCAAGGTTGCTGATGATGTGAAGCCTATGCTGTGATCACGTCCGCTTATACCCTTTTGTTTACATGTCAGAATGTCACCACCAAGTCACAAAACTTATGGGGTTTATGGGCGTATAGTTTGTGAAGTTATAACGGGTACGGAATGTGCTGTATATACCATTTCTTTTATCAAATAGTTCAAAATATTCAAGAATATGCCATAAAAAGTAACTGTACATTGTCCCCACCGAATGGTATTAAGGATAAGTGAGAACCGGCGAAAATGATCTTTCATCCGCGATGTATATTCCCGTCGCAGTAAATAGTAGTACATTGAAACATAAGTATACAAATCCCACCATCCAACCTTGGCTTCCAATATTGCCAATAACGCTGAACCCTAGCTAAACCTGAAAAGACCCTTCAACCTCGCGCTCACTCTCCCCCAGAAATCCCGTGACGGAGCCTCCGAGAACTCTTTAATTACATTGTCATAATAGTCTGGGTTACCCGTGGGCCGCCGCAGCTTAGGAGACAATGGATACCGCCTGGCATAGCGATCTTCCAACAACGACGATAGTGCATCCAAAGAGGCTTCTGACAGAGGCTTAGGTGGTGATTGTGACGGCTGTTGTTGCGGCTGCTTAGAAGGGTTCTCTGAGGTTTGAGGGAGGTGGGACTGGAGATATGTCTGAACAGAGACGGCTGAAGGGCGGACATGGTCAATGGGCCAGTGTTTGAGAAGGTGATTTATGCGCGTGATAGTTTGGGCCTAAAATAGTTGTTAGGTTACGTGTTGGTTGATCTAGTCTGGTTGTAGGAAGAACTCTAGACTTACTGATGGCTTGGACATTATGGCTGCGACTGAGAGCACGAAAAAGCGTGCTGTTAGGGGGTTTAGAATATGGTAGAAATACCAAAGGCCCTGTAAAACTACCCCAGATAAATGCAATTGATTAGGTGGGTTGCGATGCGTTGTCGGAGTAGCGATATCTAAATTATTTGATATGATCAACGCGGGCAAAAAGTCAAGTCACGGGGATGGACGGAATGCCCCAGGCAGCAGAAACAGAAGCAGTGGTTCTCAGCCACTGACAAGACACTCCACGCCGTCATGTAATCGCCCTCATTTCCATCCCATTCTCCGTCTACCCCATACAGTCGATCCCTTTCCATCTTCATCATTGCTTTCCCTCGGACACTCTTTCTTGTCTTCTTTGTTGGTAATACTACAAGGCCTCCGTCGTGAACCTTGATCTTCTCTCTTTACCGCCCTTCCCCTCTCTTTCCGGATTTCCTTTCCTCGCTCAGCTCGTCATGAGCTCGCAGCGCTATGAGAGGGTAAGAGTCGCCCACCACTCCGTAGCGGTTGCAGCTTTTCTTAGAGATGATCAATAAATTGTGAAATTTCTGATATGGGTTGCTAATTTGGTGATTTCTAGGTAAACGCCCACGACGAAGATGAACCACAATCACTATCGTCAATCCCTCTCCGTGGAACACCAAACTCTCCCCCTCCTTCGTTTCGCTCTCGTTCCACCTCTCCATCATCCAGACGCCTTCTCCATGACGACCCCCTCAACAACGATGCAGATCAGACGCTGGCCGACGCATTTGATGATGAGAGTGACTCCGAAGCGGATGAGCCGGATGACCGTCAGCGACTAATGCGGGCTCAGCCGGAATCGCAACTAGCGACAGATAGTAGCAGTGCGACCGCTGGTTCTTCATCTGGAGTGGGTAATGGACAGCAACCACCCGGTGAACGGCGTGGCAGGATCCAGAGGAGGCAGACAATCCTACCAAGTTTCAGCACTGGCAGTCGAGTGGTCAGTTCGACGAACGATGGTGTTTTTGCGAACCTGGCGGCTAAGCCAGAGCGTGGGGAGAAAACCGAAGACCTTCCTCCGGTTTGTAATCACCCCTGTTTCGTGTGGTGAACGAGACGTATTCTATTGAATCTGTGCTAATACTTGTGTATAGTCTTATGAAGAGGCAGCTGCCGATGCTACTCCTCCGTACTGGGAGACTACGATTTTGGCCCCCGGGATCTCATCTGACGAGGTGTTCGTGGATGGGTTGCCAGTGGGGTCCGTTTTTTCGTTTGTCTGGAACGCTATGATTTCCATGTCCTTCCAACTGGTTGGTTTCCTCCTGACCTACCTCCTCCATACTACGCATGCAGCGAAGAATGGCAGTCGGGCAGGTCTAGGTCTTACTCTCGTACAATATGGATTTTACATGAAAGGTGGAAGTGATACGAAACCGGACGATGGTTCAGGCCAATATGTGACGCCTCCAGATCCGAACAGTCATAATTTCGACCCCAGCTCCGTTACCGATGGATCTGGGAGTGATGGTGGCGGTGGTGTATCCGGGATCTCCACGAGTGAATGGATCTCATATGTTCTCATGATTGTTGGTTGGTTTATCTTAATCCGTGCTATCAGTGACTTTCTACGGGCCCGACGCCACGAGCAGCTGGTGCTGCAAAGCCCTGATCGAGGCCTTCCTGTGCCGATCATTGCAACAAATGAAAGATCGGAGACCGTGGTTTAAATTACCATTGTAGTGATCTACAAATCATTGGACGGGTTGGAGCCTTGGAGCCTGGGCGTTACTTTTCTTTTTCTGTTCTAATTTGCTTTGTATGGGTAATGCGCGCTAATTCCCCTGACGGACCTTTCATGAGATGTGAGGTCCTCATTTCGATTTTCTTTGAGCATTGGGAACACTTGTAACTATTTGATTAGAGATACCAAATCTGAAAGACATAGCACTTGGCATTGATGCCCTATCGTGTCCTTCGTACGCGTGTATCATCCGCCAGCCAGGCAACCTTTTTTATTCTCTTCCCTCTACGGAGTACAGCCCATTTTTGCCTCCGAGGCTTGACTTCTCAACTCTTAATTTCTATTTTTAACATCTACGCATCTATCAAATAAATAGCGCTGTCCTTACTTATCTGCACAATACCTGTAAGTCAAGTCTAGACTAACCAGCGATGATGGCACAGTGATTTTCGTCTTCAGCTCTTGGCGGTCCTCTCCGCAGCCCGTCCGACGTCTCCGCCAGCGTTTGTTTACCACGTCTTAGTACTCATTCATTCCTTCTTTCCTTCATATTGTACCATCGTCTTCTCACTCTTTCCTTCTCGGTCCCTGACACTTGAAAATCGGTTTTCTTGCTCCTTCCCCCGTAAATGGCTAAGGACGATGCAGCGGCGGATTCTCCGGCCGCCGCATCGCCGAACCACAGCCTTCCTCACGGCCCCGTTGAGGCTCGCTCGTTGTCCTCCATTACCGCAGTAGCCTCAAATCCCCCGGCTTATCCTCGGAATCCAACGCAGAAGAAACTTGATCCGTTGGTTTTGTATATCGTGAGAGTCCCGGGTAGTAAAGGTACGTCATGATCATTCGTTGCATATGGCCTGGAGATGTACCCCGCATAAGCGGTGGGAGAAATTGACCGATCATTTAATTTATTCAAGATTAGACGATGATTGCTAATTTCAACGTCTTTGATTCGCGATTTAGATGTCTTCCTCTCTCCACTGAAACCACCCACGAAAGCCAGTGTTTCGGCGGAGGCCATCAATGCCTCCCTCTACTATCTACATGTCGCGACACCGGACGACGATCTCTTACTCCAGGAATGTGAGCAAGAGCGCGAGGAAGAGGCCAAACTGCGAAGGGAGCTTGGAGAGGAAGCCGATGTTCCTCCCGAGTTCGCGAAAATGAATCAGGTTCGACGGAAGCCTGTTCCAGGCGGTGGTGGTGACGCAAAGGTGGATGCAGATGCGCGCCCTCGCCTCCCTGCCCACCGATCCAATGTGTCGCTTCCAGAGAACATTCTGCCAGTGTCAAATTCTGCAGATCTTCCGTTGTCTCTGATGCCGGCTCGTCCGGGCTTGGTGGGCAGTCGCTCATCGATCGATATCCCTCAATCTGCGACTCCGATGACAACTGACAGTCGCAATGGCTTCCTCGGACATACGCCTCCGGGTGACGAGGCTGAAGCAAGGCCGCCCTTGCCGTCCAGACCACTTCCACCTGTCCCGAAAGACGAGCTCGCATTTGAGCTAATCGAAGATAATTCTGCACCGAAGAAGGCCAATCGTTGGAGCGCCTTGTCGGGGTATTTGCCCGGTCGAGGTGCTGAGAACTGGAAGGATAAGTATGAGGCCCTGACCTCAGGCCGTCACAGCCTCGACTCCAGGCGACCACAAGTGCGACCACAGTCGGCCCATGCGAATCCATCATACAATCGGATGGGTTCTCCAGCGAGAAGTCCAGGCCAATCCCCAAGCAGGAGACCTCATGATAGCAAACCGCGAGAAAAACCTGGCTTCCACATCACCCTCATCCGTCGCGATCCTACCCATGGGAGCCAATGGAATGTCGCGACGATATCGACACCGAAAATGGACGGCAGCGCCATTGACATCGAAGTGTCCACACCAGGGTACAACAGGTTCGCTGCGCAAAGCGAACCGCTCTCACTGGCTAGCCTGGGAATAAACCTACCTTCCGAGCTGGGCAACCGCATATCGCTGTCTTCTTTCAGACCGACTCAGGCCGAACTGGCAGAGAGCACACCCACCCAACCATCGCATCCCCGAAAGTTTCACCGCAAACTCTGCGTATCACGACCATATCAGGAAGAAAGCCGAGGCTCCTTAGACCTAGGAGGCAACCGACCCTCGCTCGATAGCGGAACCAGCAGCCCCCCGAAATCCAACTTCTCTAAGCTCAAAAGCGGCTATTATACCTTCACCTCGCCCTGGAACGGCACATGCACGTTTTCGACGAGTGTAAATGGCCGCAGCCTCAAATGCAAGCACATGATTCCAATGCCCCCAACAGGCCCCAACGGAGCCCCCATCGACAACCCCGCCGTAACAGTCGCTGAAATCCGCTTCAATACCCCCTTTCAAGCAGGCCATCTTCACCACCAACCAGGATCCTCCCACATCTCCCCCTTCACCATGAGTCAAACCCCAGCCTTCAAAGACCCAACCAGCAATCCAAACAACTATGGCCATAACCTCGACCCAAGCCCCTCCTTCCCCTCAGAGCGCGCCTCAAAGCGATCATCCCTCGCCCATTTCCTTAACCCAAACACCTACAACCGTCCGCGCGCTCGCTCCGGCGCATCTGCCCACTCTACATCCTCCGCCTCCAACTTCGGAGCGCCCACCCGCAAGCCCTCAACAAGCAGCACCAGCAGCGGCGCCGCGGACCTCGACGACGGCCCCCGCCATCCTCCGCGCCGTCCACCAAGCGATGACCGTCTTGATCTCTCGCTCGCGCGAGAAAACGCTGGGGGCGGCATGCGCGGGAAGAGTGCTAAACTAGGTAAACTGATCATCGAAGATGAGGGTATTAAGATGCTAGATTTACTTGTTGCCTCTTGTATGGCTGTGTGGTGGAGGGGTTATTACTATTGATGGAGCGTATTCAGTCTTCAATGGCATATAGAATATTTGGTTCTATTGGGTTGGTCGATCTGATGAGCATGGAGATGGCTTTATTTCCCTTGTTGATGTAGTTTTTGCTCCTATGTATGTATGACTGACGATTGATGAAATGATTATATATCCTCAGATGTGCTGTGCAGTTACCAGAGATAGAATTATGCTACTCCAAAATGAACAAAAGAATATGGACAACAAGCAAATAAATAGAGTGCTATTTCGTAATACTATACTATAACCAACTACATCATATCTATCTATTCGTCAATCCAAAGATCAAACTAGCGCTCAATTGCAATGCAACTGCCGTCTTTATGCACGCTCACATACAGACCCAGGTCCAATAGCCAGTAGCCAGTAACATAGGTAAAGTCGGGTAATACACAAGTACGGAACAGGAGTGAACCAGTCCTCTCTTTAACCTTCTAGTGTAAATAGGAAGCAGGAAAAAAAATTTTGAAAAAAAAATGAGAGAGAAAGAAAACAGAAAAGGGATACCGTTAAAGACTAGCTGCATGGGATGGACCAAAATGGAAGAACCCGTGAATATATTTAATTTCTTATCATATAGGCATCCGGAAACGCCTGCGATTTCCAGGGATGAAGATATTCATCTAGGTCAAGGATCTTATGCCAGTTATGCCCATTTATTGTACGTCCATTCCACGCTGCAGGGACGATTCCAGATCGTTATGGACGCTACCGCCTGCGGCGAGCGCCTCCTGTGGCTTGGGCTCCTCTTGCTTCCAGACGCCCTGTTGGTTCTCGGGGATCGGGACGTTGGTCTGCTGGGCCATCTGCTGCTGTTGCGCGGCAGCGGCGGCCTGCGCCTGGGACTGCTGCCGGACGACGGCACGGAAGCGCACGACTTCCTCGTAGATCATACGACGCATCTCCTGTACATCGTCCACCACTTCGAAGTGGAAATCGAAGGTTGTGGGGCATGTCGGCTCATCTGATGCGTCGTGCCAGATGTGCAGGTATGGGTGCTCCAGGGCCTCTTCAACCGAGATACGCGAAGAGGGATCGAAGGCCAACATGCGGTCGAGCAAGTCGAGAGCATCGGGGTTGGCACTAGGGAACAAACGCTGGAAGGGGACCTTGGGCATGAAAGGCAAGTTGCGCACGTACTCCTGAGCCCGGGGAGAGCCGATGCGGCTCAAGGTCTCCTCATTCGGAGTGCCCAGATAGTGCAGGATCTGGTTGAGCTGGTCGACATAGTCGCGACCCTTGAAGAAAGGACGGCCTCCCAGCAGTTCGGCCAAAATGCAGCCCACGGACCACACGTCGACTGTTACATGTCAGCAAAGTAGATTGTAAGAAAGCTTGTCAGTAGCCATGACACATACTAGCTTTAGTGTAACTCTGGAAGCTTAACATGATTTCTGGAGCACGGTACCATCTTGTGGCGACATACTCAGTCATATAACCTGCGTTCTCTTCCGGGTCAATCGAGAAACCACGCGCCAGGCCGAAATCGCAAATCTTGAGTTCACAATCGGCATTGACCAGCAAGTTTCCGGGCTTCAAATCTCTATGCAACACATTGGCAGAGTGGATGTACTTCAAACCACACAGAATCTGATAAATAAAAGATTGGAAATGAGCATCGGTCAAGGGTTGGCCGGAACGGATAATAGCGGCGAGATCACACTCCATCAGCTCTGGATAAGGAAATCAATATAAGTAGCTGTGCATTAATCATTTTGGAGGAACCCCTACCCTCATACAGGTATGTTTCATTGAAGTTATCCGGGCGCGGAATGTCCATATCATAGAGACAAGTGATCTGCATGCTCCGGTCAGCCCTAACAGTTTTACTAGAATCATGTTGAGGTCCAACGTACGTTACGGTGGCCGCGGAAATGCTGCAGCAACTTAATCTCTCTCAGGGCGCGCTTGGCCAAGATCTTCTTGCTGAAGACATTGGTGACTTTCTTGATAGCGACACCTTCGCCGGTTTGGATGTTTGTGGCAGCACTAGATAGCGAAACCGGAGAGCGCTCGTCAGAATGTGGTGATCAAGCCAACTTTTTATGAAATTCATCTTCGTGGAGCCATTACTCCTCGTGGGCGAGGGTCGATGGAGAGACAGGTATGCCAGAGGCCTATGATGATCGATAACGTACCAGACAATACCGTATGCACCTTGACCCAACTCTTTAGTGACATTGTATCGTTCATCCACAATAAAATCCTGGTTGAAGACCTTAAAGATCTTCCGTCCTCGTAGATCAGACATGGTTTCGGATGGGCGATGAAGGGGGGGGGGGGGGAAATGGTTCTAGCGATCGTAACACAAAGGAAGCTCGAGGCGGTAAAGCGAGTGTTGTCCTGTAGACGCCTAGAAAGAAATGGAGGGGAAAGAAAATGTGCGGTCGGCCCACCCAAAAGGTAGTGGGGTTTTTCGCGAGTACTTTTGCTGATTCTCGATCTGGTATCTGAGTTTTTTTGGTTTTGCTCTTTTCCTCCTTTTCCCTAGTCTTGTTTTTTCCCTTGTGTCTCAGCCAGGGGGGGGAAGGGAAAGACAGACAGAAGTTCTGGTGCGGGCTGGCTAGTTGAGGAGAGGGAAAGCAGCTTCGAATGGACGGAACGGCAGCCCCGCAGTGGGAAGGAAAGTCAATCTTCCGCCGTTGCGGCTCCTGAAAGGGAAATAAGGGTTTCAAAACTTTGGACAATGGGGCGCAGCGAAGTGGGAATAGGAAAGGAAAAAGAAGAAAGAAGAAAGAGAAGAAAGATTCTCCCCAGCAAAGAGGTGGTAGCAGGAGAACTGGAAACAATATCGTGCTATGAACGACTAAGCGCGTGAAAGAGGGGTATGGGTATGTATACTACCACCTAACTAACGCAGATGATCGGTTGGGGCCTTGCAGATGGAACAGGCTCTGGCGGGCACCGAACGTGCAGCAGGAAATGTCGATGGCCAGAGACAAGTGGAGACTTACTGGATGTCCATACTTTAGTAGGGTTCTTTTCACACATGAAATCACGAGGACCTTTCGTTCGTTGGACTCCGTTTGCTCAGTCGGTCATTCATTGTTCCACCGCACTGAACATTGTACCTCAACTAACTTGACATACATGCAGCGTTTATTTATTTATCTATTGCTTAAATCATCGACAGAGAGGAAATCACACCTGACTTGGGAATATCCTGCCTATTCTGGTGATTTGCCGCCCGGGAATGGGTGCCTAAGGCCCATTCAGGGAGGGGCGCTGGTGGAGCACAGTCGATGACAGTCACACTTGTCACATTCTAGCCTCAGCTCAGATCTTGGCTTTCTTTCGAGGGAAAAAAAAAAAAAAAAAAAAGCAGCAGCAGCAGCAGCAGCAGCAAAGAGCAATGGGAATGGAAATCAATCTGTGAGCTTCCAGACAACCTCTATAACCTGAGGTGTCTCTCGCTCTCGAACATATATCTGTCGAACCCTGTCCGTCTCTGCAATTGCTTTTCTCATTCGGAAGGAGACCTTGTTCTCGTCCTTCTTACGCAATGGGCCCAGACTATACTCGAATGGATCTGGGCCAGTGTATTTACTACTATCCCAAGTTTGTTCCATGGAAATAGATTCCTGCAAGGGTATCGCGTATTTGACAATGGAAAACCCATTGATCAGGTACCAGTCGTCTGACAACTGCCAACGTCGAAGCAGACAGGCCTCGCCGCAAATGGCAGCCACCTGGCTGAGAGCAACCATGTCGGCGTGGAACCAGGATTTCCAATGATGCAACGAGAGTGGTAATGGACGGCCTGATTCGTAGAACCCCGACGCATCGCCACGCAGGTCTAACTGATGGAGGCCATGTTCCCATTTAAGTTTTGCTGTGGTGTGGCGGTAGATACACCTTGCAATCATTCGATCACCGGCGCCTTTATAAATATAACAATCGCGAAAAACAGCATTGAGCTGTTGAACAAGGGGAACAGAGAGGAATATCCCAGCCCCGCCGTACGCCATGTGGCTCCCATAATACATCTGCGACATATCCTCAGTGAGTGCCCCTATATACTGCAGCTCCGTCGGATCATACGTCGCCAACCGCTGCACGAGATTCTGCATTGACGGAAAGAAAGTATCATCGTCTATTAGGACAATCCACTTGGTAAGCTCATCCTTGCGCTCAAAGAGGGTCCGGAGCAAGGAAAAGTACCGATCCAACAACTCGTCTGAGTTTTGGATAACGGTAAGGCGAATATTTAGTTCCTTTGCTCGTTTCTCGGACGGCGTCACCGAACCTTCATCGTCAACCACGGCTACAATGTGTGCATTTGTTCCACCCGCCCAGTGTGCGAAAGCATCCAGTGAATTGTATAATCTCTTCGTGGATGTCGCGACGCCAAATATCATGTGTGATGCATCAGGGCGTGCAACCACTGGGGGAGCATGTATTGTGACCGACGTAACACATCTCTCCTCTGGCAGTAGCTCGGTATGGTTTTTCGTATCCAGTTGAACCGTCTGGTAGGTGGGAACTGGTATATCGAGCGAATCCGAGAAACCGGTAAAATTCTTAGTTCGCACAACCGATATCTCCAATCTAGCATACTCCACGGAGGAATTGGACGCGTGCGTTCTCAGCAGGTCAAGATCCACATGGCAAGCACTGCTGTTACTCAAGGATGGAGGCGACTGGGCATTGGGGGCAGGACTAGTACCAATATCGCTATGTTGCGAGTAGAAAAGGAATACCGCGAAAATGAACAGAAGTGTAGTGGCGACAGCTATCACGGTAGTGAATTGGCGCCTTTGAAGCAAAGGGTGATAGCGCGCCTGCATCGCGACTCAAACATAGCTAGTATCTCATTAATCGTCGTTCTATATGATTGAGCCCACTAGATAGGACCATTTAACGAAACGCCAATTTTAGGAAAGGAAATAAATAGGAAAAGAGAAATTCTTTCGTTCGAGGGAGGAGAGATTGAAAGGAAAAGAAAACCGAGAAAAGAAAAACCTTGGTACAAGAATAAGATCCTTGTTTCAGTCAAGGGGAAGGGCCCGAGGCCGACGCCCAGGGTCCATTGCGGCTGACGGAGCAAACCCGAAGATCCCAATCTGAATGGTTCCAGTGGGCCGCCGGGGATTTACCCTAAGCCTAGATGGCGGTGCTACTGGTCAAACCAAACAACTTCCCAATTGTTAGGTTTATCTGTAGTACCTCATCCCTTCTGGCTGTCTTAACCACGTTGGGTATGAGTGCTATAGATTATGGCTTCAAGTATTAGAGAACTTGTTAAATATTAACGGTAAACAGCTTCTCGATAGGGCTTTTTTTTTCACCAATCAAGACATAGCCTTTCTCAGGTTCAAATATATATCACTTGCACCTACAAACGCACAATACAATAAGAAAAACATGCATATCCGGAGCAGTAGTCTGCCGGAATAATCTGAGATCAGTCATTGCATGCTGAAATATCCCCCCCACAAAACATGACTTATCATATCAATTCGTCTCCCTTTGGAACGTCATTGCTTCATTCAACTTTTTATCGCTGTTCAATACCTCTATGCTTTCTAGGGTCTTGATGATGCTATGCGACTCTTAAATCATCATTGCTGGAACAAGCAACAAGAAAGCGAGAGAAAAGGCCCCTACAGAGAGTTGACTAGCCTGCGCTCTTTCCTGAGAGCCCGAAGCTTTTCGCGTGCCTCCTCGAGAGGAATCATGACACCTTGCTTCTGAGTTGCAGGGTCATCACGGTTGCGGATGTTGACAGTACGAGCCTCCTTCTCCTGAGCACCGACGACTATTCACTTAGTTAGTACAGTACAATAAAACACAAAACATATTCTGGGCAGGACCATAACGTACCGAAAATGAAGTTGTATTGGGCCAGCTGTCCAGTGCGAATCTTCTTTTGCATCGTGTTTCCGCTGATGTCAATGTCAACGTTGAGCTTATCACCACGCAGGATAGTCTGCAGTTCCTCCACGTAGTCGTTTACAGCAGGCATGACGGGGACAATCAGGATCTGGCGAGGGCTGATCCAGAAAGGCCACTTGCCGCCGAAGTGCTCTATCAAGATTCCCAGGAATCGCTCAAAGCTACCGATAATGGCTCTGTGAATGACAACTGGACGAGCACGGCCAGGGCCAGGCTCGCTCGACTTGGTCTCACCCTCACCCGACTCGGCAGCCGCTTGGCTCTTGTCGGCCCTCTCGTGGCTCATGTACTCAAGCTTGAAGTTGATAGGAGCCTGGTAATCAAGCTGGATCGTGGCACACTGGAACTCTCGCTTGAGAGCATCGGCGATGGTGATGTCAATCTTAGGCCCGTAGAAGGCACCGTCACCCTCATCGATGGTCCAGTCATCGCCCTTGAACTTAGTCATGGCTGCCTTCAGCTGCTGCTCGGCATAATTCCAAGTTTCGATTTCTCCAAGATACTTCTCCGGACGAGTGGAGAGCTTCAACTTGAAAGTAAAGCCGAAAAGCCCATAGATGGATTGAAGGAAGTCGAATAGCCCTTCGATCTCCGCGGTGATCTTCAAAACGTCAGTGAGATAAGGGGAAGGAAGGGGATTTTGATTAGCATTACCTGGTCTTGAGTACAGAAAATATGGGTATCATCTTGCTGGAACTTCCGGACACGGGTGAGTCCACTTAGTGCGCCAGATGCCTCATTTCTGTGCAGAACACCAAAGTCTGCAATACGCAAGGGGAGTTCTCTGTAACTTCTCTCGCGATGACCAAAAAGGACGAAATGTCCGGGGCAGTTCATGGGCTTAAGAGCCCACTCTCTCTTCTCAACATCAAGTTTAAACATGTCATCCTTGTAGTGAGCCCAGTGTCCAGAAGTCTTCCAGATATTAACATCGTACATGTTTGGTGTCTGGACTTCCTGGTAGCCACGCTTACGATACTCTGACCGCAAGAGGGTCTGAAGAGCATTGAAAATCTTGGTACCGTTGGGAAGTAAGAAGGGGCATCCCGGAGAGACTTCGTCAAAGAAGAAGAGCTCTTGTTCCTTGCCGAGCTTCAAATGGTTGCGTTTTTCCGCTTCCTCTAGGAACTTCAGATGCTCTTGCATTTGCTTCTTGTCGGGGAAAGCAACACCACGGATACGTTGCAGTGAGTCGTTGCTTTGGTCGCCAAGGAAGTAAGCAGAGGAGTTCTGGAAAGCAATTAGCCGGGTGATTTTATAGGTGACTCCTCAGTCTCTTACCTGCATGATCTTGAAGGTCTTGATCTTGCCAGTGCTTTGAATATGGGGTCCCCTGCAAAGGTCGACCAAGGTACCACACCTATAAACAGTGCTCTTTTCTCCAGTCACCAGCTTATCAATATAATGCAGTTTGTACTTGCTGTACGCAAACATTTTTTTCAGGTTCTCTTTCGTGACTTCCAATCTGTCAAAGCTCTGCTTTTCCTTGAAGACTCGGTTTGCGTGTTTGTCCAATGCTGGCCAGTCGGTCTCTCTCACAACACGGCTATGGGCAATGTCAGTAACCAGTCGAGTTAGGCCCGCTCTTTTCTGGGACGCACTTATCGGGCATGGCCATATCATAGAAGAAGCCTTGTGGGGTGGGGGGTCCATGGGAGAGAAGACATCCATATTCACATTCGCAAGCCTCGCCCAGGCAGTGAGCACTGGAGTGCCAAAAGACTTCTCTTCCTTCGGGGTCCTCGAATCGCACATAAGAGACTGTGCAGTCACCTTCCAAAGGTCGGCTCAAATCCCAGAGTTCGTTGTCGACCTTTGCAAGCACAATAGTGGCACTCAGTTCCTTGGGCACATTTTTGAGAAGCTGAGCGGGGGTGGTTTCCCAGGCTTTAGCGGAGACCTGTTCCTTGTTGCCGTTGCCGGGTTCCAGGGTGACGTTGATTTCGGGGTGAGGCTTGTTCTTGGTTTCCTCGAGATATTGCTGCCAAAGTTCCTCAAAGAAGTTGTTGCGCTCAATCATGAAATCGGGTAACGAGCCGGCACCTGGTACAATTGAACATATTAGGAGGGGCATTCGCAATAATTTGGTGGGGTTGATAATGGTTCACCTTGAGCGCCTGGAGCAGGCCTGATGGGCAGATCCTTCGAACCTTCAGAAGCCATGGCTGTATCCCGCAACGACAAAGGAGCGATCGGAGAAAGAAGTATGGGGTGGAGGGGTAAACCAGCGACGATGACTCTTTTGTAGTCATATCGGAATAGATCTTCAACCCAACCAGCAGTGAGGGACGGAAGGCGGTGAATCACGTGACAAAAAACTGCCCTGTAGGCTAGCGACACTTTACCGTTTCGAGCTTCCCACCATTTGAAAACTTCTCCGGGTTCCGTCCGTTCATACAGGTCAATCTCAACAACCAAGTCAATATGTCTTTCCGAGGAGGAGGTCGCGGTGGCTTTGCCACCGGTGCCAATCGCGGAGGTTCCTTCGGTGGCCGTGGTGGTGAGTAAATTCAATTCTCGAAGTTGGTGGTTGAGATGAGTGAGGACTAACGAAAATTTCGTCGGACAGGCCGCGGAGGCTTCCAGCAGCCAATGGGACCACCAGCACAAGTTCTGGGTATAGAGTACCGATGCGATCCTCAAAGCATGGCAGTTTACTGATATTATTTAGAGATGGGATCTTTTATGCATGCTTGTGAAGGCGAGATGGTGTGCGAATCGATCAACCCGAAGATTCCTTATTTCAACGCCCCTATCTACTTGGAGAATAAAGTACGAGACACCGAAATTGTTCTCTTGGGAATGAAATGAAGGCTAATATATTACTTCAGACTCCTATTGGAAAGGTTGACGAAGTTCTTGGTCCCATCAACCAGGTCTACTTCACCATCAAACCCCAGGAAGGAATTGTCGCAACTTCTTTCAAGCCTGGTGACAAGGTCTACATTGGTGGGGATAAGCTCCTGCCTTTGGAGAAGTATGAGTTATTCCTCTTCGTGCACTTGGCGAACGATACTGACTTGGAGATCATAGGTTCCTTCCTAAGCCTAAGCCTCCACCAGGTAGTACCCCATTTTTGACCGAACATATGCTGCGCATAGTACTGACAATGATACAGGTGCTGCTAAGCCCAAGAGAGCTGGAGGCGCTGCCAGAGGTGGTGCTCGCGGTGGAAGAGGCGGTCCTCGTGGTGGAGCGAGAGGCGGACGCGGCGGATTTGGCGCCCCTAGAGGAGGAGGCGGCTTCCGTGGTGGAGCTAGAGGAGGAGGTGGAGGCTTCCGTGGTGGAAGCGGTGGCTTCTCCAGGGGAGGCGGCAGAGGAGGACCTCGTGGAGGCTTCAGACGTTAGACAGTCTCCGTCTTGCTTAGCACTGTCTTATTACGGCGTTATGGGAAAACGGGAGCTTTTGCAGGAACTTTTTGTGTTGATATTGCTGTGCATCCTAGGTGGCTTGCCTATTCGAAAAGGCTGTAGACTAATCCAGCCATTAAATGAATGTTATTATACCAATGAAGTACCTGCCAAAAATGACTTGTGCTTACTCGTAGTTCCATAGTCAGGTTTTCATACTGGTGCCTTTTTAGATGTGGCTGTGGCTGTGGCGCAGTCAGTCACCGCCTGGCAATGACGTCTGGGGACACATGCCGAGCCGTAGAATCTGTGCGGCCTGTCAACACCCTTTCAACTGCAACCGCTAGCAAATTCCTCACTTTCTCGCAACTTCCCCACTCCTGTCGATACAATTCAAAGTCTCACAAGTTATATTGCACCTATTCTGCGTGTTTCCACATATCGCTGGAACTCGAATTGAGCATGTCTCGTAGGTCATCGGTCATGCGGTCGAATAATTCTACGAATAGCGGTGTCTCGCCTGCCGGTGACGGAGGTAAGCTCTGATCAATGCCAGATCGATCGAGGATAGGGAAACTCAGATTTGTTAGGTCAGGAAAAGCAGAAAATGCTTCTGTCTGCGGAAACAGGGCACTTCAGCTTGGTCAGGTCAGTTTTTGCCGGGCGATATCTCTTAATAAACTTATCCACTGACGGAACATTTCTACGTCAGGGCTTTACATCTTGCAGATCTAGTAACTGAGCTTAACGGTAATTCATTAGCCTTCTCGTGCTGTATGCTTGCCAAGATTTGCTAATTATGTTGCATAGGATTTTGCGGAGGCAAGCCTACTTGATATTCGCCGTTAAACACCAGCTTTAACTAACTTTTTACCAACAGTTATGTCTGTCCTCTCATCTATGCGCTACTGTCTAGGAGACCCCCATGACTACGGTGCTATTTGGTCTGCGCTTGGATTTATGCCATTCGGACTTTTCTTTGATTTCATGGATGGAAAAATTGCAAGGTGGAGGAACAAGTCATCACTCATGGGACAAGAGCTCGATTCGTTGGCGGATCTGGTATGCTGGTCTGCAATGTTGGATTGAGAAAATACTTACGCTCGCTTTTAGATTTCTTTCGGTATGGCACCGGCCGCGGCAGCCTTCGCTCTCGGAGTCCGCACAAACGTCGACCACCTCCTCCTAGCCTTTTTCGTTCTTTGTGGCTTGACACGGTTAGCTCGGTTTAATGTGACAGTTGCCGTACTTCCGAAGGACAAGACTGGCAAGTCGAAGTATTTCGAGGGCACACCAATTCCTACAACCCTGTCCATTGCCTCACTTATGGCTTACTGGGTTTCCCAGGGATGGATTCAGGAAGACTTACCACTGGGCGTTATTGCACAAGGCACGGCTTTTGAATTCCACCCCGTGGCGTTGTTGTTTGTTCTGCATGGCTGTCTGATGGTCAGCAAGTCTATACATATTCCCAAACCCTGAACACCAAAAACTTTGCACAGACAAGTGAAGAGATATTCCTGTATTGGAATCCCTACTTGATAGAAAAGTGTTGACGAGACCTAAACGCATATATATGTAACTAAGCTAGAACGAAAGCAGTCACGAAGCATTTCCTGAAGACAATGCTGTTTTGACGAAGAAAATTTGGATCACGAGAAGCTGCAGATAGTCTTCCTTTAGCCTAGCCATTTGTTGGCTAAGGCTGATATGTGTAAATACAGTCTACCAACCACTGCTTGGTAAAGTAGACATAAGACTTACGGAGCAAATACACCCATCTTCGCAATGAGCTGGAACACAGCATAATGTATGCAAACGAATGGATCGACTCACGTATGATAGCGTTCTTTATCTTACAGAGAAAGAAAACTAGGTTATGATATAACCCCCTTTCCGGCATAAGTTTCTCCGAGCCTTCAATTATACTTCCATTCAGGCTCGTGTGATTTGGCAAACGCTATTGTATGAGTGTCCAGACAATGCATCTAGCCAATGTGTCCAAGTTCCTCATATTTCGTTGCTGTATGCATGGGGCTCGCCATGCGCTGTCCTTGAGTCACAAAACAATACCGAATCCGCTATGGCCACAACCACCACCATCCGCCCAAAATAGTAGTGATTACAATTGTGCTGAGTCCATCTTGATAGCTAGTACTGACGACATAACACATGCATGCGAGGAGTATATCAAGCAACCACATGGGAAAAAAAAGCATACCATTTCACTCCTTTCGAAGACTCGTGCAGCTAGCCAAAGATGAACCGGATGGACCGAAGTGGATCAACCACCTAGTCTCCATCGATAATTATTCGTGTGTTCCATGTATCTTCGCGCGCGTGCGTGACTGTGTATCCACTTCCCAGGGACATATCCAGGTCACATGCACATGGAAGGGAGAGAAATTTTTCCTATATGAGGAATTGTTACCAGCTGCCGGTTATTGTCGAGAGCCTCGAATTGCCACTCACCTTTTTCTGGTTGGAAAAATACAGGACATCAAGGCTAGTAGTACATAGTGTTACTGTGTTGGATAAATATGGAAATGTTGACAGGGCGCCCGTGGGGCACTGACACATTCTAGACCCCTCGAGGCGTTTGTTTCATGTTTGGCCGAAAATTTCCCTTGCAGCCAAGAAAGGAAGGAGAGTTTATTCATAGATAGTATGTGCAAGCTCCATGGTACCCTTCAGGAGAGGGCGTTGATGTTATTCTATTATTGGTGAGGTTTCTTCTTTTTGACTGGCTTCGAGTTCGTTTTCGTTATGTATCAGTGGAGGGAGCTGGGCCTCGGTCGCATTTCTGAGTTAAATCTATTTATTTATTCCTGCCGAAAAAGGATATACTCGGATATATCAGGGTTGTTGTTGATCCGGCTCTCCGGGTAGAGAGGGTAGGGGAAGTAGTGAATGGGCTTAGATGCGTCCTTTGGCCAATTTTTGGTGATGGGGCCCAACCCCAGTTGGATACTAGCACTGAGGGCGATGATTATGCATACTGTGCATCACCAAGGAATATGCCTTGTCCATGGAATTGTGGAGCATCGCAATAGTACTCGTCACCGATGCCTGCGATCGAAGCGCCGTGCCCTGCACTTATGGGCGGTTGTTGCGTAAAATTTTAATCTACGGACGTCGTCGTCTTCATACGTTGGCGATAAGAAATAAAAGGATAAGCTTAAACTCCATTTATCATGCGGAATATTCCCTCCTGCCTAAACTACTCGAAAGTAAGCAGGGGCATTGTCTGCGTACCGCGTGTTGATATGGTGATGGTACTAGACACATGCAGAGCATCATCGGAATGTCCGTCGGGGAGTAGCATGAATTATCCGATCGCCCTACGGAGTAGAGGGAGATATGCTGACGAGTACGATATTTGTCGACCGAAAGTAGGGGTTGTTTTGTTAAGCACTGTACTTTGTCAATTCAATCTTTTTCTCTCAAATCGTAGATGATAGATGATTGATTGCATTGGCGCCTGGTACACGCCCTCTGCGGATGATTTACGAGTCACAATGCTGCAGCATTTGCTCATCGGCCTGCTGATCTCATTGCGTTTGGACCACATCTGTCATTTGACGCGTACATTCCTCGAACTAGGTCATGATACTACCTATTACTGCCCTGTCCATGGATCCAACTTTGTATGGACTCGTTTCTACACGTCCGGTCTTCTTTAACGGGTTTCGGAAGATCCGCATAAACTCCTAGGGTCAGGATTCCAGGTCCACTCCGGGAGTGTCCGCTTGAACCCAAGGAACGGTCCCGTGTTTCTCTTTTTGTTTCACCCGACGAGTGAAGAATTTTCTCATGATGGTGAGGATTTGGTGGGTGCGCAAATGCATGCAGCCCTAAATCAATACTATGGTAATTATTTTTGTGGTGCCTTACTTTCAAAGGACTTATTAGGGCCACAGACGGAGGGCGCCATTCTCGTAGGTGGATGTACGGAGTACTCCATACTTCAACCTACTCTATTAGTGACAAGATCTGCATAGGCCTATATGTGACGCAGCCCTTTATTGGTACTGACCAAACACGGCTCCCGGGCTCCATAAACGACGGACCGTTCCCTTCTAACTGGCTCGTGGTCGCCCATCAGGATCAAAAAAGCCTCGCAGACTGGGATTAAAAATGGTACCTAGTGAGAGGCAAATTTGCCGGTAATGTGGGTGTAGTATCTCGTGGACTAAGCTCTTATGGGTTACCAATTTCTGGGTTCGATATTTGTCGCTTGTACCAAAGAAGACCAAAAGCGCACGGCCTTGCCTTCGAGAAAGGGTGTAGAACAGCCAGCCATCTGCTATTTTCCCGCTTTTCTTCCCTTGGAGAGAAGGCCTGGGTGTTCCATTCGCTGTTAATGGGGTTACTATCCCCGCTAGCGACGGTATGGAGCAAGGAGCGGTGCACTGACGCGGCAAACTTTCGTTGATGAAAGGAAACGGTTCACATTGCCATTATCGCTGTATCCTTCAGAGTTGTATAGAGGATATCTAACTATTCCTGTGTGGCGGGTGGACATTCCAAGACAAAGTTGGTAATTTTGTTATTCGGTCTGCTTCCAAGCGAATATGAAATTGATCCATCCATCCCGAGACAAACAGACAAAAACCAACAAAAACATTGGGCGTAACCATGGATGGCCAAATGAGCCTCCCTGTTGGCTGTTCATAACCAAGGTTCATCCTGGCCCTATTCTTTCTAAGTCGAGATTCTGCTCGATCGTGTGGGATTATTTCCAACCACTCTCGGTAATGCGCCTAGTACTCTGTACGGAGTATGTGTACTCCGTATGTACACACAATTGTAATGTCAGTTGATCCACAGAAGAAAAGAACCTATGGGGTAACCGTGACTGGACATCATCCCCTCTTTTCATTAATGCAGCGTTGCCACAAATAATCACACCAAACCCATGACCTTCCCCGTATAGGTATAGCGTATGTCGATACTCCATTGGGTCCGGCTCATGGATACCAAAATGGAAAGGGATCATTGTGCCCCTGGATTTCTGATTAGCTGTCGATTCCATGTTACGGCTTATCTAACCCGCTTGTCGCCTCTGATTGAAGCAGCAAAGCTTTGGTACGCGGGACGCAAAATTACCGCCCTGCATATCCAGGGTCACCCTCCGTTTGGAAACGATCCCTCCGACCACAACGGTACGTACCATCCATGGGTGCTCTTCCGTTCCATTTCTGAAGCTGCAAAATGATACGAGTTTTGTTGACCTAGCTATTGCTGGAGAGGTACACACTATAGGTAAGTCCCTCATTGAAGTTTAGAAATGAAATCACTGGTAGAAGGTAGTAAAACAATGAATGTCATGAATGCCGTGTGAATTCACTTGTAGGTGCGTCGCTTAAACGCCCGGTAAAGCAAATAGCTAGTTAGTGCTGAGGTAGTAAGTACCCATCAATACGGAGGAGTTCTTCCATTTCTCTCCCCTCCCCCGAGTCAAGTCATTCGTTCAGACTCAACAGGACCCCTACCGACCATTTACTACCCTAGCACTGCTACCCTTCCCTTCCCTTCCCCTTCCCCTTCTTTCCGTTCCTTCCTACTTTCGGACAAAAGACACTCGTTTTCTCTTCCTGTTCTTCGCTCGGAGGGGTTTCGTCTCCTGTTGCTTTCTTTCAATAAAAAAATTTCAATTCTCTTTCCATTTTCTATCGTTTCCATCCGTGTCGAAGGGCGATATACATCAATATATCACTTCGCAATTCTCCGAGTCAGCCTTCACTCGCCTCCGTACCAGTTCGCGGTTGCTGCAGGTGACCTGACCGACCTTCGAAATTTCCCGTTAAGGACGTTCATTAAACTCCTCTCGGCAGAAAGGGGCGCTTGAAACGTCCGGCCCTCAGAATCTTCCCCGCCTACGAACCGCCCTTGACAAACAGGCCAACATTCTTTCCTGTCGCCATCGCAATAATCTAACTTCGTCATCCCTCCTTCCGCTCGCCGATATCCTGTCGTCACCGGCCCTTGATTAACTGCGCCGTTCATCGACTGGCATCACGTTTCATCAAGTCGAATTACTTACGCGAACCTCACCCCCTGAAGGTCACCGCGACCATTTTGACGCCTTGCGGGAAGTCGACTGCGAAACAGGATCTCAAATAACCTCAGTGGTCTAAAAAGGTTACGCCGGTCGTGCCTCTTTTCCTTCGCTTAACCACTCGCACAACGACTATACTATCTGGAGCAGGTGTCCAGACACTGATACCCCTTGCAATTGTTTCCCGACACATCTACACCACCACCATGAAATCGTTCACGATGAAGTCGGCTCTTGCAGCCTCCGCCCTTCTGATTGCAGCCAACTTTCCAGCAGTGAGCGCACAGACACAATCATTGAAGGGGTGCTATGATGATTCAACACCATTGAAGGACCAGGGCAGTTATACGTACCAAAGTAACGGATATTGCCAGAAGCTCTGCTTGAAGGATAATTATGCTGTCTTCGCCTTGACCAAAGGCACAAACTGTCTTTGCGGCAACCAATTGCCAGCCACGTCGGCCAAGACGGATGACAGCAGCTGCAATGTTAAGTGTGCTGGATGGCCTGATGTTATGTGTATGTTGCTTTCTGACCCAGCTGGCTGCTCTTGAGCACTGATTTTTTATTCAACAGGTGGTGGTAATAATGCCTTTTCCGTGTATCTCACCGGTATCAAAGACGATGTGGATAGCTACTCATCTTCTTCATCCTCTTCCTCTTCCTCTTCCTCTTCCTCTAGCACCGAGAGTGGAACCTCGACCTCCACTGATGGAGGAACTGTGGTCACTACTTCTGGTGGACAAACAGTGATCAAGACAGCAGATAGCGAACTGACAACGCAGGGTGCCGAGGGAAAGAAGAAAGACTCTGGATCGAATACTGCTGCTATCGCCGCTGGCGTCGTCGTGGGAGTTGTTGGTTTCTGTGCTTTGGTGGGAGCCATCTTCTTTCTATGGCGGTTCAAGAACCGTTCCAACATGCCCGAACAATACCGAAACAACAATATCGACAGCTTTGGCGCCAAGCCCATGTCCCGAAACTCCATGTCTGATTCACGATTCGACGGGGACTTCATGGCACAGCGGCGCCAGAGCAATGGCAGCATTGATGATGATCAAGACTTTTCCCGTCGAATTCTTCAGGTACATACCATTTTCCCTACATCGCGCGCTTCTATTGCAGTACAATTTGCTAACTGTGAACTAGGTGACCAATCCCGATCGCCGTTACTAAATATGGATTTCGAACCTCCCCAAATGGATCATGCCCCTTGTGAATTATTCAAAACAGCCTGGGCCACAAGCCCGATGTCTTATTCTGAGATACATAAGAATTAGTTTGCGATTTAACGCTCGACCTCCATCCATTCCTTCGATTTCATTTCTGATTTCCCCTCTACCGCGTTCTACTTGGCGACCTTGTGATATCTTAGGGGAGGGGCATATTCTGTAGATAAGTTATGATGTTTCGCTGTCTACCTTTTTTTTGCAACATGTTGTTCGAGTCTGGAACCGCAACGCATCCCTGCTTCCCTTATCTGGCAATGCCCCGTGACGTGTTCGGGGAATCGAGACCGAGACCATCATCGCAGCCTTGTCCGTGGCGCAAAACATGCTGTCTGCCTGGAAGGAATACAGCCGGGCTTGGTCTTGTAAATGTGTGAATGGTCGGAAGATACCCGGGAGGGTCAAGTTCTAGTTCTGGGTTTAGACTGCGATGTCGACCAGGGAGCTTATATTTGGAAAAGGCGTTCTGCGGTGAAGTATTCTTGAGTTTTTCTTGTGAACAGATTTGTATTCCTTCATACCTTTTTGTTCTTGTGCTGGGGTTATCCCGCTTTGGTTACTTTCTTTCTTTCTTTTTTTTTTTTTATTTCTCTCTCTGTGTGTGATTTTTCTATTTGCGATTTACTGAACTTCCCTCGGCCATCATCTCCCTAATGTTGTTGGTATGCTTGGGGAATTGTAAGTAAGATGATGGCTGAGCCTGTAGTTAATGCGGAGAATGAATGGATACCACTCTTGTCTGATGTCGATTTGCCTGCATTGCGCAGAGAATCTGCCTTTCCTACAAGGTTTGTGGAGAGATGCCTACCAACTTACTCTCTAGTATACAGGACCGTCCTACGACTATCCACCTACAACCAACTTCGGCTGCTATGTACAATCTACCCAAGAGGAAATCACCAGTAGCCTTTCCCTCTATTCTCATACCTCACTTTCCTAGTTTTTTCTAACATCCAGGAAGAACGCCCACCCGCACACATCGGATGACTGTCGGAATATCAACGGCCTCGGAAGCCTCCTTTCAGTGCCCCGGCTTCTATTCACTCGTGGTATCTCAGAGTCAAAGACTATGGCTATCATCTCAACGCATCGTTTACCATGCCAACGCCAACATTAGTTCATGTTTGCGACCAAAGAGCATCTCGATCTAGTTCGTTCGTGCTTTATTTGCATCAGTGAACGTGTTCTGCGGCCAACTGCTTTCTATACCTGATATATATATTTGAATATCAGATCAAACCTGTTCGACCTGCTGCCGCATATGGACATCTAGGCATTCATCGCCATAAGCACACCGGTCATTCTACCACGTCTGGTATCGCTTGACTACGTTCTCTCTCGCCCATCTTCGTGTCGCAGATAGAGAACCGTTGGCTGCTTCGACAATGATATAGAGTCCCACAGACAGCAAGGCTCGCCCACGCGACCGCTTCATAAATGATAGTTTCAATGTAGGGAAATCGGCCCGCCTAGATCAGTATGTAGGCCATGAGATCAAAGAATCCGCCATCCATTGCCAGGTCCCATCTCGTCGAGCGCCAGGAGACCGTACCTTTGGGGATGGGCTGCATGCAATTCGACACATCTATATTCTGGAACTCATCTCCTCGTTCTGCAAATAACTGCAGCAGTAGTTCTCATCAACCCAGCGTAGCTAGCCTCACTGTAATCTAGGTGTGCAAGTGCGACAAACGCTCGGGTAGGTGAAGCTATCCATCTAATCTACACCCAAATATATATAATATGATAAAGAAGAAGAAGAAAAAGCGATACGGTGGGAGTGGTTTGATAGTTCTCTATCATGCAAGTGACTACGTCGCTTTTCGCTCTCGAAGGGCTTCAGGTAGTATTCCTTTGTACTTGCATTTCCCTCTTACTTGGTTCCTCTTCCCTAATGTTAATGATATCCGTTCAAGGGAAAGCGTATATAGTATTACTAAAGGAATTGTTTCCATCGTCGAGATAAACGATCCTCAGATCACGGAGACTTTTACTCTTTGGTGCTGGTTTTGTTTTCGGTTCATCTTTTTTAGTGTACTGATGCCCGGGTTTCAATGTTAATCTGTTTGTACGTGGGACTGCCAGGGTTTTGTGGATATTAATGTATATATGTGTATATATATATATACATATATATATACTAGCGCGACTATGATGAGCTGTGTGATTGTATGTATTACATTGCATTGCATCGCTGGATCCTTGCTCGTTTGAGGAACATGGATATGATATCTTCGATATGTATAGACTGGCTTATCTTCTTGGTGTGAGGCTGGGGTTCTGGGTTGATCAATTAGTCGTAGACTGAGGTCCTTTGTTGAGATAGTACTTACTGTCTAGAACTCTGATCTCCAATATACTGTATATCCTACCTTCGTATGTTCAACCAATTGATTATTGGATTAGTGGTGAGGTACGTGTTTGTCGTATGTATATATATGTAGAGTAGATGTAGATATAGATGTAGATATAGATATATATGAATGTCTCCATCGAACATGTACAGTAAGAGCAAGTGTTTTCGATTTAGATCTAGCAGCTTGATGGATCACCACCCTTAGTATTTCTTCATTTCTTGATGTTCATTCCATTCCCCTCTACATTGAAGCTTTGAATAAGGTTGGCGGGCCTGTATGAGCCTGTTTAAACGATCAAAGATTAATCCGGTGTTCCCTTCAACACTAATTTACTTACCCAGAAGGATTTCTTATCCTTTTTTTTCTCTCACTCGCTTGGAAGTATCCAGTATAGTATGCATAAATGTATGTATGTATGTATGTATGTACTTGCTTGGCGGCATTTACGATAATCAAGTTTCTTTCTCTCTCTCTCTCTCTCTCTCAAAACAAGATGCCGGAAAATGCAGAAGAAACCGGTGTCAGCCCAACAAGCAAAGAGCCAGTGCCAATGCAGCTTCATGAGAAAACACCCGGCGGTAACCAATATCGAGGCAGTGACCGGATTACCGGATGAAGATCACGATAAATATAGAATATTGCATTTCCCGCGAACCATCTAGAACTCCTCGTGGCAGAAAAAAGTAAGATGCAAAGTAAACTAGTCACAAAGGTTATATCTCGCCTATGGTAAGTCGCACTGCAGGAAGACGACCGAGAGAGAGAAAAAAAAGGAAAAAAAAAAAAAAAAAGAAAAAAAAGAAAAGAAGGAACGAAGATGCTGACATGACGGAGGTGAATTGCATTTCTGCACGGTGATGCCCCACACTACACGTGAAGCATGCAGCAGGGCTCGTTTCAAAATGGCAGGTTGATAAATATAGATACGGCCCCCCTCACTTGAAACCAACAGTTGGGAGGACGGACGCAGCTTACATGCATTAGGGTACCTGTTTCAAAGGCATCACCCCGCTCATGAGCGTGGCGACTGTACGGTGAGATCTTAAAAAGTGGTGGTTGAGCCAGCGAGTGGTCAAGGATTAAACGAGGGGGAGAATGGCCCTAGGGCGTCCCAGGCTAAAAATACCGGGACGTCAGAATGCGCCTAGCTCTTGGCCACGAGGCACAACGTGGCAAGGATCAATAAGGAATCGGCATGGTTGGTTTGTGAGGAGAATCTCACGGGGGAAACCGAATTCAGTAGGTGAAAAGGTCTATCAGTCTAGGATTATGGATGACCTGAGGTTGTTGTTGGCTGCCGCGGACTCCGCGGGGATTGCCTTTGGAACTTTCTGAAACCTACAGATGCAGAGTGCATGGTGTGTGTCTACCAGGATCTTTGCACATGGCCTCACTCTGGAGTCGCGAGATGTCATCTATACTACATGACGTCAGTGGCATATCGCCTAGAGAGTCAACCCCCCCCCGGGCGGAAATCACTATACTCCGTATACCACTCAACATGATGTTGAGGTTGCATTTGCTAGATGTAAGACAGTCAGAGTTGTGTCCTGTATATCAAGGTGGCGTTTTAGTTTGTACCGGTCGAGTAGTAAATATGGAGATCATCCTGGCCATGGATTCAACACCCTGCACATTGAGCCAAAGCAACAGAGCATCCGGCCAGAGGAGCCAATATGAGCGTGCCATGAGTTTTGGTTAATTAAGCAGGATTTCGGAGAAACATTTCTAGCCATCCATGAAGGGTCCCATGAACCATGACAAGAATGACTAGCGCTGGACAACGAATAATAGTAATGGGCTGTGAACTTGGTACGCATTGTATGGACCAATCCCATGATGACCAGGATGTTGGTTGAGTGACATCGAAGCTTGTGTTTGGGGGAGTTTACCCGTGCCAAAACCTCAGGCAGGGATGTTGACTTAGTAATGGAATCGCTCGTACGCCGCTTATCTACTTTGGGATGTATGTTGCGACTTTAGCGGTGCTAAAGGTTGCATAATATCGCTGCCTGTATGCCGGGGTTTCATGGCCTCCCATCTTCCCCTCAAATGAGATCTCCCTCCCGGTACTGGGTGCCTCTGAGTCAGGGGTTGAAGAATGCATTCCAGTGGCTCCGGGAAAGATAGAGAGAGGACAGGAGAGAAAAAAAAAAAAAAAGAAAAAGAAAAAAGGGAATTGAGACATTCCATTAGAATGGCCCGGTCCCGAACAAATGGTGCAGGATCGTCATAAAATGGTAACAGAGGCTCTTGCACACGTGTGGTCGGATGGAACATTCCAATGGCGCTGACATCTGCAAGGATCAGATTCCGTCAGATGCGCCATAACGGTGGCAGACAAATGAGACAGGCGTTAGTTACGGAGGGGTTAATTAATCATGGTTTATCAGCCAATGATTTTAGTAAACGGCGTCTCGCCCAAATCCAATGTGGAAGGTCTGCATGCTTAGACTAACTGCACGTTCTGGTGGGGATCGGAATCCTTCCAGCATTATCGGTCGTTATTTTCCCTGATTCTGCCCCGGTGGGGATTGGCTGAACAAATTAATTGTCATTTATTTGGCCACACTAGTATCAGAAGAGTTGGTGATGTAGCAATCCATGATTTCTCTTCATCTAATGAGCCCCCCCTGGGGTTTGGTTGAGATGAACATGGCGGACCGACCCCTTTCAGGATCGATACTACTTACCAGGTAGTATTATGATCACCCGAGGAGACCAATCACCTGGCGAAGAGGATGGACAGTAATGCACTGACGACCCGGTAGATGTCAAGAGTGACAAACACAGCCGGTCTTGGGCCCGGTCTTGATCCTCGATGATTCTACTAGCCGGTCAGATCATGCCACGCCTCGAGGAAGGCCACGTTTTCCCCCCTCCTTTACATCCCCAGCTCAGCGCATGGCACCCTGGTCTAAGGCTGAGTGAATGGCTCCCCCCATTCTGCAGCTATAGGAGTAGCGTGCAGCTCGTTGAGGCATCCAAGGTATTGCGTAAGGTATACATAAGCTGAAAAATTAGATCTGAGTATTCTTTCTTTAGCACTGATTTGATATCATCCATCAGCACCTCTCCCAAAAGAGTATCCGTGTATATTTAAATACTGCGGACTTAATCCCGGACATTTGCCGTGATCAATCAAGTCGTAGCTCCATCCGGTATTCAGGTTGTCGGAGGAGTAGATACGTCCAACCTGGCCCCTGGTGTTGTAAAATTAATCTGCCCCGCCGGTGAGATCGACTAGTTCCGTGTGCCAGTTCGGCCGATCATTTGCCCCAGTGACATCCTCTAGGCGACGAAGCGAGGAATATGTTGTCGGGCGCTACAAGATTAGCGGAAGTTGGCAATCGCGCGCGGAATTAGGGTATGCCGGAGCAAAGCGAGGGCAAGCATATAGCGAGCATTCTGGACCAATGGTTCTACGGAAGTCTCGCCAACGAACTCCACGAAGGTCGTGTATCTGTTGATAGAGCCTCAATACTATACGCACAATACTCGAAATAATTTCTATCGACCCGAAAGGTAGGATGATTTCTGGGATGTTGCTTGTAACCAAGGGCGTAACGGTGCTTGCGCTACATCGATGCACGTGGCAGGACGGGATATAGCTATGAAACGTCGTCAATCTTAGTCCGCAGGTAAAGATGTAGCCCGGATTGATATCCTGAAGGTTGAAGCAGCTTCGGGATCATCACCGGTTGGCCCGATTGTCCTATTCATTCTAGCCTCTGCAAGACTCGTCAGTAATCCTTCCGGCGCATTCCTCCTCACTCTCACTTGTTTCAGTAGAGGATCCTTGGCCTATATTTGAAAACCTAGAAATTGATAGGATCATTTAGTATACGGTTGAATCATCATGATAGTGGTTCTGACAAAATCAATCAATCAACTCGCTTGGGTACCACAGGGATCATCAACCCGGTTTACTCAAATAGGCATTTCGTGACACTGCCTAATTTAGCTAGCGGGGGAGAAAATGTCACTGGATATCAATACGGAGTATGGAGTAGGGGAGGTGGGACTAATCTAGGTTGAAGCGAGCCATGGAAAAGTGCAAAAGATCGAGGCGTACGGAGAACGGTAGGAGCCGCCCGTAGTGATTCCGTTGGTAGGACGCTCTGAACCACGGACTGGAATTCCTTGAGATGGATCAGGAAAAGGACCAACGCTCCAGCTGGCACTTTCTTATCCGTCAAGCCAATCCGCGAGGGGATGTCTATGCCTGATCAGGATAGGTATAGACAGGGGGCTCCACTCAATAGAAGGCTCGGAACTATCCAGTGGGTGAGGTTGAAGTATTCGTGAACTGAGTTTTTTCTTTTTCTTTTCTTTTTTTTTCACTTTTTCAGGTTTTTTTTTTTGAATTTTGAATTTTAAATTTTTTTTTTTTTTTTTTTTTTTTTTTTTTTTTTTAGACTCCCCCTAACGGAAGGCTTTTTATTAGCTGAACCCATAGCGGAGTCAACAGGGTATCATTTCCGCCATAACTTGAAACTGGTGGAGATCGTCACCTTGATAGGTATCTGCAGATACCCCTTCATTGGTACGGACCTAAGAGTTGCGTAGCCCGTGGTCAACTATCGCGTGAAAGTACCACTTCGCCAGATTTCAGGCTCAAAGCTTTGTCCAAGTGGCCGACGAACTAGGCAATTGCGTTAAAAAACGTAACTCGACCTCTTCTCGCCAGCTAGTCTCCATATATGGGGTGATATCGACCGTGATATGAGGCTCTGGTCAGTGGTCACTTGGAGTTTTTTTTTTTTCCTCTGTGACCCGCCTCGCAGGGTTTTCCTCGCTTGGGCTGACTCCTTTCGTCTTTCTCCTTTCGTTCCTTACCTCTCTTGGGCAACGTTTCGCCGGGATATTACTGATAAGAGCCGACGATTAGTTGTCTAGCGACGATCACTGACTAACGTTTTACATAATCCTTCACAGCCTCAGGCAAGGCTGACTGACTGATTGACTTGACACGGGAGTCGATTTGAACAGGAATTTCTTCATGCATCGGTTTCTATTTTTACACTATCTCGAACCTTATCTACTCTGAGTATGGAGTGCTGGGCTGAGTAATGCACAGTGATCGCAGTTCTCAGCAGTAACAACTTGAACTGGTATCATTCTGTTATTGGATTAGGTAAGAACTCGACTGTTTCTTGTTGCGAGCCAGGGATGACCGAGCTGAGTGGGCCGCAAAATGGTGACCCAAAAGAGTATGCAATGTGAAGTCAAGGACATCGGGTCGGAGATAGGACAAGACCCCCATGACGTTGATCAAGAAAGGCAGTGACGAGAACATCAAGGAATTATCACCGATCCGAAATCGCCTGTCAATCATAAAGCCAATAATTAGCGCATATGGTCGAGACCTGTCGGATCCGAGTCCGGAGACGTACTCCATATTTCCGGGACTATTGGTTCACGGCTAAGACTTGATTGTCACGTTACTTTTTAACCTACACAGGAAACCTTCCCAGGAAGAACCTGGAGCTATCCATGATGGACTTGACGCACGGTCGACCCGGGGCAGATTCTGGCTCCGGCGGTGGACCCTGCCACCACGGACTCCAGTCCCTGCCGTGATTCCGATCTAAACGGTCTAGTATCGACCACTCCTGATCATTGAATTGTGTACGTGTTCGAAAAAGGTGTGGGCTCGAGGGCATAACTCAGCAGATATTAGCGAACCTGGAACGATATAGAGGGATGTAGAGAATACCCTCAGAGGAAGCACATACCTCGTAACGCTTTTTCATAACCAAAGAGAATGACTGCATTACATTCAGGCTAGCATTCAGGGGCTTGTCCAATCACTGGCCTCAGTGAGTGTTGGTTGATCGACTAGTCTACTACAGGCTAGTGCCTAATATCGGTTCCCTCGATTTGGAGGAGATCATCAGCACATGACTTTCAATATGCATAAGTACGACTTGCTGGTGCTAGCCAATTTTTACTAAGTTGACGAGCACCTGGTGCTTTGTATGGGAACCGCATACATTCTGTTTCGTGGACCTGTGATGTGGTCGAGTAACAATATCTGTGTATAAGGATCGTCGTTTTGGAATCCCATCCCGGTCGTGTATGACATTCCAAAACTGCACAGTTGCTTACTGCAGTAACGTGAGTTACTCCCCTTACGCGGAAGGATCATCAACGATGCAATGGGCCTCTTCCACGTTATTGCTCTCGAACCAATGCAGGCTGCATGATACCTTCATGGTGTCCTCAGAGCTGGGTACTAGTGTCACACCGCAGCGGTATAGAGGGGCGTTATTGGGGCAGACGGAGCTGCTCAACACATTAGTGCCTCCAACTGTACAGAAGTAGAGAGTGTGTTTATGCCTGTACCTCCCTGGAGCGCCCCGTTACGTATTTCCTGAATGGGTTAGATCATAGCATACTTACACACCTCAGGTGTTTTCTGCCTCTAAGCTCTGCGTGTTGTCTGGGCTAAGGCCCCCCAGAGAGAATACTACGCCAATACCATGAACGATCGCTATTGGTACGCCATTAGATTAATTTATCAATGACCCGGGAATCTCGAGCCAGAGGAACCAAATGCACCAGACCGTCAGAATTTTGCTGTTAGCCACCATTCTCCGGAATTTAGAAGACTCATGGAAGTGCGATAGAATCCTGCTGACGGTGGGAAGTGAATAATACGCATGCATTAATTACCCTGCATCGCGCAAAGGCCTTCAAGGGATTATTAATTATTCTACCGACCTTGATTACCGGGAACTGGCACTCCTGGGAACGGCACTCTTTCGTCTCTTGTATATCAATTTTTTTTTTGATAGAAAAAAAAAAAAAAAAAAAAAATCCGATAGGAACTATGTTCACAACTATACATTGAATTTGTTGTATAGACAGTTGACCTATGGACCGTGGCTATCAGCCCATGCCGTGCCCGCTCGCCTGGAACCTGAGCCTGAGATCCCCCAGAATTACTCCGTGCACCTTTTTGACTCCCCCCGACACCTCCCTAGTCTTCCCCACCTTCCAACCATGTTTGCTTTGCCGTTCAATTCTGATTTTGTCAGCCGGCTAACCTGAAGGGGACTTTCATTCGAAGGGCGTATATTAAAAGTGAAACCTATTTATATGATCTGCCCCTCTTGGTTCCCCGAGATTACCGTGTGCCAGGCAATGATCAACTGGGCCCATGAAACAAGCTAAAGTGCACGTTGTTGGGAGCCTTCAGGGACAACCTACCTAGGCGAACAGACTACGTAGAGATGGCCGACATAGTGGCCCACAGGGCTGGGTCAACCCGAAATTTCGTTGTCACATTGTGCTCAAGAGGGTGAATTCTGCTTCTTCCTCTTTCGTCGGTTTTTGTTTTGGTGCTCCAGAACATGGCCCCACTGGATCTGGGTACCGTTTAGAATCATCGGAATAGCCGATAAGTTTACCGGAAAGGCCGATGCCCAGTCTTCCTTCTTAGGGAGTGATTGGCCGGTAAGAGTAAAGTGCTTATTGGAAATTTGTGACTGGGATTATCAGGCTATCGATTCTTCCCGATGCTGCTAATTCCCCTCGACAAACGTCGGCACACGTGGGTTTTATTTATTTTTTTTTTTACGTTGGGTTATGCTTCCATTCCAACGGGAGGTTTATACGCCGTGTAAGCGGATGCCAGTCAGCCACCGTGGTTCATTTCCGTGAAACTCGGAAAAAATGTGGATTCTTTGCAAGAAGATGGGTTGGGTTGGATAGGAAATCAATCATCTTGGCAGGCAGACTCAGCAGCATCGGGAAGATGCCTTAGAACTGACCACACGATCGACGGTAGCTTTCCAAACCGTGGGAAGGGGGCAAGGGGAACCAGTGAACTTGCATTTACGACGGCGTGCCAGGTCCCACCGGGAAAGAGGCCGGCGATGAAAATGTGACAATTAGCACGCGCCGCAAATATACATTACACATGACATGAATCTGCCCTACTAACAAAAGAAAATTTTAAGGAGCCGACGCCGAGATCGATCGTTGGTGCTATGACACTGGCCAGGCGACGGAAGTGGAGACCTAAGCATTCGACGGACGCACCTGTCGGACCGTGGGAATTGTTTCCACCCAAGGAGAGAATGAACACTTTCCAGTTTCTTGACCCCCTGGGCAAGTGGGGCACACACACCGTTGGAGGGGCTTTGCATTTGCTGGTGAGGGTAACCATGGCCCATGACAAATTCCATTCGTCCAAAAGTCTATCAGCATTCCGGCGGGCAATGCTTACCCATACACAAATGCTGATTTTATTCGAGGTGAGGAGGTTATTAATAGCTTTTAGGTTATGTATTTCATTTCTCAGTTTGTCCATGACTTTTCCTCTGGCGGTGCGATGGCGACAGTTTGCAACAATTCCATGGGATGGATGACAACCTCTGTTTCCTATTTCGGCTAATATGCATGTAGGCTGGGTCGCGAAATATGACTCTTTCGGCGAGCTGGGTCTCAAGGCCGCCTACCCGGAGCCCTAGCTGTTCGGTGTCAAAATTCAATTTGACCGACGGAGGGGTTTCCACATGACAAACTACGGAAGTGGTTCTGGATCTTGGCTGGTTCTGGTGGATCGGTGATATTTAGGGAGGTCAAGTGCATCTCCAGAGTGGACCCCATTGAGGCTTTAAACCTGAGATTCTACTTGTAGTTTGGGAGTAGGAGTAATTACCTTATGGCATGGTGGGTTATGTGGGTAAAAAAAAAATAATAATAAATAAAAAAAACGAAAGAGGAAAAAGGAAAAGAAACCTAGTAAAAGCAAAAGCAAAAGCAAAAACACAGACCAAAACAAAAAAGCAAAAAAGAAACCAACAGAAAGAGAAGACGGAAAAAAAGGGTAAGAAGAGGGAACCGAAAGAAGATACGAAGGAGCCAATCAGGGGTAATTTTTCGTACCAACACTTCCCACTCATACCCCCCCCCAATACATGCAGCTGAGTCCCCAACTTCGACTGTGATTGATCATTATAATTATTATCCTTAACAACGTTTGTTATCCTCCTTGTATCTACTAAATCTTATGCTCCAGCCTCAAATACTTGTGATCCGACATTTGTGTGGTGATTGTTCCGAAGGATTTCCAACATATTGTATGAGTACTCCAGATACTTAGTACCACTAGTACCACGACTACGACTAGTCATAGATAGGATAGTACTTAGTGAAGAAGACTTGTGTAGTGCTCGGCTTGTTGAGAACACGCTCGATGTGACCCGAGAGTGGTCCACGTTGAGTCTGGCCTTCAGCTTCTCCTTAATCCTCCTTTTCTTTCTTTTTTTTTTTTTTTTTTCCCTTCCCTTCTAACCCAAATAGATTGGATTAAATTGAATTACAGGTCAATATTTCCGGATTATCGTGGCGCTGGAGAATGAAGATCCAGCAACCATGGTTCTGCTGGTGCTCTCGCTATGCAGTGGAATCACACCAACAGAAAGCCGTTGAAGTGTATTTGGGAATGATCCCTGTCGTTCCAACCCGTAGTCGACCTAGTTGGTACCGTTCGAGCCGACCGCCAACGAATGGGGTAAGGGTGTAAATTGTAATAAAAATAATCTGGCTGTCAGGCATACTTTCCCCCAACTTTGCGCCTCAGCCGCACCAGTCAATACGGGTCTGGTCTGTTGGTTTTTTCCCTGTGGATAATAATACTAGTTGTACACACCCATGCTGGTTGCCCTTCAATCAGATCCCTGGCTTCTCACGCCGCATGGCAACTATATCAAAAAGGAAAGAAGTAAAAAAATAATTAAACATTAAAAATTAAAGAACCAAAATATAATAATAAAAATAGTCCACTTCAGAAAATAAATAAATAAATAAAAAAACGAATAATTTCCTTTTCCAGGATTATATTTTTATCCCATCTATAATTTTGAATTTAATATCATTTTTTCTTTTTTCTTTTTTGTTTTCTTTTCTTTTCGATTTTTAATAATTCTTTTGATTTCTGTTTTATTTTATTTCATTCTTTTGTACCCTCTTAATTCCTTGTTAGCTCCGTAAGTGGATGCATGTCTTCTTGAGGCTTTCCCTTTACATAGCCATCGTGCTCTCTAGTTTTTGTAATTTCTTTTGCTCTTTGGTATGATCATCCTGCAGACTGATCAGCACTGTTCGCTTACTCTATCTATTTGTGATTGTTGCTATGTTTAATGACAATCCGATTATTCTCCAAAGAACGCCCACCCCGGTTTAATTTTTTTTTTAATTAATTCATTCGTCCGATGAGAAAGACTAATAATATTTGATATCCGTGTTTTTCGTTTTTTTTTTTATATTACTGTCATCGCCCGTGCAAGGGTCTGCAGCAGATCTCTAGCGAAAACCATCTGACTCGGTACCTCGCATATCCACTCAGACGGTTCTATATCAATTCCTCAGCATCCTCAACACTCTACTGCCATCATTCCGACTGTTTCAGATTGTCTCTCTTCTTCTCCCCTGGATCTCACTGCATAAGTTTGATTTGCATATGCGAGGCATTTTTTTTTTCGTACCGTCTGATCTCATCCATTTCCGCCCTATAAAATTACTTCTATACTAGACAATATACGAACTTGCATCACAGCCCACTACCATCCCCACACGCCCCCATACCACACCGTCTCCTATTTCTGACAGGCACTCAAGTCGTTGCATCATGGCTAGAGGATCTGCCCCAGGAACCGAAACTATATCTTCTCCCCACTTGCCTATCCATCTGTCAACAGTCCTCAACTCTCCACGCAACTCTTCAAGAGCAATGCCTGCTACCACTTCCACTTCTCAAGCACAAAACAACAAAGCTTCATCCAGGAAGACTACTACCACAATGCGCCGGACCAACACCCAAACGGAGATTCCTCTCCCTATCACCTATACCCCAACCACCCATCGCATCAGCAAAGCGAAGAAGGGTAAACGTGTACACGCCTGCGAGTTCCCTGGATGCAACAAGGTTCGTCGTCGAACCCCTACCTACATCCAAGCAATTGAACCCTACTGACCCCTTCCCTAGGTCTTCACCAGAGCAGAACATAGACGACGACATGAACTCAACCACAACCCTGAGGCAGTGTTCCGTTGCACCCACCCAGGATGCAAAAAGGCATTCCACCGCCCCGACTTATTGGCGCGTCATGTAGAAAGACAGTGAGTCTAATCTTGACCTTGAGTATCTGCTGGTGTACCCTCTAATAACCAATATTGCAGTGACCTTGAGACTCAGATGAACAATGCCCAATGGGAACGACAGAGCCACATCCCCATGATATCTGAATCTCATTACTTGCCTAAGAGCGCCCCTGTTGATCCTAATGTGGGGCACTACTTGACTGTAACTCAACCAACGACTTCTATGTCAATTGGATCCCTTGTGGCACCACCTATTCATCCAGACCTAGCACACGATGGTGGTCTCATGTGGATGGGGATGAACATGCCGTCGGAGCATCAAACACCCCTTTACCCCCCACACCATATTCATGAATCCATCGAAGACAGCCACTTCTACTCAAGCCCAGAAGCCTGTCCTTCTCCTTCTTCGGATGGTGCGACATTGTCTATCCCGTCTCACCCTCGGTCATCTGTCGCTTCGACGCCAACAGCAATTGCCGACCCCTACCCGGAACCCATCATCGAGAGCGAGCTCACATCCTCACCCATGTCTATGCATGCAAGCTTGCGATGCTGGGACCAATCAGAAGGACCACTGGCTACACCAAGCTATGCGCCAGTCTCTTTGAACAATGTAAGCTAACCCCCAGCGTTACAACCAACAATTCAATGCTGACTAGTGAGCAGCCTTTTCAATGCCATTATCCGTCACCAACCTGGCCAGCAGCACACCACTTCAACTATGATGAACCCACGCTCCCATCTGGGACACAGTTCCCTCCAGTGCCTTGGAAGGCATTTCCGATTTGAAGGCCAATGCTGAACTTTATGACGACCATACACGCTACCATTGAGACACGTTGATTCTCTTGTACGATGTTACCTCGGTACGGTGCTACCCCATTATTGAGCATATCATACCACCGACTAGGGAGGGGTATTTGGAGGAAACTCGCCCGATGAAAGGGACCCCCAGAACAGATTTAACGTCATTTTCCTGCTGTATCACACGAAACCAAACAGCCCAGATCCCGGGAAGATCCAGGTTACACAAGCCGATATTATCCCAGGACGACTCCTCGGGACTGGAAATTAAATGGATCCCCGCGAGATCTACGCCCAGGATTCTAAAAATGGATCTGAGGACATAGAGGTTTTGATTTCCGCGACCTGCTGTGTTACAGAACTACCATTATTATCTCTTTTTCTTCTTCTTCTTCTTTTTCTTCTTCTTCTTCTTCTTCTTCTTCTTCTTCTTTTCTTGCGCCATACCCGGTGGTTTTGGTTTATAGGGCGGCGCAGTTTTTTTTCTTTTTTTCTTTTTTTTTGGAAAATAAACGGGGCTCTTTTTTAGGAACAGGGGGTCTGTTTTGGATTATTTGGGTGCTTATTTCCTTTGTAACGGCCGGAATTTCCTTTGTTCTTGTTCTTCTTCTCTCTTCCGATCTTATGAATTGATGTATTTCTATACCCCTCTCAAACGGCAGATTAGCGTCTGCCTTTTCTCCAGACCAAAAATATAACTAGACTTTTTCTGGTTCACTTTGAAATCTACTATAGATCTACAATTTTTGTTAAAAAAAAAATTCATGATGATGACCCTCTATCTAAAACAGTAGTTAGTAGTAACCAGTTATTTTATGTTTGGAAAGCAATGTAACTAACGTAATCTCTCTCAGAGTCACACAAATACACCTCTTCGTCTCTCTCTGTCTCGCTCTCTATACCTTTTTACTCCAAAGTATACACAAACAAAAAATGTAACAGTAGCAACCAAAATACGAGAAATCAAAAGCCTAACCCCAGATCCATGGAACTTGTAAATCCCCACACCCACGGAACCCCAGAAACTATATTAACTACAGATAGGTAAAATCATAAATTCCTTGGTGAAGGAAAGGTAAAAAGGAAAAAAGAAAAGCCTAAGCTCTTCATAGCCCCAATCCTTCTAAAACTCAATACCAACCACTGGATTTCCTATAACATAGCCACGGTACATTATATACAACTTCCGGATGCAAAATCTATTTCTGGATCAAAGATACGCCTGAAGGGTCATTAGCCGGGCTTTTTATTTTTTTATTTTTATTTTTTCTATATTTATTTTTTTGCCCTTGAAGCTTAATGCTACATTGCCATTTTGATATGCGGGGGCTTTTTTTTGGGCGCATTGGAAATTGGACTGGGGGAAGGTGTGTTTGTGTTTTTGATGGCTGGTTATATTGATTGATTGCTGTACGTGTATGTACAATTGATGCTTGTGGTAGGAAACTAATAGCTAGATATGCGGTGCTAAACGTGAAACAAATCTATCGATGTCTGAGTCACTTGTGTAAGTCGCTCTTGCAGGGAATGACTCTCCAGCACCATCCACACCAGCTGCGATGTTGCCCAGCCTCTTCACGACCAAGATACTGGCCTGTTTCTCTCTCATCTTCGTGTTCGACGACACAGGCCCCCACCATAACCCGTTTCTTGGCTTTATGTTTGACAACGCCTCCAATTCCGATGATCTCTTGACGAAAATACCCGGGCTCTTCTTCTTCACGGCTGTCTCGACGGTCGTTCGGGTGGTTATGTGCTTCCGTATCTCCGTAAGCCGTCCCGTGTGGACTGCCCGAAGACTCGTCTGCTTCGCATTCCACTTCTAGTTCGATTTCTTGAGCCGCCAAGCAAGCCTCCCCACGGCCGCATTTGACTCCCTGACAGCCTTCGCCAATACCAGTGCCTAGCCCCCCCAGGTAGGTACTGTACCTGGTCCGCCATGTCCATACACGGCGGTACGTCGTGTCACTGTTACGCACGAACATTCCGCACTGATGACAGAGCCAAACAGAGTCCGCACAAGAACAAGGGGTCCGCTGAAAAGCTTCGGTTGTAAAGCTAGGCTGCGCGGATGACAAAGGCTGCGTGTCATAGGCAGACAAACTCGGGGGAGACAAGGCAAGCAGATCGGCTAGTGGCGCTGTCTGACAGGTAGTGCAGAGACGACGGATGCGGTTCTTAAGCATACTGCTGGTTGGTGGTTTGGCTGTGCAATTCTAGGCAGGGTTATTAGTATGGGTTTACCGTTTGGAAACCGGGCCAAATGAACGTACACGGCAAACCACTTTGGAACATCGTCGACACTCGCCAACCATGTCCCGGGCACATTTGGCAACTTTGCCAGCAGTGAGACGACCTGAGCTCCTAGCATCTCGGCTCAGAAGACGGATCACAGACTTGACACTGTCAGGAATCGGAGTGCCGCCACGCAGCAGATCCGATAGTGTCTCAATGTATTCATTCTCGCATCGAAGGGTTTTTTTGATTAATTGGTGGCGGTAGGGTGCCAAATTCGCATGGAATTGGCGACATGCCTGGGATAGGGCGTGCAGTGTGTTAAGGTCCACTGATCGGGCAATCTCTTTAACGATCCTGAATCTTCCAGTCAGCACCACGATATCGAACCAGACACAAAGTGGCCTGGTTCACTAGTGTTGCGTACGGATAGCAGCCCAAAGCAACCGAGAAGGCATTTTGATTCGAGATTTCTCCCCCCAAGCAAGACTGTGAAGCATCGCGTGTTGGGACGATAGAAATACCATCCTCAATAGGCGGGTTTGCAGACTGTGGGCCACCGACAGCCATCAGCTTGGACAATGTCGGCTTCCCCGATTCAGCGAAGAGATGAGGCAATGCATCGGGACCATGCGAAAACTGATTCTTACTGAAGGTCTCATGGTCCAAGTCCACGAATACCACCATGGTGGAAGTTGTACTGAGCGAGGGGGTTAGGAGATTTAAAAAAAAAAAAAAAAAAAGAAGTCGTCTAGATCCGCACTGCTGATAAGAGCTGAAGAGCTAGCAGTCAAAGAAGCGTATGGTACAACAAAAAGAACACCAGGCAAAGAGTTCAACGATGCTACAGAAAACTTGAGCTTTCTTGCCGGTAAAGCTGAATTATGAAGTTAAATAAGATCCTGCTACGCAGTGATGGAAAGCCAGTGGGATGACGCGGTGAGGGGATCCGTTGTCCGTCCCGCAGCGAAGAAGGTGGTTCGTCTCGGTGATCAAGATGCCGATGAGAAAGTCTGGAACTGATGCGTCTTTTCACGTCTATCCTGCCTGTTTGGGCTTGTTCCTGCATCGAATTCCAGGGGACAGTGGATCAGCTCCAAAGCTTCTCCGTAGCTTCTTCAGAGAATATGGACATTATCTTATCGATCGATCAGTGACTTTGATCTTTTGGCTACTGATGGGTTGGAGTCACGAGGCCGCCTTCCTTGATTTGGAGACGGCTACTCCACCTGCCCAGTTAGGAAGGTCACTACGGAAGGCCGACATTCCCCGAATGCTTCCTTTCATCCTGATTCCTGCCAAAGTGTCGTTCGGTTTCTCTCCGATATTTGTACCTCCAGCCATACCAAGGCCAAGTCATGGTTATTGACCCTTGTCGTCTGTTCTGGCCTATCAACGGCTCCAACCGAGCACGTAATCGATAGGATACTCCAATGGAGCATGGCGCCTTCCGATGACCGCCCGGCGGGGTAAAGGGAACTCTGGAGAAGCCTATAACATCACTCGTATCTCGTATCTCGGCCGAGGGCCCCTCGCCTACCTGTACTATATAAAGGGGCATTCGCTCTGTGTACCCTTCTGGGCTCGTTTCACGACGACCGCAGAAGCAAATCACTCAACTCAAAATGCCCCTCAACTCGAAAGCCGTATACTCTAGACTGAACCCGGACTTCGCTCCTTTCGCGAGTCGGAGAAGTACAGTGCACAGTACCAATGGGATAGTAACTTGTACCCAACCTTTGGCAGCCGCCGCGGGCCAAAGGGTTCTACAACAAGGGGGGAATGCTGCAGTATGTTTTTATAAACAGTTCTTCTTTCGTCTGGCGCATGCTAATTGTTGACAAAAGGATGCTGCCATAGCTGTGGGTACGTAATGGCAATCTCGTAGGGATAAAGAAGACTGACTGACTCAATACGGCCGACAGCCGCCGCATTGAACATCACTGAGCCCTCATCAACGGGAATTGGAGGAGATATGTTCTGCCTCTTCTATGATGCCAAAACGAAGAAGGTCCACTCCCTTAATGGATCTGGGCGGTACCCTGCAAATGCAACACTAGAGAAGATTCGGAGTGACCTGAATGTCGGCCCAGATGACGCTGGAACCATTCCTATGAAGAGCGTTCATGCGGTGACGACTCCTGGCGCAGCTGCCGGATGGGTTGACACCGTAGAGAAATTTGGAAGCGGTAAGCTGTCTTTGGAGCAGATCCTACTTCCAGCAATTGAACTTGGCGAGAATGGGTTTCCTGTATCCGAGTTAGCGGCCTTTTTCGTGAGTGAAGACTCCCCTGGCCACCGGACCTTCTCACCTGACACATACAATGTCGCACTATCTTAGAATATGGACTAATAGCTAGTAATTGACAGTGGCAAGAAGGTGAAAATCTCCTTCGACAGGCATCCCCAAATGCACATGAGATGCTTAAGCCAGATCAGAATGCCAAAGATGGGGTCAGGCCTCCTCTTCCCGGCGAAATCTTGAAAAACCCTACGCTGGCCCAGACCTTCCGGTCACTTGCGGCAAATGGCAAGAAGGGATTCTATGAAGGACGAGTTGCAGAGGAGCTGGTGAAGGTTGTGCAGGATCTGGGAGGCTACCTTACTCTAGATGATCTGAAATACCATGCAGAGACTGGGTCCCAAGAGACGGAAGCGATCTCCCTCAAGTTCACCGGCCAGGGCATCGCTGAGAAGCAGTCCGCTGGAACGGATAGTGAGGAAAACCAAGGAGTGGAGATTTGGGAGCATCCACCAAATGGGCAGGGAATCGTTGCTCTCATGGCGTTGGGAATCCTTGAAGAACTCGAAAAAATGGGCAAGATTCCGAAGTTCACGGAGGTCCAGCATAACTCTGCTGAATATCTCCATGCAGTCATCGAAAGTCTGCGTATAGCTTTCGCCGATGCATCTTGGTGGGTCACGGACCCGGATGTGGAGAAGGTACCAACCAGCGAACTCATCTCTCCAGCCTACCTGGCTGAGAGGGCAAAACTGTTCAATCCGGACAAGGCGACTGATATCCTTGACCATGGCAGCCCAGCCCACAACCATTGCGACACCGTTTACTTTTCAGTGACAGACAAGGAGGGTAACGGCATCTCTTTTATTAATAGCAACTACGCTGGATTTGGGTCTGGTATCATCCCTAAGGGCTGTGGATTTACCTTGCAAAACCGGGGAGCCAATTTCTCTCTAGTGCCGGGACATCCAAATGTCCTGGCTCCACGGAAACGGCCTTATCATACCATTATCCCTGCCATGATCACCAATGTCTCTGATGGTTCTTTACATTCAGTGTATGGTGTCATGGGTGGCTTTATGCAACCCCAGGGACATGTTCAGGTGCTACTCAATATGCTTGCATTTAACTATCACCCACAGGCGGCATTGGACTCCCCGAGAATTTGTATTGCTGCTGGCTCACCGGAGCTAGGAAAACCCGTGGATCGCAGTGTCTATGTAGAGGAAGGAATAAGCGATGAGACTGTCGAAGGTCTGAAGCGCCTCGGCCATCAAGTAAAGGTGTTGAGCGGATGGGAGAGAGGCATGTTTGGTAGGGGACAGATTATTCGCTGCCATTATGATGATGGACAATTGGTATACAGCGCAGGAAGCGACCAAAGAGGAGATGGAATGGCTATTCCGGTGTTGTGATGTATTATAGAGACAATGTAGTTATGTTTAAAGTTGTATGCAAGTCGTCGATCGATTACTGCATTATCTATCAGAAATTGGATGTTTTATCAAACCGTTTTTGTACTTTAAAATACTTTATCGTTTGTTAAAACTAAAAAACAAAAGGGTAGCATTGGTATTACATATTTCTTTTTATAAAGACGAAAGTATGAAATAAGTGGTCTTCAACATGAAAGAGAAATATTCAGACAGGTAAGTACACAACAGAAAAGATAACACCTTTGCTATGCCTTTTTCACCTGAACGCTATGCTATGTTTCAAAGATAAAACAAGAAGAGAGAAGACAAACAAAAAAGGGGGTTTACATGAAATGAATTGCAAAGCAGAAAGAACAAAATATGAGAAGAGACAAAATGATTTTGAAAAATGTACGGAGGAATGGGAAGAAGCAAAAGAAATGAAAGAAAGACAAAGACAAAGAAAAGAAGAAGAAAAATAGAATAATGGAGGTTTTTTCTTTTTAATAAGCAGCAATAGCAGACTTGAAAAAGCCTTTTAGTTTGGAACCTCCGCTCCTTGGAGGAGACGAATCACGTTTATGCCGATGGTGACGATGATGCCCTTCTCCGCTATGACGGTGATGGCGTTGCTCAGGTTCTTCCTTTGATTTTGCCTGTTCTTCTTCGGCTTTTCTGCGAGCTCTGCGAGCTTCACGTCGAGCTCGATCGTCTTCGTCGGTCTGATGGGATCCACTGGAGCGTTCGGTGGTGCCTCGTCCCTCGTGGGAGTGACGGTGACTGTGAGATCTTCTATGCGGCTCGTATATGTTTGCGGCGGCCTTGTTGCCGTTGATTTTCAGTAGGGGCCCAGTGTCTGACTCTCCTGATGTCATGTATTTCAGGAAAGCTCTGGGTGTTGGCGGCGAGGGCAGCGCGTGTCTTGAGGAAGAGCTTCCACTTCGCTCGCGATCACTGCTGCTAGAGTGCTCTGATAGTTTAGGTCTTGTCTTGATAGGCACAGGTTCTTTCTCTTTTGCAGAGCGCTCGGTGCGTTCGGACCGTCTCACTCGTTCGTGCTCTTTTTCGCGTCCTGATGAACGGTGTGGCTCCCTTTCCACTACAATCGTCTTCTCTTTCCGTTTCTCCTCGTGCCTGACCTTCTTCTCATGCTGCCGTTTCGCCTCATCCAAGGCATCTGCCCATCGATTTGTGAAGATACCGCCACGTTTGGTACTCTTCTGTCGTTCCACTCGGGGCGGATATTCGTCAGATGAGCTCTTGGAGTGACCACGCTCACGGTCCATGTCGGCTGTTCGTCGCTTTTTCTTTCTATGGCTATGAGCGGCGGCGGCTGCGGCTCCAGCTGCAATTCCAGCGGCAACCTCGGTCGTAGTTGAGGGGTCATCTTTGAGTGAGTCAACGGTATCGGGGTATTCGCTTGTGGGGTCCGTTGCATCTTCAGACAGATCTCTTTCAGCACTTGAATCTTCAAGCGCTGGCTCTGAAAGTGCCTCTTCGGCAGCTGGTTCATCGGCAACAAGATCTTCAGCCAGCGTGTCATTGCTAGCGGGGGCACGTTCAATGATAATGGGATCAACTGGCGCTGACTCAACGATATGCAAATCCGCCGCAGTTTCCTCAACTGGCTCAAGTTCTTCAGATGGAGTGTCTTGTAGAGCTGGTTGAACAGGTGCTTCAGCAGGAGAGGCTTCATCGGCAACCGGGGCCTCTTCAACTGGTGCCTCTTCAACATCTGAAACTTCCTCGACGGTGACTCCTCTCGATATAGATGAAGTGGGCGCTTCTTCAACGGCTTCTTTTGCAACGATAGGCTCCTCAGCGATAGGTTCCTCAGCAATAGGCTCCTCAGCGATAGGTTCCTCAGCGATGGGCTCCTCAACGGCAGGAGCATCCTTGGGAGCAGGTGGCTCTTCAACAGGAGCTTCCTCTACAGCAAGTTCCTCAACAGCAGCAGGTTCCTCTTCAATAGGAACTTCTTCAAGTGCAGCAGGCTCCTCAACAGCAGTGGGCTCCTCACCTGCGGGGGCTTCTTTGACAGCAGCAGGTTCCTCAGCAGCAATAGGTTCCTCAGCAGCAATAGGTTCCTCAGCAGCAATAGGTTCCTCAACAGCAATAGGTTCCTCAACAGCAACAGGCTCCTCAACAGCAGCAGGCTCCTCTTCAATAGGAACTTCTTCAAGTGCAGCGGGCTCCTCAACAGCAGCGGGCTCCTCAACAGCAGCGGGCTCCTCAACAGCAGCGGGCTCCTCAACAGCAGCGGGCTCCTCAACTGCGGGGGCTTCTTTGACAACAAGCGCAGGTTCGGGAGTACGTACTTCCTCAGCAGGGTCGTCCTCAATTGCGGGACGTTCTTCAACAACAGGTGACTCCTCGAGAAGAGCATCTTCAACAGGAACCTCTTCAGGAGTGGCAGGTTCAGTCGCGGGGGTTTCTTCTATATTAGGGGCACCTTCTGCGTGAGGCATTTCTTCGGCAGGGGCTTCTTCGACAGGAGTCTCTTCCATAACGGCGGGTTCAGTAGCTGGAGCTTCCTCAGCAGCAGGCACTTCTTCAGCAAGAATATCTTCAGCAGCAGCAGGTTCCTTGGTGGAAGGAGCTTCTTCGGTAACAGGAGGCTCTTCCGTCGGAAGTTCTTCTACCACAGGTTCAGTGACAGGAGGATCTCCAGCATGCAGCTCCTCTTCAGTAGTATACTCTTCTGGAGCTATTTCGCCCGGCGCATCTGCAGTAGGAATTTCCTCTGAAGCATCCGCTTCCTTCAACAAAGCTTCCTGATCATCAGATTTCACCATGGGAGCGTCATCAACCGGAGAGGGTTTCTCTCCTGTCTCTTCTTCTACTAGATCTTCCTGTGGCTCCGGCGCAGGAGCTGGGGTTTCAACTTGTGCCTCTCCGGAAACTTCTGCGTCAATGGGATGTTCATCGCTTCCTGTTTCTTCGTCGTTGACCGGAACTTCTGCAGAGGTTTCCTCAACAACGGGCTCTGTTGTTGCCTCGTCCACTTTGTCATCCACCAGTGTTGGCTCAGTGGGTTCCACATTGGCCGGTTGTTCAACCGGCTTTTCTTCTTCAGAAGAAGAATTTTCACCGGTTGTAGACGTCTCAAGAGTCACTTCACTAGTGCTGGCCTTTTCCTCGCCCCCCTCAGTCTCTTCTATTGGCTCCTCCTTTGATAGTTCCTCAGATACTGCCTCCAGGGATTCTTCTGTTTCAGGAGCAACGTTTTCCGGAGCTACATCGGCTAGAGATTCTTTAGAGGCATCTGCGACATGCTCGGCATCTCCCGGGGCGGCAGGCCTATCCACAGTAGGTTCTTCAGGAACGGGCTCTTCAGAGGTGGGTTCCTCTACTGTGGGCTCATTATCGCCAGCACCGGCGTCTGCTCCAGCATCGACTTGATTTTCATCGGGGAGTGGGCCGGATTCAGCAATGTCTTCTATCGGTGGTTCATTAATCTCGTCTGATGTACTTGGTACCGCCTCTGTTTCTGCTCCTTTGGCCTCAGGTTCGACTTCTGCTTCGGCGGCAACAGGATTCTCGACCTGTTCTGGCTCCTGGAGCGGAGGCGGAGGCAGAGAGGGAGGCAGCTGGTCGGTAGGAGGCTCTTCTACAGTGGCAGCGCCCTTCCTTTTCTTCTTCTTGTTCTTCTTTCCCTTCTTGCCTTTACCCGAGGCTGCGCCTGGGTTAGTGTCTGCAGGCTCGGGCTCTTCGACAGTGGGTACGTCTTGCACAGGTTCTGCTGGGGGACTCTCTTTACTTTCCCCATCCGCGGGAGCTTCATCAACTGGCGTTTCTTCAGTAATTAGCTTTAATTCATCCGTAGACTCCGCTGGGTTTGATTCAGCATCAATGTCTGGGTTAGCGGAAGCTGTGCTTTCCTCTTGAGTCTCTGTAGCTGCAAGCTCATCCACTGATGGGCTGTCAATCGATGCCTCAGCTTCCGGTGTAGGATCAGATGGGTGATCTTCGATATTCGAATCTGTTGCTGGAGCATCGGACGAAGTGTTGCCTGGCTCGTAGGAATTTTCGGGTCCATCAGCAGGCTGCGGGGTAGCTTCGGTATCTATGGATAGGCCATTTATTTCCTCTTCAGGGAGAGCCGGTATTATCTCGGTCTCTTTGGAGCCGGCCTCAAGGTCATCCTTCTCTTGGACTGCCGATTCTTCGTCTGCCTTGGCGTCTTCGCCTACTTGTTCTGCAACTTCTTCCTTCTTGGGGGCGGGTTCATCTGATTCAATCGAGGGGCCATCTTGTGAAACATCATTATCTATAGAGAAGGTCAGCTGGCTGAGCGCACGTGCATTGCCTGAAACATACCGCTCTTCGGCTCTTGAGCATCTTGCTCTGGATTCACAGCATCTGTAGGATCCTGCCCCACTTCTGCGTGCTGAGCAGTGTCCTCGGCTGGTGGATCGTCTTTCTTGTCGTCTGAGGCGCTCTCATTCTCGGGCGTTAGGGTCGTGTCGTCGGCCTCTGCAGCAGGTTCTCCTTTTACTTCGACTGGCTCAGCAACAGCCTCACTGGGGTTCTCTACGGGATCGAGGGACGGCGTTGTCGCTTGAGATGATTCTAGATATGTTTAGTAAAGAAACTACAATAAGCCAAAGACCATTGCCAACAATATAATGACCAAGGGAGGGGAAGAGGAGGTTACATAATCATGGTCCACACAAGATAATGGATAAAGGGAAGGTTCATATATGAACTTACCTGCAGCCTCAAGAGATGATGTCGTGTCAGTCGGGGAATTACTTAGTCCTTCTTCTGGAATATTGTCTGCCTCAGCGGGGTTGTTGCCCTGATCATTGTCAGGTGTCAGATCGTCTGTTGATGCGGAAGCGACAGAATAATATGAAAATTGCAAAGTATGACGGTCGAAGGTCTGATATTGACGCTCGAAAGTCTGGTACTCGAATTTGGGAAGCTGTGCATACTGGATCGGTTTCCCCATTTTCTGCAGATTCAACTGCCGTTTCCGGGACGGGGTCAATCAGAGGGTTGTTCTCTGGGATTGATAGTTGATTGTCGTTTACTGGTAGTCGTTGCTTGTTATTATTGTTGTTGCTGTTCTTCTTTTTGTTCTTTCCTCCTTTCTTGGCCATCGCATCGAATCCGGAATGTTGTACAAATCTGTATGGCCTCAATTAGAGTGGGAACTGGGCACTAGATATAGATCAGTCGAGGAGCTTTGATCACCCGTCTGTTAGGGTCTAGACGGGGCCAGGGGCGAAGGGAAGCGTAAAGTAAAGAACAGGGGGCGACGGATCAGAATAGAGTATGAACCGATATGAAATGTGAAGGGTCAGGTTCGGACAGGCCCTGACGTATTGGCTTGAAGGGAAAAAGTACACACAGAAAATGTGCACCAGTCCGCAAACAATTCTTTTCCAGACTCAAGCGAGGCGACGTATCGAACCTCATCCACGACCCAGTCGGACGGGACAATTTCGAGCTGCAGTTCGGGCATGGGGGTTAGGGACATCATTGACGAACTGCCCAACGGCATAATCTCTTATTGGGCCACGTCTCACGGGTCCCATAACACTGTGGGCACGCATAGAAAGTGGGCGTATTTCCGGCAAGCATCACTGGGGCAGGGAGAAAACCGGAAGACTGTCATCTGCATGAGAAGCTTGCAGTAGCAAGCAGTGGCGGCGGGCCTGGTGAGGAGTAGATGATCCCGAAAGGGAAGCACCATGCTCGGAATAGAAAATTAGGTGCTCCATACAATCTGTAGTACTAGTGGGGGTGGTGCCACTGATCGGTTGGAATTGGCTTTTTTTTTTCTTTTCTTTTTTTTTTTTTCTCTCTCTCTCTCTTTTTCCTTATGGGATCTTTCTGTCCGTCTGTTTTTAGCCCACAGATACTCCGAACTCCATTTAGAATGGATGCTAGCCGACGCGTCATGGTTGAAAACCACCAGGGCGGCCACAACGAACAGGGAGTGAAAAAGTAAGACTAATGGTCGACACCAGACCAACGCAGACAATCACAGCCAACCAAGACTGAAATATCTCATTAATGGGCAGCAAGACACCATTCATCTCGCATCAGATACGGAGGAGGCGAGATGCAAGAATGATGCTGGAGGCCATTAGCAACACTCCGTACTTCATGGTCTGTACTCCGTATAGTACATCTCTGCTAATAATCAATCCGAAGATTTCTGCCCGACGCCTGCTCCGGACAGCGGCAGCAAATTGGACACAGCGTCCGAATGGGTCCGGGCCATCATAACCCTAACAGTTGGGGGAGGGATTGGCTGCAGCTAAGGACGATGGTCCCTCAAATTACTGTAGCAACAACCACTTTTTCCGGTGATAACGAGAGGAATGAAAACACGGCGAGAACATTGAGAGAAGTTTAGGTGGTGGACTTTCCCCACCAGTGAACAATTCAGCAAGTGTCGTTGATCACTGGACCGCCGAATGGAAATTAGTTGGTGGTCCTGTTTTGTAACCGTAACCACACCGTACTAAAAAGTATTACTAGTAACTCCTACTAAGGCTACTACTACTACTACCACTACCACTACCACTAATTATTACTCCTTCTATAGAGTACAGTGACTGAAATTAAGAAATCTTACCATTCAACATTACCATTCCATGATCCTCCCAACCAGAATAGCCAGAAAAACAAAAAGAACCTAAGAATCGCCCCCCTACCAAAGGAAGAGGAAGACTCAATTGCAGAATAACCAGCCGAAAATCCTCCGAAAATTAAAAAACGAGAGTCCCCATTCCAGAGTGGACTGACCGATGGAAGGCCCTGTCGCAACCCACAAAGAAAGTGAGGCGCGCTGCTCTGGCGGCCGGTGAATGGCTGTCGTTGCGCCACAAGCAGATCCATCCACCATATTGGAAGAATCACAAACAGAATCACAGAATTTCGAGTACGTACCAAAACCAATAACGCTAGACCAGATACATTCCTTGGCTAAAAACTCCATGAAACAAACCAGCAACTAATCCCTCCCCACAGTCGACGGCTCCATCATCGGGATCCATCGCACGGTGGACAACCCGCGTTTGACAGGCCAATGCCCCTTTCCCATCGTGAAAGATCTATCGCCGCGAGATTAAAGCTACCATTCAGAGTCGAACAGCTAGCAACTACATCGAATAGACTGCCCTAGATCTTTCCAGTATCGTCGAGTCTAGCTTGGTCGATAGGGTGCAAAGCAGAGCGAATGCCCTGACGTAACAAGCATCGGCGAGGCACGGCTGCGGAATGTTTACAGCGAGAGAATCTGACACCGTCGAGAACCTTCATCGCATAGGCATGATCTCTCACGGGCCAATGGTAGGGCGCAGGGCCTGAACGTCATCCCACGGCGCTCAATGCAGCGGCCCAGATACGTACTTTTTCGCCTTGCACGAATCCTTGCGCACCACCACCTGACCATAATATCCATGACAGTAAGTTAATGCAGGACAATAATGGCCTATAGCTTTGTTACGCATTTCACCATCTTGGTCCGAGTTACCCTAGCGCTGCTCGGGCCAATGCGCGGTTTCTGTTATCAGTCTAGTGTGTAGTTCCACGATCTATATCGATGGTATGCGGGAGGATCACCAACTCCATCCCATGCACCTTGAATGCCGATCTCAGGCAGCATGTGGATACGATAACTGAGTAGAATCAGCTAGACAAGAATAACGCGAAGCCAAGACAGGTCAGATTTGCCTCCATCTTGCTCGTTGTCTCGCCTTGATGGTGGGCCCTGAATCAAGGGAGGCAAAACAAGCCACTCTACTACAGTCACAGGGACAAAATTTGGGGGAAATGGGAAGAATGGTTCATGAATCACATTTGGCAGCTGCCTTTGCTCCCAATGAACTCTATTCATCGGATATGCCGTCCTTGATGCTGCCCACTGAGTGACTCGGCGGACCTATGACGGGATGACAGGAACCGGTAACACTCCGAATTTAGATACTTGACAGCATTCAACTTCAACATTAGCTCTAAAAATAACACGACTCATAATTTGGGTATCTTCAAACAGCAACATCTTCCAGGGAGCATTCTGATGATTATCCATGTGACATATCCACAGTTCCAGCCTTTCTTTCTTGCTTTGTTTCTTCCGAGGAAGTGAGATTGTGGCAATGACGACCCTGCAACAAAAACAACAACAAAAAGAGAAGCTGCAGGATTGCTATATTCAGAATGCATACCATGCTTATGACAATGCATGGTCACAGCCCAACCTGGCAGTGGACAAAAGAAAAAAAAATTAATCTTTTGAAAGTTCTAGAACGCCACGCCTTCTCAAGGCCCACATTTGGACAGCCGGACTCAACCAGTCCTGCTAATGCCTGAGTGCATCCATTGATTTCCTCCAGCGAGGCCCGAAGACCTTCATCGCGAACAGGACAGAGCTGCTCAGAAAGGCAACAATCCCAAGTATGGTGAACAACCATCCGTTACCAATAGCATCGATGATAGGAGCTGTTACTAGAGAACCGACACAAGAGAAGATATTCCTCATGAAGTTGTTCAGTGCGACCCCCGAGGAAGCCTTCTTGGGCATAAATTCCGTCAGCATCGTCGTTGCCATGCTAAAAATAAGCATAGATCCTATTCCAAAGAAGAAATTTGCAATCATCTGCGAGAATAAAGGTTAGTCCCTTCAGCCATAGAGTGCAAAATATGCGAAGTAAATAGGAAAATGGACATCATACCGGTGCAAGCCAGAATACACCCCGATCTGCGGTCCAGCCATACCAAATCAACGCAGCGGGGTACAACAGAGCACCAAGCCAGGCATTCTCACGCATGCGATCTTCGGGGTGATAAATCAGGTTGCCATTTTCATCATATCTCTGTGCCTTCCTGGCTTCTCGCTGCATGATATTGTCCATCCATCGCCCTCCAAATGTACTGGCGACAACATAGCCCAAAGAGTTTGGGATATAGAGCAGGCCGACAAGGATCGTAGTGAAGTTGTATGGATCACTGCCGAACGTGTGTTCAACACTGACATTCAGTACATAAAGAGAGCCAAAAGTGATACTCGCGTAGTACACCGTTAGTAAGACTGGTGGGTATCGAAGATAAAGCACAATTTTCAACGGATCGATGAGAGCCATCTTGAGGACCCTTAGCCACCTTGTGGTGAACCCCACAACCTGCCGGGAAGAGACTCGACTCAGTCGACGGCCAATCGGTTCCTGTCGCTCGCTACTTGTATTGGGGATAGGGGATTTCGCCGATATCAACGTCTCTGGAAGGGCTAAGAATATGAACGCAACAGTTATGCCTCCATACGCTGCTAGAAACCATAATGTACTCCTCCACCTCCACCGTTGAGCCAAGGCACCTCCAACAATTGGAGCTATCAACGGACCGCATAATGGTCCCAAATAAAATATTCCCATAGCACGGCCTCTCTCCTGAGGTTCCCAGAGGTCCGCGATTGTCCCTGCCCCAACCGCCTGGACCGAAGCAGAAGCTCCACCACTGAGCATCCGCATGACAATGAGCATAGCCATCGACTTGGAAATAGCACACAGTACATTGAATATCACGAAGAGGCAGAATGATATAAGGTATATAGTCCGTCGCCCCAACCTTTCGCTGAAGGATGACCACCATAGTGGGAAGATTGACATGCTCAGCATGTACAACGATATATTAAGATTTGCGACAGTAGTTGTCGAGCTTAACTCTTTAGTGACCTGGGATAGGGAAGCTAGACGCAATGAGTAACAGTGACCCATCCCGACAGACGTAGAAAGGGTGCCAACTTACGGAACAGTATTGCGCTCCCCATAGGGGCTGTGGCTCCTGCCCACGCAACAATGAAGGTGATGAACCATTTTTTCTTCCTGGAATACGTTTTCGGGTTTTCAATTTCCGCCAGCAGCGTAAACCGACCAAAGAGTCCTCTACGATTTAGTCTCGGAACCACAACCGCCGTGTCGTGGCTTGTGTCCGAGGCAGACGAAGGGCGACATTCTTCATCTTTTCCTTCGAATGCTTGAGGCGGACGATCCTCCGGTGATATGGACTGGAGATCACTATTCGTATCTGCGGTATTCTGTTGTGATGGATCTATCGCATGCCTCTTATCCTCTCTGGGAGCATAATCTGGCGGCATGGCTGCAGGTGTGCCTTCTTTTTCCATGATTTGGTATTGATGATTATCCTGATACACCTGGTGCTGCACATATAGATTCAAAGAGTTCAAATTTTGGGAAGGAATGCGACTTGATTATCGTTGACACATATCACGAACTCAGTTCAACCGTCGCACCTCTCTCTGCGTATGGCGTTTAGGGTGGTGATTCGGTCAAGCATCAATTGAACCCCACGGCGGTCTAACAAGAAAGATAGCGGCAAACAGCAGATGAAAGGACACGCCTGCGTCAACTCTTTGTAGCGTGGAAATCTAATTAGCGAGATATAAGGATAGAGATATGCTCTATTACCATTTTCCTACCGGACATGGGAAAAAGGTTGGACGGAGAGACAGAGGGGTGAAGCCAAAAAGGATTCACTGCACAGTGGCAGAAAGGGAGAGGGAAGAAAAGGCGTTGTTTGAATATGGAAGCTGCAACGCTTGAAGGCGATACCTTTCTCTTATCAGCAATTCGTATCAAAAAGGCAGGTGTAGATGGCAGATTCGAACCCCACTCCAAAGCGGGTCATATTGATCTCCTTGAGGAGAAGCGTCCAGGCACTGAAAATTTCTGACAATCTTCGTGCCATCCTCGCCTTCTCATGCATCTGGGCCCTGATAAGGGCGGGTTTGGGAGTTATTTCTGGAGTATGATTCATCCTGATTTGAATGCTTCGGATATTAATCCGCACGCGATATCTAAACAGTACGTAAAAAACTCTTCCCGTGAAAGCTTTCTATGGTGTCATCCACGCACCGCATTTAACCATGGAGAAGGACCTGTCGTGCTATTGGCAATGCTTTCAAGTCTAAAAGGAATGTGGAACCGAATCAAGATCAAGATCACTATCCAGTCACGATTCAGTAACGACGTGCCGTCCCATCCGACCCTCCAGTCGGCAGACATTGTCGGGTCCCGCCCTGACCACGTTTGCCGAGGTCAAGCCCTACCCCAGACACTGATGAGAAAGTGGTCCTTATCATGAGTCCAAAAATGGTATATCGAAGCAGCCGTTGGAGCTGTACTCCGCAATAAAACTGCTTGGGTTCCACATAAACGGGGAACTTGATTGCAGTGGATTCCATTGTAGCTCGTCCGCTCTTTCGTGGACCAGAAAAGCCGAACATGGGAACAATTAGCAGGAAACTGCTAATGTATGAAACAAGGTTAGGAGTGGTACAGACACGTAGAAGATTGAGAGGCCCATATACCACCTTTTTCGCCTCCTTGTGGCCCAGGATCCCGTCGTCATTTATCTCGTTGTTGTGGACGAATATAGTCACTGGCATATTCAGTTTCGCATCTAAGCAATGGAAAAAAGAAGCTCCACTGACTGCCGACTGGACTAGCCATCAGGATTCCAATAACTCGTCCTCTCCAGAACCCTATGGGCTATTACTGATCATAATCAAAGTAACCCGTTAGGATTAATGGTATAACTATGCAAGGAGACCATGCATCCCATCATCTTAGAGAAAGCTTGACTAAATCCTTTCACATTAGGGTTGGTTTAAGGGATCTATTATTACCCCTACAGTAATTCAACACCATGGGCTTCCAGTTACTGGTATCATACTAGTCACTATCATGAATTCCTGACCGAAGCGCCATAAGGCTGGAAACACTTCCTACCTAAAACTAGCAAACAAAAGCCGACAATCTCCGTCTTAGGCTATGGTATAATGACCGACCCTTCAAGCTCGCGGATCAAGCACCATCCAAGAATTAACCTACATTCAAAGCTAGTATAGTGTACGTTAGATCAAGCCGGCGATGCTTCGTATCTCATCTATAATTCCAAGACCAATGAGCTGACTGTGCTAAACGCCCAGACCCCTAATCGAATCCACAGACCTACCGCCTTACCAGGGGCTTCCCGTGAAACAATTCGATAAATGTAGCAGTAGTACAGTATACTAGAAAGGGCACCAATATCACCACGTTTGAAACACTGCATATATATATAGATTTATATACATACGTATGTATGATTCTGTTTCACAATTGGCTTAGACAAAATGGACTCAAAAGGTACCCATTTACACTTCCACCATGAAAGCGCCACCAGGGTAGATAGAATGATAGATATGCAAGTAGCCATTTTAGCACCATCCCGTTCTGCATCGGTGCCCAACACCAGCAGTCGAGCATCATTCCAATGGCCAATCGCCACTATAGTTTTTCGTTACTAATTTGTACTTCTTATGCAACTCTCGTTTGTCGTTTCTATTCTGTTACTGGAAATAGAAAATGCAGCTAACTACTAGCGCACATACGCACAATTATACAAGTATAATATGGTAGAAGGCACACAACACTGCTACCTACCGGCTATCTATGAATTAATTTCCTATCGAGCACTGCAGCAGCAGACCAAACCAGGCCAAACAACAATAAAAAAATAACTCCAACCCCGTATAACCACTAGTACACTATATACACTTTTATTTATATTTTTTTTAATAAAAGAAAGAAAGAAAAGGAAGAAAGGAAATGTCCTCCCGATTCAGACTCGTATTCTTCGTCCCCCCCTCCGCCGTACCAGCCTGCAAGACGGCGATCTTCTCCGCAGGAGCAGGCCGTTACCCAGGCCAGGGAAACTACACCGAGTGCTGCTGGACCACTGCAGGCATGTCTCAGTTCCGACCTGGAGATGCTGCGAATCCGCACATCGGAAAGGTGGGCGAGTTGGAGACGACGGAGGAGATTAGGGTGGAGGCATTGTGTGCGAGTGAGGAGATTGCCCGGAAGGCCGTTGAGGCGTTGAAGAAGTAAGTTCAATATCCTTTTTTCCTTTCTTTTTTTTGGGGGGGGTTGGAATTTCGCAATAACTACTCTAGAGCGTTTATTCGTTTATTGTTGCTTATCTCGTTCTGTGCTTTCTCTAGGGCTCATCCGTATGAGCAGCCTTCTTATGGGGTTTATAGAATGGAGGATTTCTAGGATGTAGTTCATTGCCTTTTGGCATGCTTGTGTGTCCGGGGGTAGGTCTAGGTTAGGGTTAGGAACTGGCTATTTAAGAAAGTGTAGATGTCTGTAAATGTCTGCAGACATCTGAAGGTGCCTCAGGCACATTATCACCTGATCGTGATCTATTCCCTTGTCCTATACCACATATATAGGACCTCAAGTCTCCCAGTTCTAGCTTTAGTTTCTAGTTTCTTTTAGATTCATCAAGAATTCAAGATATTTTGTTTTGACGCCTTCCTTCAACCGTTCACAGAAAGCCGATCAAGATAGTTTGTAAACAATCCAGACTCCTATATCTACCTCTTATTTAAAAGCAGAAGGTTGAGTCCGTTCCTTGAGCAGTTTGATTGCACAGTAAAGAAAAGGGGCGCCTTGAAACGCTTCATTAAAAGGTTGCTAAACACAATATATATATATCAAGCTGCAAGTTCGCCAAGCTAGAAAGCAAAACAACAAAAGTGGCGACTGTATCATTCATAGCTGGATCATAGCTCGTCAAAGCACCCTCAAAGTGTACGGAGTAAGCCAATTTCTATTCCCATCCCATTTCTTTTCTTTAGCCTTAGAGAAATGAATCAAATCAGGACAAATTAATAAAAAGAGACCGCACAATAGATGTGATCATAATGTATAAATTTGTTGCCGAGCCCAAAATCCCGTCTTTTCTGATCCTTCAGAAGCAATGACGGCTGCCATATGTATCAGAACAGAAAGTAGAGCGCATGGATCATGCAAATTTCAAGCCATACTAACCTATTCGCCGTTGGTCTGTACTGCTACAGCTTTGCTGTAGGTCTCATATGGGGTAATGGCTCCAAGGGCACGCCGCTGGTGAGCGTTGAGAATCTCTAGCCCATAAACAAAACTGGCGTTGACCCAACCGAACCTAGAAATGGACTCTGTTAGCCGACGTCTATTCCTTTGAGAAAAAGAGCGATCTTACCCTTCACGAGGTGCACCTTTGAAATCTACACCCTGGTTACCATATTCAGCATCGACCCGGTGCGGGTCAATAGGCCGAGTGACGTCATACTTCTCGACGACAACGCCGTTGAAGTCAACAAAAGCCTTGGTGATCATGTACAGCCATTTGTAAGCTAGTCGCTCGGCTTCCTCCTGGTAGCCGTAGCGGAGCAGTCCGGTCCATGCTAGCATCTGCTGCGGTGCCCATCCATAAGGGTAGTCCCACTGCCGGTTCGGCCGAGCCAAACTGATAATGCCGCGCGATTCTTCGGTACCTGAAACCAGACCGCCGTAGGCCTCAAACTTCGGGAGGGCCGTGCTGACCAGTTCCGCTGCTTGCTGGGGGGTGGCGAGACCTGCCCACATTGTCCAGAAGGTTGTGGCGCTCTCATAAGAACCGCGCTCTTGCTTTTCAGTGTCGTAGTCGAAGTACATCCCCTTTTCTTCGTCCCACAGATAAGTATCCATTCTCATCTTTCTTCTTCTAGCCCTGCGGTCCCATACAGACGAGGATTCACTTGCAATGTCCCTCGACTGTTCAGTACGGAACTCAGGTGGTATCTCTAGCCTGTCCTTGAAATAAGTCCGGATTACACGAGCGATGTCCACCTCGTACTTGTAAAGGAGAGAGTTCAAATCAACCGTGGCAATATTGGCACAAACCCTCTCCAAACGGTAGCTCGTGTCATGACCAGATTCTCGGACAGCCCTATCATGCAAAAAGTACTCATCAAGCTCTGGTTCCTTAACAACACCGGTATTATAAGCTTGAACAAACTCATCGAATTTCATGCCATGCTTCTCAGCATAGGGTGTTAGTAGGTGGATGAAATGCGTTGGCTCGGTTTCTGGAGGTACACCCAACCCTTCAGGGCGATACCGGGACAGGCCCGAGACTGGATCAAACCGCGGCTCTGCGGTCCAAACACTGTAGTATTCCTTGATCGCGGCGAGTATCGAAGTCCGTAGGAACTCCAAAGCATCGGGCTCACCCTTGATCCGCTCATACACCCTCAGAGCCATATCAGTCAAGAATGGCGGCTGGGAACGTAGCAGGTAATAGGACCGGTTGGCATTCAAGATCTTTCCATAGTGTTTAATACAGAAACAGAAGTTGATCACCATGGACTTCGCTAAATCCACCCTGTTGCTGACCAACAGCCCCAGGGACTCCATATAGCTGTCCCACCCATACAACTCATTGAACCGTCCTCCGGGAACAACAAATGGCATCCCGGAAAACTCGGTTTCCCCGGTCGTCTCATTGTACTTCTGCTCCATTTCCAAGGCGAGAAGCCCAGGTTTACTGTTGAGATTCATCACATACTCTGGCGTAATATTTGAGTCCAGTACCTGCACGTCCAGACGGAGTTCCGGGTGTGACTTGGCAATTCCTCTATAGTATTCCAGCTGCTCAGGAGCACCTGGCGGGACATAGATCCGGGGCCGTGGATCGTCTGTCCAATCCTTGGGGTCCCGGCCTGCTACCTCAATGTTGGAGCCATCAATTCGGCGAGTCAGGGCGTTCCAGAAAGAATTCTTAATGAGGCGGGAGAGACGAGCGACCGGGTTTTCGCTCAGACGAGCTTCATCAAGGACGATGACCTTCCGGCCATAGTCCTTGGCGATGGTAAGTTCCTGTAAAAGGTTGGAAAGCATATACGTTCCTCGCACATCGAATTTATTGTATCCGGAAGACGCGGCGGTTCCGAGAGAAAGCACCTATATTCTGGTTTAGGATTTGGCTGGCAGGGAAGAGCTAAAAAAAAAAAAGAAAAAAAAAATCACCAATCCACGCACCTTGGGTCCGGCATCCTCGATGGTTATCTGCATGTTCCGGTCCGTGTCCTCCCTTTCCAAGAGGTTCTCCAGCGTTTGTTCGACATCGATAAGGAACTTGCGGGGCTGAGCTGACATCTCATCTGGTGACCATGTGCGTCAATCTACCACTCAAGCTATAGAGGGGAGAAAAACACCTACCATGACTTCCTCTTCGTGCCGGAATTCCACCAAGGAAGTCCTGGATATCCTGGCGATTAAACTGGTTCAGGTTCTGTCGTAGATGGTTAGTTATTATTGCCAGGCCTACCAGGGGTTTCCCTACGGAGTACTCACCGTAGAGAACGCACGCCGACGATCCTTCATGCGCGCGTTCGATTCCTCATCGCCATAATAGACATCGGGGTCGGAAAAAGGGTCTATGGAGTCCTGTCTGCGGTGCCCATTTGACGAGCTCATCGTCTAATGATTTTCTGAGCGGATAGAAGGGGGAGAAAGAGAGCAACAGGGATTTGGGTAGAAAAGTCGAGAAAGGGTTTCGGGGGAACAAGGATGTTTTGGCGGAGCTACCAAACCAATGGACACGCAAGGCCGGTAATGTGGCGTCCAGGCGGTATTCAGCGGGTCGTTCGAGAATTCGGTTCCGTAGCACACACCAGTATAACAAAAAGTTGGAACAAACAAAGAAGTTATTGGAAGGCGAAGGCAATTGCTTTAAGAGAGCAAGAACTAAACTAATTCATCGGCATCTTGTTTGCGAGTTGGCCACCGTTCGAGTAGTCACTAGGATTGTTGGCTTCCTTTTTTAGTAGAATTTAAATGGGTCCCGCGACGTCACTGCACTAAGGAATGAATCTATTGAAATCTATTCGAGAACATTTCCCCCGTGGGACGATTCTTTTCCCCCTTTGCTTTTTCCCAAGAGATAGCGGTGTGGGAATTAAATAATCCAAACAGAAAAAATACCGTGCTCCTTCGTCCTTGTTGACATTGCAAGATAGAATCCTGATTTCTATCTTCGAGGAAGAAAGCAAAGAAGACGGGAAAAAAAAAACAAAAAAAAAAAAGACAGCAGCAGGTGTAAACCGAAATAGGTTATGACGGCATACCCAATGTCATCGCTCCACCGACCCATAAAAATTCAAACACAGAAGCTTTCTGATTCAGGACCGCTGATATTCGCACGGCCAACTCCTCCCAACGGGCACGAGGATTATTATCTGTCACTCTGATCTTGGCCTCTCAGAGTTTACCGCCGCTGAATAGATTCTGTACTATTGGAGTCAGGCGACATCACGCGCCCCTTTAGTCTTATCTATCGGGGATTTCTTTATTCTCCCCTGAGCTACCTCACACAGGACATTTCCTTTACGAAATCCTTCGTTTACACTCGCTAGGTTTCATCCCACTGCTGTCAAGTGGTAGGGATCATAGACCACTAAGTGGGATTTTTCTGCGGTGTATTACGGAATCTATTCGCTTTAGAAAAGAAAACATGCATGGTCGTCTATTCGGGCGATGTATAATCGTCCGATCTAAACCTGATGCTATTTGGTGTGATATCGTTTCACTTTTAGGTCTCGGACGTCCATGGGGTCCAATTTCCCCCCCATATATAGATTATCCGACACAGAATCCACTTGGTCGTCAACCAGACGCTCACTGGGAAGATGAATAGCCCGATCTACCTGATGGGGCAGTCCGCGGTTCTTCCCTCGAATCATCATGAGACAGATAACAACTTTACTGAAAGTCGACAGCTCTCCACTCAGAGCAGTACTGGCGCCCGGATACCCTAAGCTGAGGCCGACATTTGCACTATGAAATATTAACATCTCTTTAGAGTGGTTTCAACGGATAGTAGCTTACTATGCAGAAATGACTTCGAAAAAAATCGCGAAGACGGAGAGTCCCTGTTCCTTTTATTAACGTCTGCTCTGGAGCTGAATCTTGAAGACGACCTTACCGGCTCAGCAGGACTCATGATTCTGTTCGATTCGGCAACACAGATGCAGAATATGCCAAGGAAGATGTACCACAGGTCGAAGCTGAGTTGATTCCGCACATGGGACAGGACGTAACTTGTAGTGTTGCTCTCGTCGACCTCACCATCACTGGCAAAGATTCCAAGTGATTGTTCTTCGTAGGTATTGGACGCACGAATACTAATGGCGATGGGAAATACGGAAATATACATCATGACCAGTAGGCTGAATTGAACGGCCGGGTTCACAGAAGCGAGGTCGAAACTTGTCGTCCCCGTGTGTCGTGCTGATGCTGCTTGGAAAATAGCCGCCAGCACCCGCGGTCCACCGTGGAGGGTGTTGACAGCGGGGTTATGCAGATCCAACACAAGGATCAAGAGAACATCGACGAAGTTCAAGACGAAGATGATTCCAAATAGAACCCAAGTTGGTTTGCTGCGAAAGAGTAGTGTATAGCACCGACGAGGATACTTCAAAAGGTAATCCAGGGGCTCTCTGAACGACGAGTTTTTTGGAGTGCACTTGTACATAGTCCAAATAATGAGACGCAGAAAAACCGGATAGAGATTGTTTCCAGCATATGCTAGGAATGTCATAACCAGCATAGGAAAAGTTGCATCTCGAAAGCTAATCATGGAGTCTGGCGTGAGGGTAAACCCCAGATTATTTGCCATCGTTTGCGCTGCATAAAAACCCCTAAGTGAACAGAAATGAGAATAAGCTCGACTCTAAAATTTCATGCCACAATACCATGGGAGACTGTTTGGCGATGTACTTACCACCAGATATGATTCTGTCCACATTCCTTCAGGTAGTCTCGGTACTTAGGACCAGCATATTGTATCCAACCCACCAGGCATATTGCACCGATTAAATGGAGACCGAAAAAGTACCCTATCTTTGAGTTAGTCTCCATCCTCCAGATATATTTCGGGGCAATATAGGTACCTATCACAGTCTTTAGTAATATCTTTAGGCCTCGATATTCTATACCTCCTAATCTTTCACGGTCTTCAGCAGTCAGGTTATAGAATTTTGAATTCCTACCGAGAGTTGCTTCTGCCGAAATAGTTGGAAGGTTCGAACTCTTAGATAGGGAGACAGCTTCGCGAAGCTGTGAGCCTTGGGTTCTGCTAGGATGTGAACCGAGCACAAACAGGGAGGAGGCGACACGTTCGAGCGGGTTGGCATCCCTTAATCGGCGGCGAAATTCTGATTTGGAGTCGTCGTTTTCGACATATTCCGATATTTCTGATGCTAATGAGCCATCTGTCCGTCGCTCCGGTTAATTAGGAACAAAGCTCACGTACCATCCTTACTTGCTCTTTCATCTACCTCTACTATAGGCTGGCCTTTGCTTCATCAGCATAAATTTGGCAGTCCGGATAATAGTAAAACTGTATACCTCTGTCACGCTCCCGTGGAGAAGGAATGTATAGAGCTTTGTTGTTGTCCACAAAGGAGATACGACGGTTCAGTGGCTGGATCGTATCTGAGTCCTGGCTATTTGGAGGCTTCGGAACGGTCAGTCTACTTTCACAGTCAGAGTTTTAGTAAATTTCACACGAAGGATTACGGCCAGAATGCCAGAATGGACTCCACGTACTCTTCTGGCGCTTTTTCGCTTTTGCTCGAGCTCGCTAGGTGCTCATCATTCGCATTGGTCCTCTCTCCGGCGGTCTGTTCCAAGTGCCGGACATCATCTGAATTCAATTTTCTGTGTTGTTCCTCCTGGTCATAGTCATACTCCTTAGGAGTTATTGAACGTGAACTTGGGCGAAAGGCAGTAGGGGCTATCATATGATTTGCTTCAGTAAAGCCCCGATATGAATGCCAAAAAGCCCGCTAAGTACCTGTCTCTTTCAAACGCTTCTCAAACCAATGGAGTCGCACGATTACCACAAGGATGTTGGTGAAGCACATGTTGCAGATGGTGGGAATGAAGTATAAGAACAGCTGCTGGTAGGTTTTCAGGTCTTTGAGATTAACACTGAACGAAAAGGTTGCTCAGCGACATTCTTCTCCGTAATAATTCTTCCAAGATGGTAGGAGACGGTCAAACCAACACATTAAGTCCCGATACCGTGGCAGAGCTGACACCGAAGAAAAATGCATCGATCGCGCTCAAGTTTCCATAGGGATAAAGTATGACTATCCCTAATAGACTGCAAAAGATGATATAAGTATCTGCGCGCAGGAGCGGGTAAGTCAGCGCGATTCAAGAACACCTTCAAAATATTCTGACATACAATGTAACGTGATAAAGTTCACCGGTGGCTTCCACATGTTGATTGAAAGCAATTGATATTGAGATGTTCGATATTCAGGGCACACCGGGGCCAGAATCACCAGTGGTGAAGTTGCTGCATCCAAAAGCGCTGCGCAGGGCCATGGGCAATTTTTTTTTATTTTTTATTTTTTTCAAGACCCTGAGACTTAAATAGCATATAGATAGATCTATATTAAAATTTTATAATAGGCGAGCTCACGTGAAACGTACCAATTTAACATATTTATTAAGTAAGTATGATAATGAGGGATTAATGCAGACCAATTGCCGTTGCGGCGAGCCTCAACCCCACGCAACCCGTCGCTATGGATGGTTTAGATCTACCCTCAGTGGGTGATCGCTTACAATATGAGAGGGAATTTTCTGAACCAGTGCTTTCATCGAGCCCAAAAAATTCTGCTGCACACCGCGTACAGCCACATTGACAATTCAGCATGAAACGAAGTCATCCGTAAGTCGATCCTAATATCTGAAGGGCTGATGGCTTGCGATCCCAAAAGAATACGCTTTTTTTTCCTTGTGAAGGGGCTGCCTAACGATACTTCCCGCGAACATCCGTCAATTATGGCATATGTGGCGCCGTTCAGTTGACACTGCTATGTCATGCCAGAATACGCACAGAGCGATGAAGATGCTCGGTGATGTCAATAGGATTCAGCAATTACTAATACCAGTAACAGTAACAGTAACTAAGTTAGATTACTAGTTAGTATGCACCGGCTCAGAAAAACGTGGGAGATTGGAAGTTTCAATTGCATGGACATCGTACATAAGCTTGCAGGTGAAGATTCAGAAAAAAGAAAAGAAAAAAGGTTCATGAGATATGCAAATGGGAATTTAGGTTAAGCCTTCTGTAACAGGACACTACCCGGTTTATCGCAGGATTGTGGAGTCGATATTCTTGGTATGTACTACATCAATTCGCCTAGCTAGATCTTACAGCTTGGCAGCAATAGCGCTGCCACCATCCAGTGTGATAGTGGCTCCGTTCACATACGAACCAGCGCGACTGCTCAGGAATAAGCAAGCACCGGCCACGTCTTGGGGGGTACCAATACGGCCCAGTGGGATATTTCCTTCGATCTGTTCCCGATATGTTTCAAGGGTGGCAGCCATCATTTTACTCTCGAAGGGGCCGCACGCCAGGGAGTTTGATCTATAGGTGACTCGGTCAGTGGGCGCTTTATCAGCTCAGGGGTAGCACGTACGTGATGTTTCTTCTACCAAGGTGGTTTGCAAGGACTCGGCTCAGATGATGCAGACCTGCCTTGCTGGCACTATAAGCAAACGTCTCAAGTGCTGGAACTCGAAGGCCGTCGATGCTACCGATGTTGATGATGCGGGCTGGGTCGCCCGAGGTGGCTGCCTTCTCCAGCAGGGGGGTAACAAGCCTTGTCAGATCGAAGACACGGTGGAGGTTCAGAGTAAGAACCCTAGTCCAAGCAGAGGAAGGATATTCGTCGTAAGGAGCACCCCAGTTTGATCCAGAGTTGTTCACAAGAACATGCAGCTCTGGTTGGTGAATTGGTTAGTTTAAGGCGGCGACACAGCCAGATACGATTTCTGGATGGTATTAGCTAAGAACGTACTGCTCTCGCGCTTTCCAAGCTCTTCAGCCAATCTCTTGACATCCTCTTCTTTGTAAAAATCGGCAGGGATGGCGTAAGCCTTTCCTTTGCCCAGCGCATTGAGCTCGTTTACGGCTTTGTCGCAGGCCTTGGCATCACGAGACGAGATGTAAACAGTGGCACCGTTCGCTACGTATCCCTCAGAGATCATGCGACCAATTCCCTTGGCTCCACCGGTGACCAGCACCACTTTGTCCTAGATATGGCGTTCAGTAAGGGCCCGAGTGCTTTCATGGGAGCTTCATTGCTGACCTTCACATTGAAAAGGCTTTGGGAATCCATGGTAGTAGCAGCAAACAGTAAATATTATCGGCCAATGAAATATCAGGACGTTGTACTGGAATATAATTTAGTGTAAATTCAAGGTAGATGTAGTAGTCTAGTTAACGTTAAGGGTATGCAGGAGTAGATGGACTTTCGTGCCATATAACTAGTAAGCTCCCAGCTACGTATCCGGGGGCCGAGATTACTGAACGGAAGATACCGAGGCTTGCACGAACCCGGAGCTGGCGAAATATTAGTGCGGTATTTATCATCTTTCTAGATGTAGATTAGCCTACAGATCACTGGCACTCCCCCCATGATATCATATATGAATATCTTATCGGAATTTACCTTTAACATGAGGCTTGAATCTTGAATCTTAGTATCAGATCATGACTCTCAGGCCAAGTTGGTGTTGAACCAGCACCACCCGTACCGCAGTGTCATTCGATACGCTATACCTTTTTAGGTTGCCGTTTAGGGCAGCCAGCAAAGGGTTTTGCGGGGCTGTAGCAGTTCTGTTATATCTTGAGATAGCGCCGCAACAACAACGTTTCCCACAATTTCATAGCCTGCATTCTTTTCATTTTTCTACCTTTTCTTTTTTCGCTTTGATTTCTCATTAGACCAATAGATTCCCTTTGCTCTATATCCACACAAAAATGGAGGAATTATTAGCGAAACATCGCAAGGAGCAGAAAGATCTCCAAGCCCGCATCACTCAGAAGAAGAAATCGGCCACCAAGAAGACCCGCCGAGGAATTAATGAAGAATGCGATAGGCTTCAGACGGAACTTTCCGAGCGACACCAAGCTGAGATTGCAGAGTTAATTGGCGAGCCTGCCCCACCCGTTGACGACCTCGAGGATCTTAGTCTGAATGCTTCTGAAGAAGATAAAACACTGAAAGACCGAACCGATGATTTACAGGACCCTCCACCGACAGAGAATTCTACAAGTACATCTCTCGCGACCTCCGAATCCTCTGCCCCGTCACCGCGACCTAAGAAACCGAATCGCCAGAAGGCCCGTCTAGCACGTCGCGCTGCGGAGCAAGCCGCGCAGTCTGCCATTGCCGCGGAAGAAGCTGCAAACCAAAAGGATAATCGTGGAGACGAGCAAGAGGTTATGAATGGCGTTTTCAAGCGGTTGGGATTGAAGCAGGTTGAGATAAAACCCGATGGACACTGCCTCTACTCCGCTATTGCCTACCAGCTGGAAATGCTGGGCCTTGGCTTGAAGCCTGACCCAAAAAGGATCATTCTGGAGACCCCTACTCAGACTCGTATTGATACGGTGGCCTCGCCTCAACACGATGGTTATAGAGCTGTTAGGGCTGTGACAGCCGATTTCATAAACGAGCACCAGGATGATTTTGTGCCCTTCATGGAGGAGCCCTTGGAACTATATACCCGCAAGATCAAACTTACCGCCGAGTGGGGTGGGCAATTAGAGCTATTAGCGATTTCCAGGGCGTATGGCGTGGAAATCAACGTCATACAAGGTGACGGAAGGATTGAAAAGATCGAAAGTGATACACAAGAGTATGATGACGAACAGAAGAGCAAACGCGTCATTTGGTTAGCCTATTATCGGCATACGTATGGTCTCGGTGAGCATTATAACGCTCTTATGAAATGATCTCAGCCATACACGCAAATCTATATACGATCAAGCCCTTCGTCGCCGCGAAACTTGGGCTCTTTTTATCAACCTCTCTATCATCAGATACGCATTCTAAGGGGAAATCCAATTCTCCTACACTCTTTGTCATGCTACCCACGGCGCTGAAGTAGGTTGTAGGGGTTCTTCCTCACCGAGACTGGTTTTCCAACTTTGGTTAGGGTCCGACTAAATCGACCAGAGGTAATGTGAACCTTACAAACGGTTTAGGGCTACCTCTCATGCCTTTTGCCAAGCAAACTCTCATGTTAGACGGCGATAGCTTGATTATACAAGTATTCGGGGCTTCACTGATACCCCAGAGAAAAATCAAATGTGTTGAAATGCCCGGTTGGTGTGCGAACACGGTAAGGATAACTAAAAGCATTTCCCTCGCTTGATGATTAGCATCACGCACAAATGAGGGATACGTATCATTACGCAATTATAGCGTAGACCATTCCACTATGGAAACTCGACGTAACATTCTCATGTATACTAGAATAGGCTGCCGTCCGATCTAGTGCAAACGCGTGGAGGCACTCTTCTCAGCTTTGTGAAAGATATTAAGTTAGGTTGAAAATGAGTCGAGTTTCAATCTTGCAGGTTTTTCCCAGGAGTCTATAGTCTACTGGCAAGCTCGAACCTATTCCAGATAATACGTAGTGGAAGGCCTTCATCTATTGGTCTGTGCGGTGGTGTTCAGCCCTATGGGGTATATCCGGGTGCTTACTATTTAGTAGTAGTCAGGGTAAACGAACGGGTAGATAGTAGTCCGTAGCAACATGGAAATATTTGCATAAACGATACGAGATGCGTCAAGTGATCAGTCCCTCACTGTGTCAATAAGCTCCTTGATCCGAATTCCGGAGAGGATAAGTACGTGTGCATGTATATGTATATTTCATGTACAGCAGGTTATACTCATGCGACTCTGAGCAACGAAAGTATGAGTATAAAGACTGTCACATGGTATACAAATCGAAGAGCCAGAGGCGAGGTTTTTTTTTTTTCCCTTTGAAGACAGCGTAGGTAGTAGATGGAGTTTCATGGGAGAGGCCTGATCAGACACCATCGTCAAGGGCTCTCTGTATGACGCCGAATACGGACCAAATATTGGGCGTCTAATTCTCCAACATGCGGATAAAATCACATTGACACATGCACTGGGGTGGTCGCATTGGGTACGTACTACTCCTGCTGCTGCTTCTAGACTACTACTACTACTTACCTAGCATTTCCAAGACCTCCACAAAAGGATTTTATATTAACTGCGGCATGTGAATTCGCCATCAACCTTTACTCCAGGTTTCAGAATTATATCATTTGTTCTATACGAGGGATTTACCAGACAAACCCCCTCATCATGGTCAGCCGCACCAACGGGCTGCATCACGTATAAATATAAATGAAAAAAGTGAGATGGGCACTTCGGTCAACGTCCGAAGAATTATATACCGTATACTGGCTAATATCCCTGCATCAAAGACGACGATGAAACGAAAATGGCTCCTTGTTTACCCGAGGCGATTCTCGTGCATCTTTCAAGAGTGAGACAGCGAACGCTTGTGATTGGTGTATTGGAGAGCCGAGGTTCTTGCCTGTCTGGGCTTAATTCCGTTTATTTGCCTTGTACGGAGTATCGAGATCGAACTGGGAAGTCAGCTCCGCAACACCCGCGGAATGGAAATTACTAATGGGGAGACAAAAAAAAGGTCATCCGTAGTGAGAGGTTAGAAAAGTTATCAGGGATGTTTTTTTATTACAAGTGACCAATCTCGTTGTTATAATCCTTTTGTTGTTGAGCTATTCATGCGTGGTTGCGGGGAAGAACAAGAAGGTTTTTTTTTGGTTTTTTTGTTTTTTTTGTTTTGGGGTTTTTTTTTTTTTACCCCGGAGTTCTGATGACTCAGACAATCGTAGGTCTGCCTGTAATGTATCATACGAGAGATTACTCAAATGGGACATACTTTTGCCTGGCATGTATGGTCACGTACTGTTATGTAGAATTTAAGCACATGTCTCGACGTCATCTTAACTCTCTTGATACTAGTTTACTAGCAGAACGCTTGAAATTCTTCCGGCCCCGTATATCTTGGCCCAAAAAAATACACCAATTGCTCCAGGAAAATTAAAAGAAAAGAAAAAGGAAAAAGGGGATCCCCTGAGATACAAGGATGAGTCAAATGCCCCCCCGGTTAGCGAACTCAGAATGAACTCCAATTGGAGTTACTGAATGCTAAGGCGCGCGGACACAAATAGTGGCGAATGCTTCAGAGGTCCATTAGACCGAGGATCTTCCCAAAGTCTCGATCCTCTCTTCCGAACACAGCACCAGTCACCGTCCCCGACCGTCGGCATTGGCTTGTGAATTTAGGTTACGGTCAACCTTAGTCCAATCGTGACTGCAGAAGATCCAGGTAACTTTCCCCCCGGTTGTCGAGAAGCCGGAGCTCTGTGACATTCCTTCTTGTCCCGCTGAGCCGAGCGTTTACCGACGACAGGCCAGTCCTCTGACGCATCTTCATGGCGCGTGCAACTTAATAAGTACCCTGGCCTTGGCCTGGTGATTCATTTAGAGCTTAAGAATAACAGACTCTTTTAATCTTTCTCTCTCCCCCTTGATTCTCATTCCTTTTGATTATCAGTTCTCCGGTCAGACAAGGGAACTATACTATACCCACGGTAGTAGCACCGACTGTATTATATCTCATTGCAATTCGCCCCATATTTATTATCCCCTTTTAAAAAAGCTCCTTACTATCTTCAACACCATGGGTTATCTCGAGGACGAGGACAAGAAGTACTTGGACGACGTCCAGGCCGTCAAGGCCTGGTGGTCCGATTCTAGATGGCGACACACCAAGCGCCCTTTCTCCGCAGAGCAGATTGTGGCCAAGCGTGGAAACCTGAAGATCGAGTACCCATCCAATGTCCAGAGCAAGAAGCTCTGGAAAATTTTGGAGAGCAACTTCGAGGTATGTCTTAAAGCGCGAGCAGGTCGGAACAATAGCTAATTATCCCGTCGCTTTAGAACAAAGCTGCTAGCTTCACTTATGGCTGCCTCGAACCCACAATGGTCACTCAGATGGCCAAGTACCTTGACACCGTCTATGTCTCTGGCTGGCAGAGCTCCTCCACTGCTTCTTCCACCGATGAGCCGTCCCCAGATCTTGCTGATTACCCCATGGTAGGCTCCACTCACCTCGAGCACATTAGTATAAAGAACTTCCTTAACTAATTAACTCAGAACACTGTGCCAAACAAGGTGAACCAGCTGTGGATGGCCCAGCTGTTCCATGACCGGAAACAGCGCGAGGAGCGCATCACGACACCCAAGGAGAAGCGTGGAAATGTGGCAAACGTTGATTACCTGCGTCCTATCATTGCTGACGCTGACACTGGACACGGTGGTTTGACTGCGGTCATGAAGTTGACCAAGCTGTTTGTTGAGCGTGGTGCTGCTGGTATTCACATTGAGGACCAGGCTCCTGGTACCAAGAAGTGTGGTCACATGGCTGGAAAGGTTCTTGTGCCCATTAGCGAGCACATCAACCGTTTGGTTGCCATTCGTGCGCAGGCAGATATCATGGGTACGTGTGCCAGTCCTGATTGTGGTTGATAAAAGAAAAAAACGGTCTTGCTGACTGACTATCTCCAGGCACCGATCTTCTTGCCATTGCCAGAACCGATGCCGAAGCTGCTACTCTCATCACCTCTACCATCGATCACCGTGACCATGCCTTCATTGTCGGCTCGACCAACCCCAACCTCCAGCCTCTCGTGGATCTCATGGTAGCCGCTGAGCAAGCTGGAAAGCAGGGAGATGAGCTCCAGGCTATCGAAGACAACTGGACTGTCCAGGCCGGCCTCAAGCTTTTCAATGATGCCGTCATTGACGTCATCAACAAGGGCGCCCACGCTAACAAGCAATCTCTCATCGATCAATACCTAAAGGCTGCCAAGGGCAAGAGCAACCCTGAAGCTCGCGCGATCGCCAAGAGCATCACTGGCCAAGATATCTACTGGAACTGGGATGCTGCTCGCACCCGTGAGGGTTACTACCGCCTCCAGGGTGGCACCCAGTGTGCCATCAACCGTGCCATTGCTTATGCTCCATTCGCCGACCTCATCTGGATGGAGAGCAAACTTCCCGATTACGCCCAGGCTAAGGAGTTCGCCGATGGCGTTCACGCCGTCTGGCCCGAGCAAAAGTAAGTTCACCGGCATCAAATGAACGCCTGCTAGATCGGATGCTAACGGAAATTTTTTCAGGCTTGCCTACAACTTGTCGCCTTCGTTCAACTGGAAGAAGGCCATGCCCCGCGATGAGCAGGAGACGTACATCAAGCGCCTGGGTGCTCTGGGTTACTGCTGGCAGTTCATCACCCTGGCTGGTCTGCACACGACGGCCCTCATTTCAGACCAGTTCGCCAAGGCCTACTCCCAGCACGGCATGCGCGCCTACGGCGAATTGGTCCAGGAGCCAGAGATGGAGCAGGGAGTCGATGTTGTTACCCACCAGAAATGGAGCGGTGCCAACTATGTGGATAACCTCCTGAAGATGGTCACCGGCGGTGTGAGCAGCACTGCAGCCATGGGCAAGGGTGTGACGGAAGATCAGTTCAAGCACTAAGCTCAGCTCACGAGTCACAAGCCGCTTTTGATGATGTTTTTTGTTTTTAGCCGACTTTGAGTACCCACCAGGAGTTTTTGATGTATAGATTGTAGCCTCCTTGATGAAAAGGATCAATTCTCATAGCATGATCTAGTTAATCTCATTCTTCTTTTTCTTTCATGCAACATCCCATTCATTCGTAGTAGAGAGTGGATATCGTGGTAAAAGTCTATAGTATCCTTGGCGATTATTCCGCCTACAAGCCCAAGCAGGTTAGGGACCTGAACCAACGATGAACGAGAAAAGGCGGTCTGATCCCAGACCGCCCTAGTGAGGCTCTCCAGACCTCATAGCTCGAAAACGACCTTCTACTGAAAAGTCGCACCCCTTCTATATCTACGTAAATAGGTCATATCAACGTAATAGTTGAATAGGACAATATCCTAGCTATGCATATTTACTCGATTGAGTTAAAACTAGAATTGAAGTGCAGAAAAATCCAATATAGTGACCCTCAAAAAGATACAACGATCCAAAGAACAACTTCAGAAAACGTTCAAAAAGTTCTGCCGTCTCCGCGGCTTACCGCTACTAGCCGTCTCCTGCCATTTATTGTATGTATGATGTTATCCCAGTCGTCAACAAACCCCCTCGCGCACGTGCAATCTATATTCTACTCTATACATCAAAACGAAAACTAAAACGCTTTTCCAACCCGCAGCTAAGCGGTATGTTTTACGTATGGTAGTATACAGTTATACAGTTTCAAGATCTCGGCTCGAATTTATAAAACTTCGGATACGAATGTTATGTATCTGTATTACAAATTTATACAACCGAAGGCGAAGAAGGCCTGGGCAATCAAGCGACGTGCGCTCTGATGTCGCTTCTACGACCGAGGGGGAGGGGGGGACCTGGTCATGGACTTATTAATTGGTGGGTTGTTGGATATGTCCATGAGGAGGCCGGGATGGCGGGCCGTTTCAATGCTGTGTGGTGTTGATTCTATTCATAGACATGAGTATGAGTGGTTATTTCAAATACTATGGAATTCTCGTTCGGGGGAGCAGACGTCTACGTGCTAATTAATATACCTAACTGATTCGTCATTTGAGGAACTCAAGTTCCATGGTACATCTGCATTAGAATAAGTAAGGGCATTTTGGTCACATTAATGCCCTAATTCTACGCCGAGGTAATCTGGTATGGCCCTTGAGTCACCCACCTCAGTACTATTTAACTTGGCTCGTTCTAAGGGATAAGTAGAGCTATTGAAAGCAATCCCCCCATGAATCGTCACAGTTGCTTTGGATTTCAGTATATCGAACTATGCTTTACTACGCAGTAATTAATGCTTAGTGCACTTTCAGGAGAACCCTTGATGACTTAGGCCATAATAAATATATACTGGCTGGGTAATAACTATTTTTGGCAGGGTTGAGTCCTCCATGCTTAGGGCTTGGTCTGTAGGCGATATAGTAGCTGACTGCTGAGTTTGGTCCATTTATGTGCACTTGTCAGCATAACCTCTATTCCTACAGTAAGCATATCCCTCTGAATCAAAAACCATGAACTGGCTGTATACTCATCCAATGAAGAATAAATCCAGGTCTGGCTTCGATGTGGCATATATAAATAGTTCGAATCCTTATTCCCTAGGTCTGTTGTTGACAGGTCGTAGAATATCATATATTACATGTATATCTCTTATTCTAAAGAGATCTAATGCGTCATTTGTCATTTGATATGTCACATATGTCCCTCAAATATATATAGCGCTACGCGATTAACTTTAAATTTTAGGTACGGAGTACAGCCCCCAGGTCTACTCGACGCAGTCATGGTGTCCAGTAGCTTGTTTATAATATAGACGTCCAATATTGAATAACTAGTCATGAAACCTTATACTTCATTTTAACGCCTTGCACTTGCCCCAAGCTTTACGATCACCCCCTATAGTTGCATCAATGAAACCATTGAAACGTCTCCTCCATCACTCTGCTCCATCAGGTTATCAGTACTCTCCACACTCCCCGTTTCTGGGCCATATTATCTCTATCTACAAGAATGGCTCTTACAGTACACGAACTCAAAGCTGCTATAATGCGGGCCGTTGTACAGCGTGGCCATGTATACGCAAAGTGTATCTCAGTCTCATATCGCAGGAACGATGACAATACGAATGCTGTGACGCATGTCAAGAATTTCACTGATTTTCTCCATGCTTTAAGCTTCGAAGCTCCAGAACAATTTCTTATTGATTCCAGGGGCAGACATCCCGGTTGGGTTGTAACTCAAGGTTTCATGTCCCGCAGCTCATCAGCCGTAGATGACAACCCTTGGGAGTATGGCTTGCTTTTTGCTCACTATGCAAGCCATGCGCGGGGCCATAATGGAGAGCTGCAATTCAGGAGCTCCAGCTCGCAGAGTTAATGGGTCATCTTTCATCAGGTGTCGGCCATCAAAAAGCCTGTGCCTTGCATTCGGCAAGGGCATCACTCTATCCGCTTCCCCATTAAGAACTCCAATTCGACAGCCGATATGCGTGTAGTCAAGCCATCTACTCTCCACTCAGTTTTGACTGTCCATCTCTCTGATCAAAGAACTGCCGAGATTTACCAATATCGATGTAGAATCTACTTATTACACCAGTTCAATAATTGCTGATCCTGAAGGCATCGTACAGTTGCTTTTCAAAGCTGGCATACCTTCCCGGTGTCAGGTTGATTTGCGAAACTGATCAGGAACTTTTATACCCGTAGTCCCCCAATAGCAACTCTTAAGGAGAACTAGCGCTTACCTCTACGTGAGAAGTAACTGGATGTCTGGAATGACAGGGAGACTCTTTTGTTGTCTAGAACCGATCCCTCATCCTCTTACCTATAGGTTGCGTCGTGTACCACCTCACTTATTAGCGCATACCTTCTTTGTTGCTTGGTCTTATATTTTCGCTCATGTACTTTTGCTTCACATCCGTATTTGCTAGGGAAATTAGCATTACTCCATCTCTACTGCCTGCGCGCGCTTTGCCTATTGTCCCCGGTAGTGATCGTCATACTAAGTAAATGCATACATTGATGATACAACTTGGGCACGAAAGAGAGCCCTAGAGGGTTTCCTTTTTCCATGGCGACAATCCTGAATAGCATCATGAATGGGCCATTTACCTTTGGCATGCCAGGCAGGATCATTGATTAGAACCATCTTGACGGCCCATCCATTTCCTAGTATGGATTGGTGAACTTCACCTCTCGACGTTGGGTAGATTCGAAGACAATGCAGGAAGCCAATCGGCTGCTATCAGACGGTGTCGTGGAACGATCCCATCCGCCTATCAAGAAAGCTACTCTGAACACCAGAGTGAGGTAAGCGGCAACATCAGGGAAATAAGACGGGACTGAGATTCCGAGCATTTAAAGATCTGACGCTCGTGTCCCGAAGAACAAACAAGCTTCTGTCAGGCTCAGTCCCGATTAGCTTGAGTCCGTTGCGTTGGAGATTCTGTTCCAGAGTAGTTGCTACTCCACACCAAGTCAGGGCACATTCTCTTGCCCCCTGTTCCTACTATAGCCCACCATATACCACCACGTCCGTTGTTTCGTACGCTTAGTGTTCATCGTGCTCCGCGTAGTCGAAATAGTTTTTTTTTTTTTTTTTTTTGGTGCGGTATGTTAAATTCCCCAAGTTCGATAGAAACCCTCCCCACAATGCAGAGTTAACTGACTTGTACAGGTTGGTGCTGGCCTTGTTGGCTCCGGGGTAAGATGAAAAAAGGCTAGGCGATGATGACAAGGAGAAAGAAAACGCTCTTGTGCTATTTTTTGGAAACTGCTTGCCTGTCCTTTCATTGGTGCATCATCTTGACTTCCTTAGTGAAGCAGTTAAACAAACTGAGGTAAATGAAACCGGCTCCAAAGGGTGAGCCAATCACCCTCTTAAAGCGGCCACATCCGAATCATGTAGGAAAGAGGAGGTTGTAGAAGTGTTTTTGTTTTTTTTTTGAAAGAGTAGTAAGAGACACATCTATTTAGTGAGAGGTAAATAGTAAAATGAACTGCGATCGTCGGACGCTAGTGTCCGCCTGGAGAGAATAGGAAAGAACTTGTAGTAATTTGTATGTGCGGAGTATATTGGGTTTTTATTTCTCCAGAAATGGGAATACTATGTCAACTGGGCCATTTTCTCAAAAACTCCCGTAGCTTTCGGAGATTTGGAGCAAACGCCCAATGGAGAACTCCTTGCGAGGTGCCGTCGATCCCATGGACAGTTAATGTGGATCATTGCCTAACCGAAATAACCACTCTTGAGCTAAAATGCAGTGGGGAGGAAGTCATTGGCGTCCGTCACTCCACAGCTGTAAATAGCGACACACTACGACTCACCCTGGTCGCTAGTCGAGAATAAGCCGAGGAAATATTGGGCGGTCTTCATAATAGAATTGTCAGTCCTTCATCGCTACTCGAATGATGAATGGTGCGGGACTGCTCATCCGACTACCAGTGGTCTAAGGGGTGGAGGAATACCGCGGTTCAACTGTCAGTACCGATGAGGGGAATGAAATCATGTGGATGCTTATGTGACTATTTATGCATTTTTCGATTAGTCGACTCCCTCCGTATTGGAGAGAAAACAATAAATTATATATATATGATTTTCCTTTTTCCCCCTTGGCTGCTATTGACAATAGTTAAATCGTCTCTCCTTTACGTTGCCTGACGTTTTCAGGGCAAGCGATAACACCTGATCTGCCCATACGACTACTCGTAGCGTCTCCGCATCAATTCTCCGCCATCCTCGTCCCTCTCTGTCTCTCTCTCCATTACACCAACGATTGCCACCATGGTCGCTTCGAACATTCCCCCCATCCAGTTTACTCCGGTTGAGGATATTCCAGGTCGCGTGTCTACTGTGCGCAAGACTTTCCTGGAACATAAGACTCGCGACCTTGAATTTAGACTGGTCCAGCTCCGGAAGCTCTACTGGGCGTAAGTGCCTTTTTTTGTTTTTTGTTTTTTTTTTTTTTTTTTTTTTTTTTTTTTTTTTTTTTTTTTTTTTTTTTTTTTTTTTTTTTTTTTTTTTTTTTTTTTTTCTCAACGTAATTGACACTGTTTGTTTACTTTAACAGAGTCAAGGATCATGAGCAAGAGATTATCGATGCTTCGGCTTTGGATTTGGGTAAGCCTCGCTTTGAAACCGAGGTCGCCGAGAGTGGATGGCTGCAGAATGACCTTGTGTTCGTAAGCCGAAACTTGCACAAGTGGGCCAAGGATGAGAAGGCCGAAGATATTGATCTCTCCTTCAAATTTATGAGCCCCAAGATCCGGAAGGATCCATTGGGTTGTGTTCTGGTTATTGGGTGAGTTCCATCCCTGCCCCCTTTAATCCGATCCCCGAGACATCTTGAGATCATCGCTTGCGGAAGCATACTAATGAGATATTTCAAAATAGCGCTTTCAACTATCCCTTCCAGTTGACGCTCGGCCCAGTTATCGGCGCTATCGCAGCTGGTAATACTGTTGTGATTAAGCCCAGTGAGAATGCGCCCAACTGTGCGGTTGTTATGCAGCGAATCATTGAGGCTGCCCTCGACCCATCCTGCTATACTGTTATTCAGGGAGGTATCCCGGAGACCCAAGCTTTGCTTGCTGAGCGATGGGATAAGATCTTCTTCACTGGTGGCGCTACCGTTGGCCGTATCGTCGCCAAGGCAGCTGCTCCTAATTTGACCCCCGTCGTGCTGGAGCTGGGTGGCATCAACCCCGCCATCATCACTGAGAGCGCCAACCCGAGACTCGTTGCGCGGAGGCTTCTGTGGGGTAAACTGATGAATGCTGGTCAAATTTGTACCTCCCAAAACTACCTCCTGGTCGTTAAGGACCTTGTGCCTGCCGTGGTTGAAGAGTTTAAGAATGCCTATAATGAATTCTATCCTCAGGGTGCCAAGGTATCGCCAGACTATTCTCGCATCATCAATGAAGGCGCATTCCGTCGCATCAAATCAATGCTCGACAATACCAAGGGCAAGATTTTGATGGGAGGTACAATGGATGAAAAGGAGCGTTTCATCGAGCCCACCTTGGTTCTGGTGGACTCCGTTGATGATTCGATGCTGACGCAGGAAAGCTTTGGTCCTTTGATTCCTATCTTGCCTGTGGACAGTCTCGAACAGGCCGTCGAGATTGCCAATGGAATCCAAGCCACTCCTTTGGGTCTTTACCCATTCGGTTCTAAGGCAGATACCGAAAAGGGTATGTTTCCGCATATCTTCATTCCCTTTCTTTCTTTTTTTTTTTTTTTAAATAAAAGACGGTGTGAAATTATCTAACATTCGACTAGTTCTCTCTACTACTCGCTCTGGTGGTGTCTCCGTCAACGACGCTGCTTTGCACATCCCTACCCTCCCCTTCGGTGGTGTCGGCGAGAGTGGTCACGGCGCCTACCGTGGCAAGGCCAGCTTTGACGTTTTCGTTCACCGTCGCCCCATTACCAGCACACCCAGCTGGCTCGAATCCATCCTCTCGATCCGCTACCCGCCATATGCTGGTAAGCTGAGCAAGTTCAAGGCAGCCAGCACTCTTGCCCCCGATTTCGATCGCAACGGAAACAAGATCCGATTCGGCTGGCTGCGTTATATCCTCACTCTCGGCGGAGGCTCTGCGAAGGCCGGCGCTGGTAGAGCCGTCGTTGTTGCTGCTGGTAAGTGATTATTTTCGATTTGTTGTCGATATACTCGACAATTTTGCCTGCTGCTTCTCAGCTTCTCTCTATATGCTCTCACCTCGACCCTTGAAACGTTCGAATTCTTACTGTCCGTACCTCTGCAGACAGTGAATGAACATGGCCGATACCCTGACTTCCCTTCTGCGGCTTTCTGAAAGACTTATTAATCGCCGCATTCCTATCATTCCTTCCATCCATTCCTTTTGTTTTGGCTTCCTTGCGATAATATTTCCCTTTTGAGATACCATTTTTTTTTGTTCTACACCCATATACTCTATTGATCTAATACCCCATTTATGATGATCTTACTCACAATCTACTTCTTAATAGTGGCCTATTTTGTGCTTCAGGTTCTTGAACGCCGTGCCTCGAAGCTTTAATGTGACCTAGTATTCTCGATTCGGATATATAATATTTTGGTTGGTAGCGTTCTCAATTTTTTTTTTGAAATGTATTTTTGTTCAAATGGGGTTTATCCAGAATCTTCGAGCTAGCTGACTGGGTAATATTGACCTACGAACTGCTTGCACTTCCGTCACGAGTTTAGTTCTATGTATTTTATTTGAACGTATGTCAAGTATCATTATTCGTATCATGCGAATGATGAATGCTTATCATCTATATCAGATCCTTGTTAGATTGTCATCCATGTAGCCAAAGAGCAGCAATGCTATGTGTGAGATAATAAAAAAAAAAGAAAAGAAAAGAAAATCAAAATAGGAGAATAATAGAAATAATATATATCAACATCTTCTCTCCACTCCTTTTCGACTAACACATAAATACTTGACTCCCTTGTAGGGCTTCACAGTCTCGCCCAAGCCACGACTTCGTCGCTGGTCGATGTTCAGGCTGTCCACCTTGATTCCGGAGGGGAGCCAGCCTCGGACTGAGAACGAGACCGCGGCAGAATTAGGCATGAGAGTTGCGTTCAGCTGGGCTTTGGTTTTGCGTTGTGTGGTGTGGAAGATTGAGCGAGTGGCGTCGTCGGCTGGAGGTTGTGGTGCTTGTTGTGGTGCTTGTTGTGGTGTTTGTTGTGGAGGCGAAGGGGAGGGCTGGGGAGGTGTCGGGGGTTCCGGTTGGGATGGCTCTTGGATTATCTCCTGTTGGTCTGCATCTGATATGGCGGGAGCGGTGCGAGAGGACTTCTTGACCTTCTTCTTCTTCTTTTTCTTTGTTTTCCGCTTTGTTGTCCCTTCTTCGGGGTCTTGGTAGGATGTTGAGGGGTCGGCGTCGTAGTAGCCCTGAAGGAGGTTTGCTTCCGGATCGACTTCTTCGGCATCTTCTTCGATGTCATCGTCGCCAGTTGGGTGTCCGACGACGGTGCAGCGGAGGGTTGCGGTGCCCGAGACGGTTCCAGCGTCTTTGGTCGGGACCCGCCACTCAAGGACATCGTTACCCGGGGAGAAAAGCGCATCACCGCGGCTGGCTTTCATGTCCGTGATATTACGGACTGATTTCGGAATAGGTATTGTGACCAAAACATCTTCCAAGACAGGACTCGAGGAGTTCCCGCCTCCTCCAAGGAACGATGGCGTCGACGTACCGGAACCATTTCGGCCTCCAGGCCGGGTTGAGGACGAATAACCCGGAAAGTTTGTGTTGAGGATCAAACGGACTTCGAAATCGGAGCCTGTTGTACCGAGTGATTTACGAATGTCGACAATGGCGGGTAGAAATAGCTTCTCCATATGACTTGGTGGCTGATCGAGGCTGGGATCAATAGGTAGAAGATCTACTTCATACCCTGCAAGAATAAACCGTCCATCTGGGGGAACAAAGCTCAATTCTCCTGGTCGTTCTCGCCATTTTGCCAGTCGAACACAAGGGTGAAAAACGGGTAACTCAAGTTTTCGCCCAATGGCTTGCTGGCCACCAGGGGCTGTCAAGGAAAGCTGTAATTCAGGAACACCGGATATCTTGGCCGTGAAGGCGATAGTGCCGGACACTAAGGCAGAGAGCAATCGCCCTGAGGGTGCCATCGTAACAGAGAGCGATTCGATAATGTCAACATATAGCTCGTTAGAAGTGTGCCGCACTCCAGATCTTCTCCATGGTATCGCAGGTCCTTGCGTCGCCGCATTGGCTGAGATTGACCGCTTGAGCGTATTTGGTGGCCCCAAGATTGGTGTAGAGGATCTTCGAAGGTGACCACGTTAGCAACCAGGACATAAGTGACCCTAAACGCCAATATAATATAAAACCAAAGAGGGCGGGACATGAGAGACTCACCCAGACAACCCAACATTACCTAACAACTTCCCCATCCACCCCGGCATTTCGACAGCCTCCTGTAGCGCATTTAGCTCCGTATTGCATACAACGCCTGCATCGCACATTTCATTGAGTAACTGTGCAACCACTTCATAGTTTGACTGTATCTTGTGTGAAATCAACGGTGCCCCGACGAATTCCTCAAGTATATCCACCACGCGATGTAGGAACTCTAGGGCTACAAGTGGTTCCGTATCAACTTCGGAAAGCGCCAGAAAAAGTAAGTTTGACTGGACGATTGAGAAAACGGTTACGGGCGGCGCAACATTAGGAATATAAAGGAGCGACGGCCGCGGAGCTGGATGCGCGAGGTAGAGAGGTAGGATAGTATCGGCGGAGGGCGGACGGGAGCGATAGACCTGCTCTACAAGAGGATTACTGTAGATCAAGAGGTCAGTTATTGCAGAATTGATTTGAAAGCTGATCGGTAAATAAACTCACTTATGCTCGTCGTAGATATAGAGCGCATCAATCTCCCCGCTCATCATGCCGATCTGTCTGGTTCCTTTATCGGTGGGGAGAAACATCGACCTGGGGCGGCGCTCATGACATCTTTAAATTGTCTCCGAGTTCTGCCACTGAATGCCGCCTTTTTCTGTATCGATGCAATTCCTCTGTTGAAATTCAAGGTGGTTCTTTGCCTTCGAGTCACGGATCAACTGACTTTTGCTGGGCAGTGATACGGTTTACGATTGCCGAGAAACTCGATAATTCCTACCGGGCTATTCCGCTGTAACTTGCGTCCAACCAACCATTTCCAATGCCTTCAACCTCGGAGAATAACGGCCGCGCCTGGGATGTCGAGTCCAAAGAGGCTAAACGTCTGCTAGCAGAGGACCAATATGACGACTGCACAGCTTGCAGGGTCACAGGTTAGTTTCCTATAGCTTTCTAAAATATAGTATCCCTATATAAGTGCAAATGAGCTAGTAGAATATCGTCTGACATATATATAATGCAACCAGGTTCTGCCGCATTTATTGGTCTCGGTGTCTACAGCTATTATACAGGAATGAGCAATCTGCAGAAGCAGGAGCGCGCAGTCATGCAAAGTGCTACGAAATATAAAATGGGCTCACGGAAGCTAGGCATCGCGGCTATCTCCGCAACACTGGTGGGAATGGGTATTTACAGGGCATTTAATTGAATAATACAATAGTCTTGATCCAAAATTGTGTCTTGCTCGAGTTCCAATTATACTTGTATTAGAACTGGCCGGAAAAAAAAGAATAACCACTTAGGCGTCGTCACGTATGTATGATATATATGAAGAAGTGAAGCAAAGACGACCAATAAAAAAGTGAACAATTACACGAAACAAGCATCACAAGAGCTGCCCCACCGGGTATCACCAGATCTGATAACCTCTATATGTTTAACCGTTATGGAAAATAGGAAATCAATGAAGACAAAATGCTGGAAAATGAAGACAACAAGAGGTGGCCGAAAGAAGACCACATGCGAGACTCCCTCCAAATGCACCATGAACTCAGAATATCAATCAAACCGCTGCGTTACCGTAAGAATATGAGGTTCGTCCAATCGTCGATACTATATTCTCTAGGTGAAACGGCCGCGTTTGCCGCCCCCAAATATATCCCTATTCCCTAAACCCGATATATCGAAAAAATCGGGAACAGCAAATTTTCGTTTTGAGCCCGTGCCGGTGGAAGTTTCTCGTGTGGATGCTCGGGGGTTCGTCCACGAAAAGTTGTTGTGTCGGGCTTGTTGTCGAGAGGCCCGAGGAAGAACAGATACGCTCACAGGTGAGCTATCTTGAGATAAGGCAATTGAGCTGTCGGAGGGTTGCATATCTACATCGGGTTCTTGGCATGGAGGAAATGAAGGCCCAGCAGTGAAAGTAAAGACTGCGGGTCTATCAAGCGTGTTTACCTCGGTGGCTTGAGGGGGCTGTTGCTGTATAGCAACGGACTCATCAGTCGAAGTCGGCTTGGGTTGTGGTCGAGCGGCTTCTGGCTTGGCTTGCTCTTTGCGTGTAGCAACGGGGCTGGTGCTTCGGGTTTGCTTCTCAGGCTCGTCATCGTCACTCGGAGACCCGGTTCCATCACTCCTTTCAGCTGCCCATTGCCGGATTTTCGACCCTTCTCCATTAGTCAGACCAAGGCCTTCCTTGTCTAGAAAATGTAGTAGATCCTCAATTGCTTCCTGGTAGCCAGCTTGCTTCGCCTGTGACTGCTCGAAGATTGCATTTTTATAAAGATTGGTAACAGATAGTGCGGCCGCTTTGAACGATTGTAAAAGTTGTTCAGGGGGTTGAGGACGAGGAGTTGAGCTAGGTAGTGATGTGTTCAACGACCTCATGGAGTCCATGGTGGATCGTGCTGCAGATCAAGCAGCTGTGCTAATATCTCTCCTTAACTTCAAAACAATATGCGGTTGGCGCCACTAGGAGGGGCGAGGTGAACCGTGCTCCCTAAAGAGGTACAACAGATATGGTGCTGAGATAGAATAGAGAAAAGAAAAACAAGACCAATGAAATCAGAAAACAAGGTCGCACCCCACAAAAAATTGGGGAATATAGTGAAAGGGATTAGGTTGAAAGGAAGTAAGGAAATCTGGTGACGATGATCAGTGATGATACTTGTGCAGGTGATCTTTCTTTGCGTTTGTCCCGGTAACGTGACCCACAGCGGGGAAACTTGTCTTCCGCCAATTGATGACTCATTAATGACTAACCATATCCCTCGCGTTCTGTATCCAATAAGCGCGTAGGACGGCCGCGCTTCCCCGACGAAATTCCATTTGCCATCCCGGCGCGACTTACAGCTACTTCTTTCATCTACCTTTATTGTTCAATTCCCACTCCTTGTTGCATACCGGGAATCAATTCCTTCATAATACTATACCCACCCCAACCGATCTTCCAACGGTGGGCAATCAATATCTTAGCGTCCCCACTCAGTTTACCTCCTGTCGTGTTTTCGGAGCGCTTGCGAGGCGTGTTCGACTCTATATACAAAACACAACTTATTTGCGCTGAGTGCGCCCAGAACGAAGATGGCGCCTTCGTTCGCCCCCGATTCAGAAACACCATCTCAAGCAGATACTCCCATGACAGATGCAAATGAAGAACCCGTCACGTCGGTACCTGTTGATGACGCGCAAATGGGGGTAGGTGACACAACCCGGCGAATTCGCTTTCTCACAAGCTCTTGCTTGCGCGCATTGATAAGCGGCGCCTATTAGCAGACTAGAGTTCATACTGACGTTTCTCTTAAAACAGGGTTGCCAGGACACCCCGGACTATACGGTATAATATACGTGATTTACAAGCAGTGCCCAGCACGCAGGCTAACCGGCGCGGATCAGGATTCGGATACAAACCCAAACACCACAGCAAGCAGTGTTGCAGGCGACACGGTTCCCCTCGATGGCCGAAGGAAGAGATCTGAGGCATTTCATTTAAGAAAGAGCATCCTAGGTAAAAAGCATGGCCGTCTGGACGAGTCAAAGGTATAGTAGTCTCCCTATCATCTCACTTTTCGCAACTAGAATTTCTTATAACAGTCTACTACAGGAAGATGATTCGATTCGGAGATTTCGTTACCTCCTCGGGCTTACCGATCTGTTTCGCCATTTCATTGAAACGAACCCCAACCCACGGATCAAAGAAATAATGGCTGAGATAGACCGGCAAAATGAGGAGGAAGAGGTAAAGGCCAAGAAGAAAGGCTCATCACGTTCAGGTGGTGCAGGTGGTGATAGGCGCCGGAGGACCGAACAAGAGGAAGATGCAGAGCTATTGAAGGATGAAAAGAGTGGTGGCGAGACCGGCACTGTCTTCCGTGAATCCCCGCCATTCGTCAAGGGAGAAATGCGTGATTATCAAATTGCTGGATTGAACTGGCTCGTTTCTCTACATGAGAATGGCATCTCAGGTATCCTTGCCGATGAAATGGGTTTGGGTAAAACCCTTCAAACAATTTCTTTCCTCGGGTACCTTAGGCATGTCTGCGACATTACAGGCCCTCACCTTGTTGCTGTACCGAAATCCACGCTCGATAACTGGAAGCGCGAATTCCACAAGTGGACACCTGACGTTAATGTTTTGGTTCTTCAGGGAGACAAGGAGGAGCGCCACAAGTTAATAAACGAAAGACTCCTTGATGAGAATTTCGATGTGTGCATCACCAGTTATGAAATGGTTCTTCGGGAAAAGTCTCACCTTAAGAAGTTCGCTTGGGAGTATATCATCATCGACGAGGCCCATAGAATCAAGAACGAAGAATCGTCACTCGCTCAGATCATACGTGTGTTCCATTCTCGGAACCGGTTGCTAATTACTGGTACCCCGCTTCAAAACAACCTCCACGAACTTTGGGCCCTTCTAAACTTCCTTTTGCCGGACGTCTTTGGTGATTCAGAAGCATTCGACCAATGGTTTTCAAACCAAGAATCTGACCAGGATACTGTTGTCCAACAACTTCACCGAGTACTACGGCCCTTCCTTCTCCGTCGTGTTAAGAGCGATGTAGAGAAGAGCCTACTTCCCAAAAAGGAGGTTAACCTATATGTACCGATGTCAGAAATGCAAGTGAAATGGTACCAGAAGATTCTTGAAAAGGATATCGACGCTGTCAACGGTGCTGCTGGAAAGCGTGAATCTAAGACTCGTCTTTTGAACATTGTCATGCAACTTCGCAAATGTTGCAATCACCCTTACCTTTTCGAAGGAGCCGAGCCGGGCCCTCCTTATACAACAGATGAGCATCTTGTTTACAACGCCGGCAAAATGTCAATTTTAGACAAGCTCTTGGCACGTATGCAAAAACAGGGAAGCCGTGTTCTTATCTTCTCTCAGATGAGCCGTGTGCTTGACATCTTGGAAGATTACTGTGTTTTCAGAGAGTATAAGTATTGCCGTATCGACGGCACGACCGCCCATGAGGATCGAATCGCCGCGATTGACGAGTACAACAAGCCAGGGTCGGACAAGTTTGTCTTCTTACTTACGACTAGAGCAGGTGGTCTCGGTATAAACTTGACGACTGCAGATATCGTTGTCCTCTACGACAGTGATTGGAACCCTCAAGCTGATCTACAGGCCATGGACCGTGCTCATCGTATTGGTCAGACGAAGCAAGTAGTTGTATTCAGATTTGTCACAGAGAATGCGATTGAAGAGAAAGTCTTGGAACGCGCAGCGCAGAAGCTTCGGTTAGACCAGCTTGTTATCCAACAAGGCCGTGCTCAGCAACAGACCAAGAATGCCGCATCAAAGGAGGAACTGCTTGGCATGATCCAGCACGGAGCTGCGAATGTCTTCAGCAACGATAACTCAACTGCACCTTTCAATGCTGAAAAGCAAATTTCCGACGATGATATCGATGCTATTTTACGCAAGGGTGAAGAGCGAACTGCAGAACTGAGCAAGAAATACGAAAAACTTGGTATCGATGATTTGCAAAAGTTTAGCTCCGAAAGTGCATATGAATGGAACGGAAAGGACTTCACAGATCGCAAGAAGGACATCGGCCTCAATTGGATCAATCCGGCAAAACGTGAGCGGAAAGAGCAGTTCTACTCCATTGACAAGTACTACCGTCAAGCACTAGCCACTGGTGGAAGAACGGCCGATCCCAAACCGAAGGTCCCTCGGGCGCCTAAGCAAATTGCTGTTCACGATTGGCAGTTCTTCCCTCCGGGGCTCCAAGAACTGCAGGAGAAAGAGACCGCCTACTTCCACAAAGAAATTGGCTATAAGGTTCCGCTCCCCGATGGGCCTGAAGAGGAGCTTAGTGAACGTGAAGCCGAGCGCGATTTGGAACAGCAAGAAATTGACAATGCGGTGCCATTGACGGAAGAGGAGCAGGCGCAGAAGGCGGAAATGTCAGAGGAAGGCTTTTCTACCTGGAATCGCCGTGATTTCCAGCAGTTTGTTAATGGTTCGGCCAAATTCGGACGCACTGATTATGTTGGTATCTCCACTGAAGTGGATAGCAAAGAACCAGATGAAGTTGAGGAATACGCCAAAGTGTTTTGGAGGCGGTACACCGAGATCCAGGACTATCCTAAATATCTCCGTGTTGTTGAGCAGGGTGAGGAGAAGCTGCGCAAGATGAACCATCAGCGTAAAATGCTTCGCAAGAAGATGGAAATGTATCGCGTTCCTCTTCAGCAACTCAAGATCAATTACACTGTGTCTACCACCAATAAGAAGGTGTATACCGAAGAAGAAGACCGGTTTTTACTGGTAATGCTTGATAAGTATGGAGTGGATGGCGAGGGCCTGTACGACAAAATTCGGGATGAAATTCGCGAGTCCCCACTCTTCCGGTTCGACTGGTTCTTCCTCAGCAGAACACCCGTGGAAATTGGACGCCGTTGTACTACACTATTGAATACTGTTGCAAAGGAGTTTGAAATTGTGGATGAAAAAGCCAATGGCGAGTCTGGTAAGGGCCGTGGACGTGATCGAGATGACGAGGATGCCGAGAATGATGAGGATGGAGCACCGGCTAAAAAGAAGAACAAGAGCGGCGCAGTGGTAAGTTTGGTCTTGTTGAACTCTCGGGGTATCCAACTGACGTGTACCGTCTCAGAACAAGCAGGTCAAGGCTGTTAAAGGCAGCAGCAAAGCAAATTCTACGTCGACGTCGCGGGCGGCTAGTGTCTCATCCAACACAGCATCGAAGACAAAAAGTCGGAAGAAGTAATTCTTGCAGTGTTCGATAGTTGTTAAACAACTAAATATTGTTATGACCGTTCTGCGGTGCTTGGGAAGGTTTGGCCATGCGAGGGGTTTGGTTCTTTTTCGATATAAGTCGGTCTGGCGTTGGCTCATAGATGCCATTGTTGATGTCGCTTCACGGTTCTTCTCATATCTTTCTCTGTATCACAATAGCTATCTGTACCCGTGCGGTATATGAAATGTACACAAAAGCAATAGAATACTTCCTAATGTGGAGTTTTCATCAGCTACTATTGGATTAACTGGGGATTACCCTCAGGCAGCCATAGATCATATGACCAGAAATATCGAGGGACTTTCACGATGACGCACCCTAACGACTTTGATTCGCCATGCAACATGCGATGTTACGGCTGAAATACAAGCATGCTAGTATCTGTCTTACGCAGCGTTTAATATATTATGACCCCTCAATGTTGCCGTGTGTTGAATCTCATTGGACCGACGGCCGCTCACTGTAACTGTAGATCATCTTTAGCGTGCAAGGTATGTGCCCAGAATCAGATTCGCAGATACGTTAGTAGTGGGTACTCTGACCCAAAGACAGAAGTGATGGCTACCTTGGGACTTATTGTCATTCTGTCATCATCTTTGATATAAATCTACCTCTCGAGCTCACCTGAAGACGAACGAGTACGCGAATATTATCATCATGGCATGCAAGATCTTCCTTGTTCAGAATGCAAACTACCGCAAATCTGGGATCAAGTCGTATGTGCATTTGATACGCAAATATCGTTTGCATCCTACCAAAAATGGCCCCTATTCTATCGGTCGAGCCATTCATCAGACTGGCCGGCCCTACACTAACAAGCCTATCGGCGGTCGAGCACGCCTTGTTGACGTGATGCGAAAACAAACCTCGGACGACAACTTCCAGCCAGTTGAGATAGATGATATCCAAAATGATGCTGTGTTCTCTATGCCAGTGAGCATTGGAACCCCGGTTCAAACTTTGAACCTGGTCTTGGATACAGCGTCTGCTGATTTTTGGGTAAGATAATTCTATACTGTTGGGTAGTGGAGAAAAACAAAATCCATCATACTAACCCTAGCAGGTGCGATCCAGTGAGCTCCCTGCCGATGTGCCCCCCCCGAGTGGAGAGGAGAGTCATACTTTTGATTCTGGAAAGTCGAGCACATTCAAATCCATCGAAGATTCTCCATGGAAAGTGTCGTATGTGGACGGTTCGACAGTGTCTGGTTCCATCGGTATAGACGAGATCACCATTGGAGAGGCATCCTTTAAAACACAGCCTGTTCAGCTAGCTAAGACCATGTCGCCAATGTTTACACAATTCTCAGCAGATGGCGTTCTAGGACTAGCATTTGGGCATATCAATCATCCCCAGCAAGAAATCAAGGCACTGTCTGAGCGCTTGAATACTGGAGACGGCCTCGAACAATCTGCAAAGCTGTTCACAGTAAAGTATGGATCTTGGGGTGGCTCTGACCTAAAGAAACCATTCTACTCCTTTGGCTCCATTGATGAGGATGCTCTGCGCTACTGTGGCCATGATATTCATCATACGCCTATCGACAATAGTCGAGGCTACTGGATGTTTGACTCCCCTTCTACAACGGCCGGAGAGAGAGCCATAAATAGACCAGAGAACAAGGCTGTTGTCGATACTGACGCAGCATTGACCCTACTTGATGATCAAACGTGTCAGACCATTTATGATTCTATCCCAGGCGCATTTTATGATAGTGACAGCCAAGGCTTTCTCATTCCATCTGACATTAATGTTGACCAAATTCCAGTCGTCCAGTTAGCAGTAGGGGAGAAATCGTTCACTATGCTAAAGGAAAGTCTGCTATTTGCTGAAGCCAAACCTGGCTACATATATGGGGGCATCCAGAGTCGTGGATCACTCGAATTTGACATCCTTGGTGGATCATTTTTGGAAGGGTTATATGCGGTAAGTTGTATGTTATAAACACCCCTTGTAAGCTCTTCTAACAAAACAAATGATACAGATATTTGATTTCGGTTCTCTTCGATTTGGCGCCGTGCAGGCCAAAATTGCAGAGTAGAATAAGAGCTGAGCCCAAGTATTACTATTACGATGTGAACGCTTCCTCGATGAATATGTTGCAAGTGGAGATTCTGAAGTTTATCCATAGGGTTGAATTATGCTAATGTACAAGTGGATATATTTACAAGCTGTCATTATTATACTTCAAATTCAGTTTCACGGAGATTTCTTTGAAGGCACATCAGCCACCGCAAGTGGTACTCGTAGAAACATTTCCATCAGTAATGCCGCTGCTACACTAACGTTAAGGCTGTCCACTCTAGAAGGGTCAGACTCGACACCAAGGGGCGTAGCAAGTCTGGCTCCAGGAATGCTCACAATAGAGTCCGCATGGGACTTAATGTGACGACTCAAGCCGGATCCCTCGCTCCCCATCATGATAACGCAAGGCGATTGGGTGCTAAAATGGCCCCCTTCGGCCGTACCCTTACCCTCGACAATAGAGGTAGCGTCCACATATTTGGAGGCTGGACCTGGGGCATCTGCCGCGTAGAATTTCCAGCCGTTGGATTTCGAGCGCTGGATGAAATCTACTTCGTTACTCACTTCAAGAAGAGTCATATTTTCAGCTGCTCCAGCCGAGGCCTTGATTGTCACAGGAGACAAAGGTGCCGAATTTCGACCAGCGAATATAATAGCATCGACGCCAAGGTAATAGGCGGAGCGAATGATAGCGCCCAGGTTTCCGGGATCCACGATTCCGTCGAGTAATAATACAACAGGGTATCTTGTTCTTTGGTCCCAATGATGGATTTTGAGCTTGTCGTTCGTGCTATTTACTAATGCTTCTTCTCGTGATTGAGTGCCCAGTTCCACGCCGAACTCTTCTTCTTTCACGGATGGAACACCTTTTAAACCCCTTATGGGCAATCTTGGCAAAGGGGACGCTTCAAGGACGCAGCCGTTATGAGGTCGACCGGCGCTCATTTTGTCAAGAAGCCGATCCCACCCGCCGAAGGCCATCTTAACTTTGACGTTCTTCACAAGTGCCAATTTGCGTAGTGCAACCTTGGAAGTGCTCAGCTCTTCACCAGCAGCCTGATACACATACAATTTGTACAGGCGACGTCTACTGCAGCGTAGAGCAGCCTCCACTGCGCTGGTTCCGTAGATAAATTCCGATGCTGGTGTAGTGTATGGGATTGCATCAGGGACCTGCACATTTTCTTTCACTCGCTCTGGTACTCTGTCTGTGGCACGGTGGTGTTTCGGCGGTTCCGCTCGGCGAGGGTGACGCTTATCCTGGGGTCTGTCACTCATCTCGCGATCATCGTACCCCCTAGCTTCATTTCTCGTAAACTTCTTATTGCTCTGAAAGCGCTGATGTTCACGAGGCAAGGCGCGGAAATTTCCTGTCTTGATAAATTCATCTTCATCAAAGTTACCATCGAGCCAACTTTTGTCTTGATTTCTCTTTCCGGTTCTATTTGATTTGGGGTCCCTCCTCTCTCTATACGGCCGCTCAGAATCGGACTCGTACGAGTTTCGCGACGAAGATGGGCCATCGAAGCCCCGGGTCTTGCGGATACCACGACCAATGGCCGAGTTGAGTGAAGCACGTCTCACATGATTCAGGTGAATAGATGGAGCTGCAGATAAGCGCATATATGCATGCAAGGGCCTTAACAGCGAACGATGAGACATTGCGGACAATCAGAGAAACAAATAATGATAATAAGAATAGGGCTCTGTACGTAAAGCTATCGCCGCCTGTTGCATGGTTCAGCTCCGCAGACGGTGTTTCTTTTTTTCTCCATAGGAGCTGTTGGAGGTCTGATAAGATAAGCGGATCATCCTTAATCCGAGGGGCGTCGCGTCGCGTCTAGATGCAATATTACGCAGTTGGGCAATTTGCTAGATCCTTCACCGTGAGACAGGTGTGTTATTGGCGATTGCTTCACACCTGTCATTCAGTTCTGCTTTTAATAAAGGTTATTCAACAGTCCGCTCCGTTCTTGTAATTTTTTATTGGTGGCTTTTTATTTACATTTCAATTACTTACTAGCGACCTTAAATTTTAAACATTCTTCCCCTCCCTTATCAGTTTCCTGCTATCGTGAATTTGTATGAGAGTGCCACAGTGTGCGAATACCCAAGATGGATGAAGATATCGCATCTCAAATGGATGAGGACCTTGTCGCAGATCTCCTGTCCCAATCTCAGTCCGAATCTAATACACAATTATTTAAAATCTCACCAGAACCATCTAAATCGCACCTGGCGGTAGAGGCTCCGACAATTTCTAATAGTGATGACTATGACTTCCTCCCCGGGCATTTCGATGTCCGTTGTGTCATAAGTGAAGCAATTGAGACTGAAAATGAGCCTTCTTATTTAGTTAAATTGCGCAGTGGAGAAACTGAAACGGTAAGTACTACATTACTCTCACGGAGCCTTCACTTGACCTTTCTCTTATAGTATCTGTTCCCATATAGATGTCATCATCTCGACTTGAGAGCCTGAGCAACGGACCTGAAGCCCTCACACGCTTTCAAAACACCGAACAAGTTTACGAAATCCCACTGCAGTCCCCATATTTCTCGTCCAATGAAGAGGGGTTTTCTTCATCTGAGTCAGGAGTAAAGCGACGTTCTACTCGAGCTAGGAATACTCAGTTCACAAGTTTCTTTAGTCGCATGAGCAGTGAGGACGAGGAATCGCGCTCTGGATCTTCGAGTGATGATATTATTATTTCATCTATGGCAACTACCAGGAAGAAGCATTTAACAAGACGCAAACACTCTGAGACACGCTCAAGAGTCTCAGATATGGAGAGCGACTATGCCCCAAAACATACAGGCTCACGGGTATCAACCCGACAACGGAAGACGCTTCGGAAAAATCTCAGGGAGAGGTATGAAGAGGACATTTCTGAGTTTGAAGACGTCACCAAGACACATAAGTTCTTCGGGGCCAAGGAAATGTTTGGCAGAGTCCCATCTGATGATGCGTTCCGAAATCGCCACAATGAAATGTGCGAAGTTTGCTACCGCATTGGAGATGACTATACGAAAGGCCCTCTTGTCTTCTGTCAGGGATGTACGAGCGCTTATCATCAAGCCTGCCTGGGTCCTCGAGCTACACGCGAACACCTTGTAACTAAGGTTTCGGATGACTTGTTTGTTCTTCAGTGCCGTCGCTGCCTGGGTGTTACCCATTCAAAAGATCAGCTCAGCCCACACCAGGGCCGCTGTACTGCATGTTCTAAGAAAGGAAACATGTCTAAGCCACTCCGGGAGCGCTTGACGCCAAAGCAGGAGCAGCAGCTTCGACAGGAGAATAGTGGTAAAGATCCTATCACTCCTGTGGATATAGTTCGTTTGAATAATACCTCCAACTTACTTCTTCGCTGTACCGAATGCCATAGGGCGTTTCATTTTGAGCACGCCTCTGCAGATCATGAAATGACAGGACGTTGCAGAGATTGTTCCTCGGCCCCTGGAGAGATCGGTGCAATAGTTGCTTGGCGACCAACAGACCTCAAGACGTACGTTGCTGGGTACAGTGCAAGTACCATGGAGGAGGTCGGTAAAGAGTACCTAATAAAGTGGAAAACAATGTCCTATAACCACACTACCTGGGTGCCCGGCAGTTGGCTATGGGGCATTGGAAGCCCCGCCATGCGACGGGCATTTTTCAGATCGAACAAAAACTTGAACCCGGATATGACAACTGAAAATGCAATACCGGAAGACTTCCTTCGAGCTGACATTATTTTTGATGTTCAGTATACAGATGATGGCAATGATGACGGCTCAGAGGATCGATCTATCAAAACAGATACATCGCGAGTTGATAAGATATCCAAAGCCTACATTAAGTTTAAGGGCCTAACGTATGAGGACGCAGTATGGGACTCACCACCTGACCGTAATAATGCTGAGAGGTGGGCCGATTTCAAAACGGCGTACGAGGACTGGGTGAAACGTGACTACACTTATATGCCAGATCAACATTCTCTCAGAAAGCATCTGGAGCAGGTCAGAAAGCAAAATTTCAAGAAAAGTATAGTCAAGGACACTCAACCTGAAACTATGACAGGGGGACAACTCATGGACTATCAGAAGGATGGTTTGAATTGGCTTTATTATATGTGGTTCAAACAGCAGAACGCCATTCTTGCCGACGAGATGGGCCTAGGAAAGACTATTCAAGTTATTGGCCTGTTTGCGACTCTGATACAATATCACAAGTGTTGGCCATTCCTTGTTGTGGTACCAAACTCGACGTGTCCAAACTGGCGAAAGGAGATAAAGGCATGGGTTCCTTCTATTCGGGTGGTAACATACTATGGGTCCTCGTTCGCACGTCAACTAGCGCAGAAGTATGAGATGTTCAATGAAGGCAATCATAACCTAACGTGCCATGTTGTTGTGACTTCCTATGAAGCCATGGCCGACGATGCCTCTCGAAGGGTCCTCGCCAAAATACCTTGGGCTGGCTTGGTCGTTGATGAAGGTCAACGTTTGAAAAACGACAAAAGCCAGTTATATGAGTCCTTGTCCCGGATTCATTTCCCTTTCAAACTTCTATTGACAGGTACCCCTCTGCAAAACAACATCCGGGAGTTATTCAACCTCCTTCAATTCTGTGACCCAACGAAGGATGCAGAGGAATTAGAGAACGAATATGGAATCCTATCAAAAGAGAACATTCCTGAACTACACAACATGATCCGGCCATTTTTTCTACGCCGGACAAAGGCCCAGGTGCTCACTTTTCTTCCATCAGTTGTCCAGATCATCGTTCCGGTTTCTATGTCTGTGGTCCAGAAGAAGTTGTATAAATCTATCCTGGCGAAGAATCCACAGTTGATCAAGGCCATCTTCCAGCGAAAGGATGATAACCAGGGTCCCAAACAAGTCGAACGCCAAAACCTAAATAATATCCTGATGCAACTACGGAAATGTCTGTGCCATCCATTCATTTATAGCACAGCTATTGAGGAGCGGACAAACAATACTGCGGCGTCTCACAAGCATTTGGTAGAGGCTGCTGGGAAACTCCAACTCTTGCAGTTAATGCTGCCAAAGCTCAAAGAGCGCGGCCATAGAGTTCTGATCTTTAGTCAATTTCTTAACAATTTAGATATAGTTGAGGATTTTCTTGATGGCCTAGGGCTTTTACATCGCCGCCTTGATGGAAGAATGACATCTTTGGAAAAGCAAAAAATGATTGACCAGTACAATGCTGAGAACTCGCCGTATTTCGCATTTTTACTTTCCACCAGATCTGGTGGTGTAGGCATCAATCTTGCCACTGCAGATACCGTCATCATCATGGATCCTGATTTCAACCCCCACCAGGACATGCAAGCACTGTCGCGTGCTCATCGCATAGGACAAAAGAACAAGGTGCTTGTTTTTCAACTGATGACCCGGGGCAGTGCCGAAGAGAAGATCATGCAGATTGGTAAGAGGAAGATGGTGCTAGACCATGTCCTGATTGACCGAATGATCTCGGAAGAAGACGACGGGCAGGACCTAGAGTCTATCCTTCGGCATGGAGCTCAGGCATTATTTGAAGACGATGATTCAGGAGATATACGGTATGATTCCGCGTCTGTCGATAAGCTTCTCGACCGCAGTCAAGCTGAGCAGGCCTTATCTCCCAAGGAGGATGCCCCTGAATCCCAGTTTAGCTTCGCTCGAGTCTGGGCGAATGACAACCAGAATCTAAGCGAACTCCAAGACACAGAAGATCCTACCTCAGATACTGGTGCTGTTTGGGAAAAGATCCTCAGGGAGCGAGAAGAGGCGGCAGCTGAAGAAGCTAGAAAAGCTGAGAACTTTGGGCGTGGAAAGAGAAAACGGGCGACCATTGACTATTCAAATACTGCTACCAACGAACCATCCCCCACGAAAAATTCCCGTAGACGAGATGTTGAAAGCGATACCGAGTTTCAGGGAGACAATATCGTGGAATCTGAGTCTGACTCTCCTCCCGAGGTCGATCCTAACGAAGTAGAACGTCCGGCGAAGAAACCGAAAGTACGCGCATTCGAACGAGTCAAGCCCGTAACCGAGCACGACCTCTTAATGAGTGCAGCAGGCATGGACGGCCACACGGACACCCGACCTCCATGTTTCGCCTGCAATCAGAATCACCCGGTCGGCTTCTGTCGTTTGAAACTAGCCGGTGTGGAGCATTGCGGTCTCTGCGGCCTTGCACATTATGGGATCTCCCGCACCTGTCCTCATTTACAATCAGACACTCAAGTGGCCCGAATGTTGGACGCTCTGAAGACAAGCACCGAGGACCCTGAGCTTGTCCTTCAAGCAAAGAAATATTTGACCGGCATCCGTGGTGACCTTGCACAACGTAAAAGAAAACAAGCCAGTAAGGCTACAGGTAATCTCACGGCAACTCATGGCACACCGAGCGGTGCGACTCCACCGCTGTCAACACCACTGCCGCAAAGCCGTTATTAGTCGGCATGAAGACTTGACAGAGATTGTTCGGCTCTCCAAAACCGGCGATGCAGTTGAGGACGGACCTCCGGCTCATTCAGTCCAACTACTGGATATTCTGAGAGCCAGGAAGTGAGGATTTCGTTCCTCGAGCATATACATAAATGATGAATGGCAAGAGGGGGTGAACATGGGTGGTGCTTTTGTGCGTAAATACGTGGGCCACAGTTTTCTGGCCGATCTTACTAGCCTTCTTTTCTTTATTTTATTTTTATTTTCTTCTCTGGCCTTGGCGATTTTTCAGGCTCGTCTGGCGATTATATCACTTTAAATTTGGAAAGAGAGAATCCAATCGTCGCCGTAAAGGCAAGGCGAGAGATGTACAATGCACAGTAATCTCATACACCTTCGGAGGACCACCGTTGCACGAAACGACTGCCGGCTAGGATTAAAGGACCAGAGGGCCAATTTCAATGGTCGTCTTGGGACGGGGGTTCACATGTCGTGGATGCTCATTATTGCCTGACCTCTCGAGTCTTCAACATATCGACTAAGCGTGTAAACCAAACCCACACCACTCCTACCCCCAGAATTACCGTAAAGAACGACGCAGTCCGTTTGCCCTCGTTCACCGTCGTCGAATCGTCGCCGGTACATGGTGTATGTCGTTTGAAGGGTGTATACGCTCGTCGTATTCCGATGCCACGAGCCACCGATTCCTGGGATCGCGATCTGTATAGTAGGGATCAGTATTTAAAATACGGATGAACCAGTAAGGAGGGCGGATTAGTACCAATGCCAGAGTACATTCTCCTCAACCATGTACGAGTACCTTCCAGGGACACCAGCCCAAGAGCTGCTCTACAGACAAGTTAGTAGTGGAACGATCCTGAGGAAAATGCAAAGGAAGAGCCAGGGAGATGGCAACAGGAGAATCCAAGGCAAAGAAAAGAGGAAAGAGCGAGCCGGGCCAGCAGGAGACGAAGCATCCCTGGCAGCACTGGAGGGTGATTCCTGCAAGACGCGGGAAACGAGCAATAGAAAGTTGCGCCTCAGAAGCTGCAGCCATCCGAGCAGATGGTTGTACTGGCCAACATGATCGGACAAACACTGGCGGCATTAGGCTCTAGCCCACTTTTCTTATACATTTGGGACGTTTCCTCTTTTGTTCTTTTGCTCTTTTGAAACTTTGCAGGTGAATTTCTTTTTTCTCCATTATTCTTGCTTTGTCAGGCAGGTATACTCTGAGGCTCTTTAGATTGCATTCTTGTATTGTTTTTCTGGCCTCATTCAGGTCTTTGCATTGCTTTATTAGTTTATTATGATCATATATAGCAGTTCATTAGATTCATTTCTATCGTCCTTTACAGTTGTTTTTAGCTCTGGAGATCCTCCGGTCGGTGCGCGCAACCAGTGAATGTCAACAACCCTTTTCCCATCGTCTGGAGATTCACTGAATCACGACTTTTTGCCCTTTCTGTTTCTGTTTCTCTTTCTTGTCCTTGTTCCTCTCTCTGCTCCTTGTAAAACTCTTCTTCACTTTATTTAGTCCCTACTCGTCTCTCACTTTCTTCCCTTTCATGACGGTATACTCCCGTATCGCATCATAGAACACTTGATCGCATCACTTTCTTATATCTAACATTCACAGCAGCGTTCCAGAAGGACTTGAGGAGGTTTGAGGCTGAAGCGAGCCATTATGTCCTCTCCACTTCGCCCCCAGTTCTTCTGTGCCCGCCCAAATGGCACTCTCACCCCTCTTGTTGCCGTCGATGAGCTTCCTTCTCATATATTGATTCGTGGAGTCCCCCGTACCCTGTCCGCCAACGAGACCCAGGGCATGACGAGCTTAGGTACAGTGAGTCCAAGAGCACAAACCTACGTCATCGATGGTCTGGTGCCAGCGTCGACCCGCGTCTCTTCTGGCCCTCGTTCGCTTGACTTTGACCTGCAGGCCTCCCTCGTGAGACTCGTCTCTGATGAAAATGTTCCAGCAAACCAGCGCCTGGCTGTGAATGCCCTTCTTCAACAAGGTATCTCTCAGAACTGGTTCATATCCAACGCTTCGACCAGTAGTTGGGTGGTTCCTAGCAGCAGTGGTGGCACGGGCAGCGGAAGTTCGAGGCAGGTAAGTGCTACCCGACATGTAACCCAACGACGACTTGCGCCAGTCAAGATAAAGCGCCGGCTAATGCCCTACTAGGGTGCCCATTACAACACAAAGAAAGAATTCTGTTCGTACTGGATCCGCCATGGTGAATGCGATTATCAGCAGCAAGGTAAAGGGCACACTGGAAGGCGCGCGGTTTACTAGGTCATAAAATCAGCTAATCTCTCTCAGGTTGTCTCTATAAGCACGAGATGCCTAATGACCTTCCCACCTTGGAAAAACTTGGCCTTCGGGATATTCCTCGTTGGTACCGTGAAAAATATGGCATTCCGAGCCTCCTGCCCAATGGACACGGTCACCCACGTTCTCACGCCAGTCATGGTCAACACTGGAAGGATGATGCGGCGGAGCGTGGCGCTATGAAGTCGATCCAGTATCCTTCCCGCCTGGAGATCAATGGAGCGATCGATTCCTCAGATATCGAAAAGGCTTCTAAGCAGAAAGCCACTCACTACCTTTCTCCTCAGCAACATGATGTTGGGGCTGTTGGACCATCTCGAGAGACCTATCCAGCTACGAACTCACCCAAGATCTCGGCCAACCCTAAGCATACACACAAGCATATCCCTGGCCCGGTCAACTCAGTCCCCAGAAGGATAGATCTCCTATCTTTTGATCCCCTCCAAGAATACCCAACCCTAGATCATATAGGAGGCATGAGTGGTTTGCCTTACCCTAGTCCTACTGGTCTTGCTGTCATCGAGAACGTTGATAGGGTTAAGCACGAGGAATTTGTCCGTAATCTTCACTCTCTTATGCCGGCTCCCATATCCACAAGTGCTGACTACTCGTCAACCCCCCTTGAAGGTGTCCCGACCCAGCCACGCTCCAAGAAAAGCCAAAGGTCACGCCGTCTCTATCAGCCTCGGTTCCAAATGACTTCGCATGATATGAGCATGGAAAAGGGCGAAGTTGACTCCTTCGGCACCTATCATAGTCATACGACTACGCCCCTCGGTGCAGTTTCGGTCATCTCCAAGAATACTTCCATCCCTCTGCTGACAAGCCCCATCCCTAACCCTCCTCGTGTGGACGCCGCAACTTCAGAACCTCCGACTCGGGGTGCCTCTCCTTCGACTCATTCTGGAGCCTCATTCTCCTCTGGATCCAGCCCTCGGGCTCATCGGGATCGGTTCAAGGAAAAGGATTCAAGAACGATGCTGGCACCCATCGGCACCAAACAAGTCCACAGCAACAGATCTCCCGGATCCCCAGCCGATCACAAATTCTAAAGCCAGTGTGTTGAGGCATTTGCAGTAAACACCTCTCACACAGAGAAACGATTCTTCCTCTCCTTCATGTATGATCATCAACCAAAATTTCATGGCGGAGCTTCTTTTTCTCTTTCCCTCTATTTGTGACTTCGACCATGTGGATACGAGGCATTTGGGAAGCTTGACCTTATGATAAATCGACTAACATCTAGTTCAACTAAATATATCTTTTTGCCGGACAGGATGTCATTTATGAACGGGTGGATAGTAGTTTGCCGTACCTAAGCCATGCTAGAATATCTTGCATTTTCGCCGGATTTGAACTATTTCCTTCTTTCTTTCTTTTTTCTTGTGTCTTCTCTCGCTTGTGTTGGATGGATTCGTCGTTGTATATCCTCGAGAGAGGAGGTGGGGGCCCGCGGGGGGCTTAGCATAATGTGACGAACAGGATACAACAACTGCGCAATGTGAACCTTTTGCGATTTTTCAAGCCCCGGCTTCTGTGAAGTACCGATGGATAGTTTCTTTCTTTTTTTCCTTCTATTTTTTTGTTCTTTCTTTTGTCCTATTTAAACAGACTTGTGTTTCGGTGTATTATAGGAAGAGAGGGGGTTGCGACTAACACGCGCGCACTGGTCCAGAAAACAAACCAAAAGGGGAAAAAAAAAAGGAAACAAGTTAGGACGCTAGGGATAGGCACAGGAATGGCAATGGATTTACATGAACATTTCTCTCTAATGTATACCGGAAGACCTTGCTCTAAGGTTGGTGTCAAGGCTATGTTGAGACTAGGATTAAAAGGGGTCGTAAGGTGTATGTATGAAGATGAATGAGTATAATACATTGGATAAGTAAGTCTAATATGACATTGCGATTGCGCCGCTCCTGATATTTTAAGGTTCAAAAAGCACCCAGACCAACAGACAGATAAATTGTACACCCCGCATTCGTACGTTGCTCATATTCAGCGTAGTCTCTTCTTCTGTGCTTTACCCGTGACCCGGACAGCAACCTTCTCGCGCTCTTCGGTTGCCTTGGCCTTCAAGGCAGGGTTCAATGCGGGCAAGATGCGGGCTGCGTCGGCGATTACCGTCTTGCCATCAATGATACCGGCTCTTTCCTTCTCCAGGCGTTGCCTCTCAGCGCGGCGAGCTTCGATATGTTTCTTGCGCTCCGCGGTCAACTTCCAGGAGTCTGGAAATTGGAGCTTGGTCTTCGGCTTGTGGTGGCGGAGGTCAAGGGGAATGTCGGCGAACGCATCTCCTTCCTTTGCCTCCTTAACCAACGAGTCTACGATATCGACCAGATAACGCTTGTTCTGAGCACGAGTGGTAAACTTCTCGCAAGACATCCGTACAATGTCAGTGTCGGGGTTGTACCGCGGTCCGACAAGTTTCAGGAACGTCTGGCGCTGTGCCTCAGAGAGATACTTGGGGGTTAAATCCTGGGTGCTCAGCTCGAGGACGACCTTGTTCTCGGCGGGGTGCGACTCGCCCATGTATGTGGTGTAACGGAAGCGGAGAATGTGAGTTTGGGGTGGAAGGGTGAATGGCTTGGCAAGATCTACCGAGGGATTAGCAAGGATGGGGAATGGGCTCGGACAAAGCACCTACGGCTCAGCAGTGGCATATCCCAAGCGGCAATTCGAGCATATTCTCTGATTTCACGGTGCACTTCGAGTTCCGCATGGGCCATCGACGTGATATCGTCGTCGTTGAACTCCTCATCAGCGTCCTCGACATAGGCGAATTCATCGTCTTCCTCATCACCCCAGAATCCAACTCGCCTGTCCCGTATGTCTTCAAACCGCATGGGATATTCCTTATCTATCTGGTTCACGCTCTTCTCGAGCTCCGCAAACGCGGCCGCGCGCTTCTGCGGGTCATTGAACTCCTCCACCATCCGGTGGTTCTCGGCGTCGAATTGCTCCCGCTCCTCAGGTGCCAGCATGTCATACATTGATCGCTCCTCCTTGGAAAGTAGATCGGGGGAGTACTCCGCCATAGCAGGCAGTTCATCTGGACGGGGTTCTCGGGGAGCTGGCGGCACTGGCGGATCTTCTGACACGAAACTGGGCGTGGTAGCGGAGAATGAGCGGTAGGGGATTGCCATTGGGCCTCTCCGGGCCATGGACAGGGCCGACCGGCCCAGGTATCTTGCTGCTGAGGCCATTGCGATGGGGGGGGTGTTGGGCTGGGGTTTGCTTGAACAGGACTCGGCGATGTTTTTCTGCGGGTGGAAGTTCGCACTGAGGCACTAATCCCAATCGGGCGAGTTGGTCATCCACCGCCTTGCGAGCATTATCAATACAGTTGCACCAATGCGATACTCAGCCCAGCGTTGAACTGGTCTGATCGAGAAAGATTAATATGCTTATCCGGCCCAGACGGGGTGTTATGCAATCTTTCTTGCCCAAAATAGGCTCTTGAAACCTAAAGGTACCAGTCATGGCAATACAAGACCAGAACCGCCTTATGAAACTATGCTTCGTCACGGTGGGAGCTACAGCTTCTTTTCATTTACTTTTGCAGGCCATATTGGACGATAGATTTCTCGCTGCTTTGCATGAGGCCAATTATACGCACCTCCTAGTTCAATACGGGAAGGATAGCCAGGCTCTCTTTGAAGAGCTTCTCAGCAAATATCCCCCAGGGAGCCCGAGTCGGCACAGCATTGAGATCGACGGGTTCGACTTCAATCATGCAGGTCTAGACAGGGAGATGAGGCTTGCTCAAGCGAGCCTTGATGAAGGTCGAAACGGGGGGTTAATTATCAGTCATGCAGGTAACTATTGCGGTCTCGCCCACGAATAAGACTGAGAGACTGATCTCAGTTGAAGGATCGGGTAGTATCCTCGGCGCACTACGATTAGGAGTGCCACTTGTGGTTGTTCCCAATATAACCCTGAAAGATAACCACCAGGTGGAGCTCGCCCGTGAGTTGCAGAAGCAAGGATATGTCATTGCTAGTGGACATCAGTATGGTCTTCTGTGAATTCCCCCGTTGATTACGCTGATCTCTTTTTACAGGGAGGTGTCTGTTGCTGTAGGACGCGCAGAAACGCTACGGGCTCGCATGCTGGCCTGGCCGCCTGTCAATGGAGCAAGTCAGAAACGTCATCGCACACTAGAGCAGGTGATGTCGGATGAACTGGGCTTCTTGGATTAAAATCATTCCTTCGCCGGGGCATCCGTGCCGTGAGGGCATTGTGTCTGAACCTACACGGAAGTGTTTTTGAAACTTATATACTCGTACCCACAAGCCGCTTAAACAAAGTATACGATCGGCTCGAGCAGGCTCAAGGATTCAGGCTTTTCGCTCGTGTTGCTCTGAACTTACAGGCCGCAGGAAATGTTGCTCTACAAATCTTATATACTGCGCAAATATCAGCTTTACACTTTCCTCATGCATAGAGCCAATTGAAGAGAATACCTTAATTTCTAAATGGCGGTGGTAGTGATTGGTCGTTATAGTTGTAGTCCTATGTGGCCCAAGCTCCTCTGTTGACGGGCACGGGAAACATGCGAGTCTGATCTCCAAATGTACGCGAAAGTTGCGGCCAGGAACATCTCCCTTTGTGCACACCTTCCTCCCTCAATTTTTCGCGGATTTCTCGACACCAAGTGCTCCAATTAAATCCAGATTGTCGGAAACAACTCCTCCACTCTAGGACCTACGTGGCACAACCTCCCCGGCCGTGGGGCCCTCTCACAACAATCGCGCTTCACCCAAACACCGTCCCTTTAACCGTCTGCAATTTACCCCCCCCCCCGAACCACCCCCCTCGCTCTCGCAATGGCTGAGGCCACCCTCCATAACGCTCCCATTGTCATTGACAATGGCAGCGGGACAATCCGCGCCGGTTTCGCAGGAGAGGAAGTCCCCTCATGTTTCTTCCCGTCGTTCGTCGGTCGGCCAAAACATCCACGGGTGATGGCCGGCGGTCTAGAAGGAGACGTCTTCATCGGATCGCGAGCACAAGAGCTGCGCGGCCTGCTGAAGATTCGGTACCCGCTTGAACACGGTATCGTAACGGATTGGGACGACATGGAGAAAATCTGGCACCACGTCTACGAGAGCGAGCTCAAAACGCTGCCCGAAGAGCATCCAGTCCTCCTGACTGAGCCACCGCTCAATCCCCGGAAGAACCGCGACACAGCGGCCCAGATTATGTTCGAGACATTCAATGTACCGGCTCTCTATACGTCTATTCAGGCAGTGTTGTCGCTGTACGCGTCTGGCCGGACGACCGGTGTGGTCTTGGATTCAGGGGATGGTGTCTCCCACGCGGTGCCGGTGTATGAGGGTTTTGCGATCCCGAACAGTATACGACGGATTGATGTCGCAGGGCGAGATGTAACGGAACAGCTGCAGTTGTTGCTCCGGAAGAATGGACATGTGCTGTACACAAGCGCCGAGAAGGAGGTGGTCCGGAAAATCAAGGAGGAAGTGTGCTATGTTTCGTTGGATCCGAAGCGCGAAGAGAAGGAGTGGATGAATAGTTATCATAAATCGGAGACTAAGGCCGTGGACTACAGGCTGCCTGATGGGCATAAGATCAAGGTTTGTGTCTATATCTACGATTGCTTGGGGGTGGTTTTAACGTCCGGTTAGATTGGCCAAGAACGCTACCGTGCTCCTGAGATCCTCTTCGACCCCGAACTCATCGGCCTGGAGTATCCTGGTGTCCATCAGATCGTCCAGGATGCGATTACCCGCACAGATCTGGACCTGCGCAAGGATCTATATCTCAACATCGTCCTATCGGGAGGCTCAACGTTATGCAAGAACTTCCCAGACCGACTGATGCGCGAGATCAAGCGATTGGCTGTGGAGGACATGAAGATCCGTATTTCTGCACCAGCCGAGCGGAAATATACGACCTGGATCGGAGGAGGAATCCTGGCTGGTTTGAGCACGTTCCGCAAGGTAAGCCCGCTGTCACTTCCTCTGATGTAGGATCAATCATCTTTTCTCCAATGCTAACATCAATAATCTCTAGATGTGGGTCAGCGCAGACGAATGGCACGAAGATCCGGAGATCATCCACCGGAAATTCGCCTAATGCTGCATTCATTCAACACCTGGAAACGCAAGACAACATGCGTGACGCTAGTCCTGCACTGTTCGCGAACGCTGACAGTGGCAGATCCCCAAGGCTAAACATACATTCAGTGATGTTTATTGAGAAGTCACAATCCCTCGATAGAACCTGTCAGCTGCTGTTGTCCGAAGATGAGCAGCAGCTTTTGATACCCCTCTTTTTTCTCACCTTAGCACCTTTCTATGATATACTCATGGCAGCATGCTGCCATCCCCCTAAATATCATCTCTATTTCTTTTTACCCACCAAACTCACACACTCCATGTGCTAGTGGACATGCTCAATCATCCATCACGTTTCTCACCGGCTCGACCATGCGACCACGGATGAATCAAATCAACTCCCGTGTTTCTCTTCTCCTGCGCCTTGTTTAATTGTTATGTCTGACCCCTGCGGTGTAGAGTGGGGGGTGGGTTTGAATTGAATTAAGCTGTGTAAATATTGGAATAGATAAATGAATCTTTATGAATTGCCCGATAGTACATAGTAGCAAGATATAGACAAGTCTAAGTTAGAAAATTCACTTTCACCTCTCAATTGAAAAGCATCTACAACTCAAACCACACTAACCAGGATACACACATATACACCCACACACCTTCCTGACAAGAAGACACCATTAACAATAGCGTATAAGCACTACTACATAGTAATAAGTACAAAACCCGCAACAATTAAACACAAGCTCCAATCCCAACACCCCCCTACCAAGATATATCCTTAACCTTTACCCCCTACCCCTTAAGTACAGTACCAGCACCAGCACCAGAACAAATACATATAGACACCTAAACCCAGTTTCCCCCTAGGCTCCGGTTTCCTGTGTTCTATAATGGGCGATAGGAGAATAAAAATCGTTCCATGTGCAGATTCGAGTACTACGAAATCGTCAGAACTACTCATCCTATCATGGACGACATAGATATAGCTACATATATATATGTATGTACAGGGGTTCTTCTCTACTACGTATGTTATACTAGGTAGTACTCTTAGATTATTGGGTACTAACTATTAGTAGTTTAAGCATCTGGGGATGGTATATTAAGGCATATGAAATACTTAGTTAATTCTATTGCAATACTATAAGTAACTACTAGTACTTAACTAACTAGTGAACACTAATACTAATAGTAGTAACTATATCCAGTTCTAGGCCCGCAGGAAAGGGGGTAAGTATGTGAGTGGATCGTGATATCATCATACCACATTGATGACTCGGGGGGTATGCCACACAACACATGTAACTACACATATTAGGGATAACCTTATCTAAAAACATACAATCTACAAGATCTGGCCTTTACATCTATAAGCACGGGATCTAGATGTGGAGGGAAAAAAGATGTGTGCTCGAACTTTCTTGGTCTTTGGTCATTTATTCAATGATTGAAGGAACTGTTTCCAACTCGGAAATATAATATCTTCTAAGGTAAAAGGGAGACGTAAAGCCCCATTGCCGATTCCAGAACCGGATGTATACAAATATAGGTGGAGACATGAAGGGTGAAAGTGTGTTGAAACAAGCTTAACCGACCTTGAACAGGACGGTTAAGACAGGAATGGAAGTGCCGGTTGGCATCCAGGTGGGGGTATCAATATCGACGTAGGAGTCGAGAAGTGGCGAAAGCGAACAGCAGCAGCAAGTTAAAATAGATATCCCTTCCCTTGTGGAGAGGGAAGGCGAATCGACGAGATTAAAAAGGATGTTGAAGTAGGAGGATCGAAGAGATATAGAAAACAAGAAAAAAAAAACTTTTTTTGGTGTTTGGGTCGTAAGTCGTGAGGTCATGTTCGAAATGCGAATGCGAAAACGCTCGAACCGAAAGGACGCAAGCCGCTCGAAACAAAACAGAGGTTGTCTGCAACGCGTTCTATGTCATTCCTCTCAACTTGCCCCAACCCTTCTCTAACCCACGCAGGGCCTTTTCCCGAGTGGAGCTGGTCGACCCGGAGCTACTGGATGTGGTATTGCTGCTGATGGAGAACTTGCGACTCAGGCTGCTCTCGCTGTCGCTGAAGACCATATTTCCGGCACCACCACGGCCAACATGGTAGACTGGAGCGGCGCGACGAAGGTCCCGTTCGAGTTCCTCGTCGAAGCTGAAGATGGCGCGCTCACTGCTGCTGTGGACGTTTCCTGCGCCACCACGGCCGGACTTGTAAACGGCGGGGACATGCGAGTCCAGGCGTGTCAAGGATGCTGGACCGGTGGCCGTCTGTGAAGGGGTGGTCTTGGTGTTCTTCAGGCTGATGATGTTGCCTGCGCCGCCACGAGCTGTATGGAGAGCTGGGCGCGAGACGGACGGATGGGGCTCAATGACCCGGTAATTCACTGATGCTGGCATAATGGCTGTATGACTCTGAATGGGTGTATCTGAACAACGATCTAGGTGCTCAATGACTCTTTCAAACGGCAGATCCCAAGCGGGTCACGGGATATAGTTGTATATAGTAAACGACGGACCGAAATGCAACGACAATTGACGACGGTGCAAGTAAGAAGTCGAGATAAATTGACGAGAGGGAAAGAGTGAAGTGGGATTTAAATTCAGAAAAATATTAGAATTTTTCCTTTTCCTGTTTTTTTTCCTCTTCTCTTTTAGTCTGAATGGGACTACTATAAATTGGTACCAGACATTGCGGCGGGGAAAGGATTTTATATAGTTGGGAAGTATGACCCCCCATTGTTACCAGGGAAAGAGACTAAGAAAAGCTCGCAATTCCCCTGTTGTGCCGTGACGAACGCCTATGATTGCACCATTGGCTGCGCTGACTCCTTTCCAGGCACAGACACTCTGGATCCAAGGGTCACACGCAGTCGCTGGGCAGTGGGTTAGAAGTGTGGAGCCCGTTGTTGTACTCCATACTTACCGAAGTTATGATTTTGGGAATCATGGGATGCGTAAGAAAAAAATAAAAATAAAAATCAAAATTCCTGTCTGTCTCCAACTTAGGTAATCCGGTCTCCAGCCAATCAGCGTACGGCACGAGTTATGCGCGCGGTACAGTGCCATGATTTTGACAGTTGGAGTAAAGCAGCAGCAGAGTCAGGCGGCTGTCTGGGCCAGTCACCGTGTCCATTGGGGGCATTCCGAGCGGCCGATTGGAGGAAAGCCGTTCCACTGCCGCTGGGTGTGCAGCGCCGCTTTATGGATTTTCTGATCATCTGACGTGGGCCCCAAGCCGTGGCAAAACGTAATAGAAACTGGCTTGGCGGCCAATAAGGGGCGGTGGCGGCTCACATGGGAGTTTTCTGGGGGTAATGAAAATTGCTGACTCGACGGTCACGAGTCGTCGCCTTTGTTGGCTTTCAATTGCGAAAGTTGATCCTTACAGTGTGTGAGACTCTCAGCGTCCTTTTAGTTCAGCCCTGGATTTTGCGGTCAAGGACGGGATTTTGCGTCACTTGGGAGATTCTAGATGAGTTCGACGCTCCTCCCCATTGTGGAACTACGAACTAACTAACTACTAAGGTACATTGTGTACTAAGGGTACTGCCACAGGTCATAGTCGCGACGCGGCAGTTATCCTGTGGCAGTGGAATTCAACCTCCTGATGTGATGATGAGGCAGGACGAAATGATCCACGGATCCGATCCCACAAGTTAAATGATTATTTATTATTATAATAAATATAATTATAATAATATTTTTTTTTGTGAATGAGTACGACCTTCTCGACAAGGAAAGAACTTCCCCGCAAAAGGAAACTGGCAGCAGCATGATTGCATCATAGGAAATTTTAATATGATTCTATTCTCATGATGACCCTCGCTGAACTCTCCTCCTACATTCCCAGGCTAAACAGATGCTTCTAGATTACACGGGAAGAATGGAACCATCCCTGTCAATAGATGCCCTCACCAGTTCCTGTTTCCGGACGGGGCGGCAATATCCGCACAGAAATGCCTCACAAAATGTCAAAAGTGATGCTCAGGGGGACCAACGGTCCGTGATCTCTCTTCTCTGTTAGGGCTCTCACTAGTCTTGTTACTATTGCTACGATGGCATGGCGGCCATGCTGGCTGTCTTTCTTGGCATGGGGCAGATCTCAAAAGACACCGATCTGCCTCCAATAAATCACTCACTCCCTCATCGAAGTATAGGCACCTGCATTCTGGTCTGTAATTGTAAAAGGAAGTACCAGTCCAGACTTCCAGACCGGCAACTCTCCCGCATTATCACATCATCGCCTGAAACCATCCCCCGCACCAGTGAATATCATCATGTAACGAGATGCGACTGGAATTGAGAGGATCCACGGATATACCAGGCTAAACCGAAAGGAGGCAGCTTCCCCAGACTGTTGAGGGCTGGACTTTGAGGTCTTTGTCAGAGAAAAATGACGCCGACCCAGAGAAATGCCTCATCCACCGACACGCCTTTGAAAAAATTTTTCCATTCTCCATCCATCAGCCCCACTGTCGCGAAATGCTGACTGGCCTAATCCACCGACCCGGTTGAACCGGTGAGAATACCCGGACTTTGTAGGTTGGAGCTGATCCACCAGGGAGGGGGAAAAGGTGATCAGGTTATAAAAAATTTTTCTAAAAAAATAAAAATCTAATTTCGATTCAAAACTGCCGGAAAAAATGGAATCTGCGATCCTTCCCCGGATTTTGGCCCCAGGCAGCCACACTTGCAGGTCACAGAGTCACACATCACGCTTGCATCTTCATCCGCATCAACCACGGGTCCTGACTCTCTCTCCTCTGTCGCGTGCGTAGTATTCGCGGGAGAAGCGAGAGGAAACCAGATAGATGCACCTCTCAAATTCAGGTGGTCTTGACCAGGAAATTCGTTCGCCGCCTGACGAGGCGCCCCGGGAGTCACTTTCCCCTCGCCCTCTCGGTTTGCCTCGGATGTTTGGTACCGAATGGCCGTGAATCCATTGATCACCTGGAACGTCCGGATACTTCTCAGCTCAGTCTCTGTGATCTGATGCTACACGACATGCCGAGTAGGATTCCTCGGAACTCCTGGAGAAGTCCGATGCCTTCTGGTTTGCCTCTAGTGAAGGATACCGTTACCTCCGTCAGGACTTTTATTTTGGTTGTGGACTACTGGTGAAATCGGAGCCCCGTGAATGACGCACGTCCCCAGATTCTATTGTAGGGAAAGCTCTACTACGTAATCCTTCACTCATCATCCCCGATGGTCGTCTGGATCCAAACAAGATGCCACATTATCGAACGTTCGCCCAATTGACATGGCTGGTTGATACCAGAGTGCTCTGGTGCAACAGCATCTTGCTAACCAGGTTGGCCTCTTGGGAGATGACAGCATGACAACCAGCGTGACAGATACGATAGCATGCGGAATGCGCGAATAAGAATCACTCCTCAGCCTTTTTGTCTCTCAATTTGATCCCGTTGACAAATGCCAACTGCACGATGCCAATCATGGCCATCACCAAGCATGTGTTGAGAAATTGCTTTCCGTTGACGTGATCAACCTGGGGGCGCTTTGATGATAGAAACGAGGGGTATCCCCTCATTCTCATCATCTCTTCCGGTTATGAGCAACATGGTGGTGCTCGTCAGATTACCGACTCCGTCGGCGCCCGATCTGAATCTCTAGCGCATATGCAATGTAAGCGCAGGGGTGGGCAGGGATGAAATGGCTTGTCTATGTACCCATGTCGTTAAGGAGCACGACATCTATAATGACCCGAGCGGAGGGTATTAACGGAGAGAAGACGGCGGGATAGAAAAATCACCCGTAGTTATCAATAGAACATAATTAAATAAGCGGGTCGCTGGAGACTAGTTATGATCTGCACGGCCCTAACCGATCGTTACTACTCCCCTAGCCTTCATTGCGAATTTCTGGCCTGTCACGGAATCTAGGGAAGGACATGAAAGACTACGCAGAGTATAACCCGGAACTGGCAAACATGCACCTACTTGCTGCAACAATGAGGAGAGATAGCAAAAGCCACTGATTTGAAAGCAGATTCTATCTTAAAACGTAAACTCCTCTGACGAGCTATCAAGATGACAGCGTAAGCTATAATAGCTATGTTGCTTCAGTCTTGCAAGCCATGAGAGTAGTATATATCACCATAACAGCCAGCCTGTTAAATCATCCATGGCATTGGCGATGATGCTGGTTACTGTTTAATCGAAGAAGAAATTGCGTGCCCGTATACATCCATCTTCAAAGAGTTGAGAAATTTAGATATTGTAGTAGAACTTCTGCCATTGTGGTTAAGGCCAATGGCTATTTCTTTTCTGTACAATTTCTGATATGATACATCGGCCAGAGAGCTACAACTGTAATGCATTCAATTGAGGAATCTATTGTCCCGTGGTTTCTAGCAAGTTGGGGTACAATGCCAACGACTAGTTAAACTTGCAGGCCCGAGTTAGGGTTTTGATATCAATGCTCATATCCAGAACCTGAGAATAATTTACCAAGTCTAATTTACAAAGTTCGGGTACATATTCATGTCCAGGCTGACTCGTGTCAGCGTACCTTTTTATGACAGCTATATCTTTCTCGTCGATGCTGTAACTGGGAAGTTAAGCTTTGGTTTTCTCCTTTCCTTTCATTCATCCTCAATACCACTAATGATTGACCTCGATAGCCAAGTGCCTCATAACCTCAATGATGTGGACCTGTGGCTAGATACCAAGGAACTCACTACCCTGAAGCCAATGCAATAGTCTATTCAGTTTCTAATACGACAATCCTTGCTAATCCGTATGGAGGTGGCTAAGCTGATCAACAACTCTGATTTGGAGCAGTCATATGGCGCTGTGCCTCAGGTTGTCACATACTTACAAAAAGCCTGCCATGGTCTCGCAACCTACTTCCAAGTGCACTGGATGCAATGCTCAGGTGAGACCGATCTACATGGGGAACTCCTTGACATAAAAAAAACATCACTATCTGCTGTACCAGCCCTACATGTTACAGGCCCAGCAAGATCCACTCTTCTACTTCTCTCGGAAGACCTGTGGGGAGTCTGCTATGAATCATCGCATCATATACTGAAAGCATCAAGCCTCCTTCCCATTACCTTGATGGCCTGTCATGGTAATGAGCACTTGGCCATTTTACGTTGTTCTCCACCTCGAAATTATTACTGTGTTAGGTCGGGAGGTAACCAGTCAGCTCAAAAAAAAAATAAAGGAAGAAAGAAAGAAAGAAAGAAAGAAAGAAAGAAAGAAAGAAAGAAAGAAAGAAAGAAGCTACAGGGCTATTAGAAACCAGCCAGCTCATTGCAGACCCTCTGGGCGAGATGTCCAAAGCTTAACGAGAGCCTTTGGTTCGCATCCTGGGGGCATATCAACGGTCAGATGGTTCAGATTGTCACCCCAGGGATTCCGAGGTTCAAGCGATATATCTTTCTCTCAGTTGTACTTTGTCAAATAAGGTAGCTTGAGTCTGGTACCAGAGATATGTGGCTGCTATTCATAAAAGCAGATCAGGATAATGTGAAGGACTATTATAGGGCGTTCCAGTCGTCTCAATCTGTCAGTACCCCAAACGACTCAATCGATGTGTTGATTTGTACCGAGTCGCCACTTGGGTTAGATTTTGATATTATGGTAAGCTCAGAGACTTAGTATATAGGTAGCAACTTTCCGGCTCTATTAGGATCCTAACCTGGACTCCTCGGCATTCTTTGCTAACTATAGTGGCAGCGGTGGTGGATTGTATGAGATCAGCTTGTAGATATGCTCTATTTCTAGACGCCGGTTAATAACGATTTATATGGACCTATTTGAACGATAATTTGTAACACCGTCTGATTATTATGTACGATATAGTTAGTAAATAAAAAGCCAAAAACAAGCGTCCAATGTTGTATGGAAAACAATACCTCAAACCGTGGATAGCTGTATGCCTCAGGCATTAAATAGACCCTACCAATTCTGCCGTGCACCACCGCCACTGTATCTCCGGCGCATTGGAACTCCGCTTCAACATCCAATTTCGATACAATTCTTGTCCACGACCTTCTGAGCGACAGTCAAGCCGGATTGACTTCCTGAAGATTGATACCATCCGCCATACTGCGCTTTACCTACCAACAGAGCTAATCTGACCCGTGTCCAAGCCAAAAAACCACGCGCAACGCGCCACTTGAGCGCCGCCGAGTTTAAGCTTCGCCTGCAACGTTCCAAAAGTAGTGCCAATTCAGATTCTCAAAATGCCAAAATATATGTAACTCCCTCCCCAAGCTTAACGGATCTCAAGACTAACCATCTGTGCACTCTTCTGTAGGTTTTTTCACCCCCGAGCCACAGTATCTGTGCCGTTCATCAAGCTCTCCATCGAGCAGATGCAGCTTTAGATCGATAAGATCACCTCAGCCACATCTTTCGCTGACACCATGACCTTCCTCCACAGGTGATTATTGCGATGTGTACCTCACGCATGACTCGATGAGCGTGCGCAAGGCGCACAATGCAGGAAGGAATCATCTAAGGAACGTGTTGGAATACTATCAACGTATGCTTTTGTCTCCGTCATCCATCAACATTGACTCAAACAGTTGCTCACCAATATCGCACAGAAATCGGACAAGAGAAGGCCCAATCCGTTATCGACTCCATTACCTCGTCGTATGCCGCCGAAGGCCAGGCCGTACCTAACCCCGCCATGGCTCCCCCAGGCGCCTTCCCCCCTCCATTCCCATTCCCCGGTACACTCTCACGCTACCTATCCCAAAAACTCTCCTAAAAAAACTAACATAAATCCTAGGACGTCCAGGCCAACTGCCACCCCCTCCATTCGGCTTCCCCCCACCAGGAGGACCAAACGGTGCCCCGGGCATGCCTCCTCGTACGTGAACACCAAAACCCACCCGACTATTCAAACAAGAGCAATCTACTAACATATGATATTTTACACAACCAACAGCCCCAGGAGCAAAGGGCCTCCCCTTCCCACCTCCTTTCCCCCCAGCCTCAGGCGCCCCAGGCAGTCTTCCACCCCTCCCCAACATGCCCGCAGGAAACGTCCCCTTCCCACCACCAGGCGGCTTCCCCCCGAACTTCCAACTCCCTGCCCCCGGCGCTCCCGGCTTCCCCCCGATGCCCGGTGCTGCCCCTGGCCAACCTGGTTTCAGCCCCAGTCCTACCCCCGGTGTAAATGCCCCCCCGGGCCAAGAGGGTGGGTATGCGCCCCCGCCTGGTGTAGGCTCAGCGGGTCTCCCCGGACCGCCGCCAGGATTGGGTGAGCCTCGTTGAGTGCGCTTGTTTTTTTTTTTTTCTTCGTGGATGGGATGTTTAAACTACTGGGTTTTTGTTTGGGTTTTATGCTGCAAATTCAAAGCTATACCTTTTCCCTTGCTTGCTTTTTTATATTCTATTTTTTTTTGTCAAAAGGTGTGTATGTGTGTTTCTACTAGAGTTCTGTTTCCGGCGTGCGGACTTCGGTATATGGTGTTTTTCTTTGAAAAAAACTTTTGTCCACTGAGAACTGAATAGTTGGGGGAGAGCAATCAGAAACAGTAACTTATTATAGTTATGTTTGTTTAGTATTAGTAGACTGTTGAATTCTGGAATGGGGAAATGCTCCCGTGGCATTGATACGCCCCTTTTGAAGTCATATGCACCGTTAGTCTAGTGTCTGCTGGAATGGATTACGAACGATGGGGTTCGTCTAGCGCTACAGGCCGTGTCCACGGATTCGGAATCTTTTCAGTCACTTGCAATTCAAATACCATACGTCTACTGACGTGGGTACTAGCATTATGATTTCCTTTCATACATGAATCACAAATAATACATAGGGACATCGGCTCAGGCCGAAGCTAGTCCCCTGTCTTAAGATATATAGATCACATAGACCGCAAAACCCAAAGTCCCAAATCTCCAAATCCAATGCTTTAGAACGCCGTGTAATAACAAGAAAGAAAATCCTGGTAAGGTGCAAAAGAGGGCAAAGGGTTATATTGAGGCAAGAAAAAAAAAGAAGCGGATTTTTCAGTATATCACAGTATACGGAAAAGAAACAGTGGTTGAAAGAAGAGCAAATAACGTTTAAAGGGGAGGAAAACAAAATGCACTTGGTGCAAGGCAAAGTGGGATTAGGAGGGTGGAAGACCCACTCCATTTACGCGCTAAGCCGTAATTCATCTCAAGCAAAGCGATAAAACATTCATTGTATTCCTTTAATGATCGTATCCAGCTCCTCTTTGCCACGGACTGGGGTTGTTCTGTGCCCTATAGGCGTTGGGGTTGTTGAGCGGAGATGCAGTGTAGTTCCGCGGGACTGGCGATGGTGCCCGCGCATTGTAGCCGGGAGGATCTTGCCGTGCTGAAGCGTCGCTGGGGAACAATGGCAAGGAAGGGTCAACCGGAGAAACGGGGCCTTGGCGAGAATTGGGGGGTTGGTCATGGCCGTGCACATCGAGGTTCTGGCGGTTGATACTGGCTCCGTTGCCGCTAGAGAAGGAATTGTTGTCATCATCGAAAGGACTAGACTTGTAGGATCCTGTCTTCATATCGCCACGAGCGGCGGCACCTAGGGCATCCAACTCAGTCGTCAATTGGCCCTGAGACTTGATGAAAGAGCCACGGTCATCCCTCATGGGCTGGTACCGCATATCAGGGTTCTTAGAGACAATTGCATAGATCGAAGCAATCAGGACCAGGAGTAACAGAATCAGCGCGAACACGGCATTGATCACGAAGAAAACAACGCCCATGACACCTGTCACTAGGCCAGGTTGGTTGAAAACATCGGAGAAGAAGAGAAGGAAGATGACGTTGAGGAAGTTCACAGCAGCGATAGAGATATTATAGATGTTGGTCTTCTTGTCCATCCAAGGCCGCAGGACACTGACAGCAATCAACATGCCGGCCTCAAGAATAACCAAGGCAATGGTCATCACAACTGGCGCTTCTTGACTCAGACCAATAAACATGCCCTTAACAAGGATGTAGCCCAGAACTGGAATGACAAAGTAGTATGCAGTTGCTCGGTATTGCACATACAAGAAACCCCACTTGTTCAGACATGTAGGGTCAGAGTAGAGGATATATGCAGGGTTTTTGTGCATGGTGATAGAACGTTTGGCCAGAAGGATGACCTTGAAGGCGGCCCATCCCAAAGCCGCGAGGATAGAAAAGAACATGATCACAGCTAACACAACCTCGGCGGCAGAGTCATGCTGGGTAAATTCCCACAAACAGAGGACGGTCATCTGAGGGAAACCAATTAAAGTAAGTCGGAACAGAATACCACGGGCGACAATCTTCCAACCGTTACGGAAATCCTGGAACTTATCGGTCTTCATCTTCCCATTCTTAGCAAGGATTTCACAGCCAGCCTTGAAAAGCGAGACGAGGATCATCACCACAGCCACGAAGAAAACAAAGAAGATAAGACCAGTCAGGAAAATATTAGTCGCCTCGATCCCAGCCTGGAACCCGACTCGCTTAATTCCGCGAACGACAAGATTCGATGTGTTGGCAGTCTCGGATTCGGCACCGGAACGCTTGAACAGGTTTGAAGTTTTCTTGACGAGGCCGGCGGCTTCGTCGAGAGTCCGCTTTTTGAGCACTTGAACAGACGTTGTTGAAAGCTCGGACAGTGTCGTTGAAGGCGTTCCGCCAGTCGATCTTTGATACCAGGTACAAATGGTTTCCAGGAATCCAATATGGATGATACCCATACTCCACTGGAAGTTTTGGGTCCACGCTTCAACGATTGGGGGCATATGAACAGACGTCATACCGATCATGGCCTGGGATTGCATAAAACTGAAAAGCGACAGTGCATTCGCCGCCACATGTGCCGCGGTGTTTGAATGCCCTAGGCCTGACGTGATAGCGGAAGCAGTTAAACCTAACCCGGAGATTATAGCTGTTGACCAGCCGACTCCTTTCTGATAAACAGTCTTGCCATTGGATAAAGCTGCCTCCACGCACGCGATGCTTTCGCCAGTTTCAGTGGAGTTGATGTAAATACGAACGGAAGCATCGAGATCGGGTACTGTATATGCAATGCCTACGCGATCACATTAGTGACGACGAGCGTCCCGAAGTATAAGTCGGTACCCACCTGGGATGCTATCCACTACGTCTTGGGGCACCTGGATCTGAGCCTTCGGGACATCGATAGGTCCAGCACTCATAGGGCATAGACCCCCAATATTCATCTCACAAGGGTCGAGTTCTTCTTTCAGCGCCGTGTAGCCATACGCATCGAGGACAATTTCCGCCTTGACTTTACCCGAGATTGCAGCAACTCCATCGAAACTGAAGACCAATGACCTGTTGTTCGGCGTGAACGTTACTTTGAAAAGGGTTGCGGTGAAGTTCGAGCTGTCTTGGCATAAGTTAAGCGCATTGGATTCGATCAGCTTGGTCGCCGCCGCGAGTGGTGCGCTGAGAAAGGCGAGCAGAAGAACGGATAGAAGCGACTTGAACTGCATTTTCAGTATGGGATTGCCGACTTTCCAACTCCTCCAGTAGATAGCGAACGTGATTGTTGGTAGTTATGAGCGAGAGAATAGGAAGACACCAAGAGCGAGGTAGAATAGAAGGGTGGTACTCCAGAGCACCAGCTTGGGACCGGCCGGATGCGGAAGTCTCACGGTACACTGGGTCGTGATGTTATGCCAAGTCGTCTAAAAAGCGGGCGCGAGGCAGGAGGTATCCAAGATGACGGAAAGCCAAATTATTTGTAAAATATCTTCCTATATAGGTTACAGCTTCACGTCATTGAAGAATCACTAGGCGGGTAAACTGGCGACCACGGCGATTGTTCGTCAATAGCACAAGAGAAGGACGAGGGTGGGAAGAAAAAAAGAACGATATGGTTGAAAAAGAAGGCACCAAAGTAGCGAACGATAAAGAATGGAACGAGTTAACGAATGAATGTCAGATAGTCGGGGGAGTTGTCAAGAGTTGGATGGTACAATAAAGCGAGCGGGACGGCGACACACAGTATGGCCTTGGAAGGGGTCGGGACCAGGGGAGACGGATTGTTGCCTGAGTCTCCCAGGAACGGAGGGGACCGTTCTCACTCGGATTAGCGAGGAGAGTTTTTTTTGGGGGGGGAGGGAACGAGCGGAAGGGGAGAAGGTGCAGTAGAAACGAAGGAAAAGAGAAAAGAAGATGGAGAGATGAAGATGCGCTCTCTCTTGTCTCCTTCAGGCGACGATATTTCTTCAGGGGAGAGTAAAACCCGCTCAGCCCCGGTTGTAGGAGAGACGGTTGGAATGCTCGTGAAACACCTGACGCTGAGACCCTGACTCAGCACGGGGGGGGGGGGATTTAGGGTGTCTTGGCCAATCACAATCAGTGTAGGGATGGTCTGAAGAATGGACTTTCCACTCCCTAAAGGACTAGAAACAACAACTAAATTATTAACGGGTGGACAGATGGCTGTCCAATGTATGTAGGTGTTTCGTGAAGCACAACTCTTCTGACATCAACCAGTTGAGTTCGAAAGAAACCAAGGGGTGAAAAAGTATGGGGAAGTACGGGAGGGGGAGAAGAAGAGGGAAAAAAAAATAAATAAAAAACCTTGAAAATTCCGGAAAGTCAGGAAACTACTATCAAGAAATGAGAATGATGCCAACGTGAAAACTACTGTTACCCTGCAGCCAAACCTGCCATCTTCGCTACAAATTAGCTCGGCTTCCGCTCCAAGTACCAAATGGACGACCAGTCGACTTCTCTCTTCCACTTTTACGTTTTCTCAGATCCAGTCGGCGCACGCGCGTCTCTCAGGGGAGGGGTTGGTTCTGGGCCCGCATGCGGATGGTTATGCTCGTTGCCCACGGTTCATACCTTTGATTTGCTCACCACTAAGGCCAAGAGAACCTAGTTGGCGCCTGCGAAAAGGCTGGGAATGGGAATGGTCCCAAGACCACCAGAGGATTGCGAGATTACAGCCATGACTTGACCTGGTGGAGTTGCATTTCCAGATACGACACTACAAGTGGTAAAGAGGAAGGGGAAAAAAAAAGAAAGGTCAACTACATAGTAGTAGCATGATCTGTGGATCTTCTTGCCGCTCGCCTTACCCTATTTTCTTGCGTTCGGATGCTGAGGATAGCCGCCGTTCATACCCCATCCTGTCAATGATCACATCGACGTATGGAGCCCTTGGCAGCTTTTTTTTTTTCCCTGTTGCTCTTTCTTTCTGCCTGCTGAGATCCTCCGCGCTTCGTAGAACTGGGCGACTACTGCTTCACGGTTTTCTATTAATAACTGACTCCTCTGTACGTGATATTTCACAAGTTTATTGGAGGGCACCGCAATTAATGTATGTTTGGGAAGTATATAGTGTGCATACTCCATATTGGCCCTGCGAGGGATGCAATGAAAGTTAGTATCATTGCATATGCACTCCATACCCCATAGGCTCCTAACGTGGTTTTATGAAGTTGTCACTCATTTGCACCCCATGGTGATCTCCCAAGCTATGTAATATCCACAGGATATCAATCTGACGAAGGCAAGCGGGTCTCTGCTGTCTTGTCGACGTATTCGTATACTCTACCATAGTCCCAAATGAGTTTTTTTTTTTTCCCTCTTTTTTTTTCTCCCCCCTTCTTTAATTAAACCACCTGGCTAGCGCTGCGGTGATCCAGAAGGTTACAGTGACTAAGCGGCATTCAGTTCGTTAGTTGACAATGTTGAATGCACAGCCCCTCCCATTCAAAAACAAGGGCAATCAGGTCGCCTTTCTGAATTATGTACCGCTCAATTTCTCAGAATGGCAATTAAACCTCTTGTCGGGTCTTGGATGTGTCAGACTTTGTTCATTGAACGGAGGAAATTCCATCAAAAATGGGATCAATAAAATCCCATCAAGTGTTCTTTTGAAGGTGGATAATTAAATAAAATCAATTTCCACCCCCATCCCTGAGGTGATCAGCATTGATCATCGCCATGCGTGTGACGTCTTGAACCCCCCATCAGATCCTCATGATCGGATACCTGGGGAACGCGTTAGGTTGGCAAGGAATTTCTCTCCTGTGTTTTCATTTTTCCTGGTTCATAACATTCTTGAAAAGTGAATGAATCATGATCCCTAGCCTCAAGGGCAGGCCTTGAAATGGAGGAGAATTCTCAACCATGGGTGGCAGGCGTTACCTATTTTTAGGACGGGTGGTCTTTCTGAACCCAGACCGCGAAGACTTTTTCCTGTCACTGTATGTCTTGGCCAATACTAGCTTCACCATTTGCCCCCCATGAGTGGCCTGTTTCATCCGCGGTTCCTAGTATTAATCTAGTTGAGATACTCCATACATCCCTAGTCTTCTAGATGAGTGGCTTAGATTCTCGTTTCAGATAAGCCGACTGGTGGGCAACTATGGAATATTATAATAACTGCCTAAACGGACTCCCTGAAAACAGCTAGAACGACAATCCCATCACTTCCTTTGCTGCAACGGTGGCGGCGGTGTCCTTGGCGTTATAAATACTCATCAACCCAGGAAATACTGATTCACCATGGTCCTCGTTGCGCACATAATATGTCAAATCGCTTTTCGGTTGCAGGTGCGTTTGACTGAATCCATTTCCTAGATAGGTGAACCTGTTCCTTGTCGTGTATGTGACATGGAAATCCTCGAACCGCTGAACCGCCAGGGCCTCTATATAGCTTAGCCCACTTCCCGGCCACAGTCCACTGATTTTACCAGTGTTGGCGTTTTTAAACCAGGACCGACAATCGCTCTCCCAGATCGTTTTCTTCATGAACAAGTCCTTCTGCTCTATGAAGTCATCGACCGCTTCCAACTTAGGCTCGAATGTGCGAATGTTTTCTTTCTGCCACCGGTTGAGAAACTTGGCGATATAATGTCCCTGTGCCTCGATGCAAACAATGAGGGGCGAATTGGCAAGGGGACTGTTAGGGCCAAGGAACATGAAGTAGTTCGGGAAACCGTGAGCCGCGACCCCCAGGTAACTTCGTGGTTCCTTTTCCCATGCCTCCGCAAGGTTGGTGTCATTACGACCTATTAATGGAAATGTGGGTCGGAAGTTGGTGTGGAAGCCTGTGGCACAAACTAAAACGTCAAGCGCATACTTGCTGCCGTCTAGCATGGTGCTGCCAGACTGTGTTATCTCCTTGATACTCCCAAAAACAGGCGTAACGTTTGGCTTTTTGAAGCAGTCCAGGTAATCCGTACTGGCCTATAACACTATCAGTAAGATATGCTGCCAGGAGCAGGGTAGGATATCAGACTGTAAGACGACGACTTCCAAATGGATGTTCTGGAATCAGTTTTTTTGCAAGGCTATCATCACGAATCGTATCCGTCATCAATCTTGTCGACCTTTGGGTGGCTGCTTTCTGGGATATTGTATCTTTAAGGAAGAGGGGCAGAAAAGTCGCATAGTTGGCCTCGATATCTTTCCGCAGCTGGAGTAGCTTTCCGGGATTGTCTCGAAGCGTCTGCTTCTCTTCTTCTGTGTACCTGCGTTGTGCGTATTTCAATTCTGGGATCACCCAGGTCGGTGCGCGTATGAAGGCTATCACATGTTCTGCAGTTCTTACCGGGGCTGTTAGAAAATGCGATGTACAAAGACAGCTCAGATTACCTTTGTAGCTCAGGAAGCAACTGGATGCCGGAAGACCTAACAAACTCAGCAACTGGGGTCTTGAGCAGCAAAGAAGCAGCTGGCTTTACCCATTCCCAATCAACCCAACCCGCTTTCCAGCCAGCGACAAAGATTTATCCCAATTTGCTGTATGGAGTAACTTTCCATTGAACGATCCAAGACCTGGAATAGAAGGCCAACGCCAGGTGTTTAAATAACCAGCGGCATTGACCAAGAAGTCACATCTTCTCTCAAAGACTGCCATTTTGAAATCTCTAATTCGAACCACCCACTCCGAGTTCGCATCATCCCAAGTAGCGCCTACCACCCGATGGTTGCAGTTAATCAAACCTCGAAGACCGTGTTTGTCTGCAAACCCGGAGAAGTAGCCATGGATCTCTGGTGCTGATGGGTAAACAGCTGACCAGTCCCATTTGGGCTCAAAGGAGTAGGTGTACATGTGCCTTTTTTCCATGAGTTACGTTCTTCGACCATGAAGTATATGATCCACTCACGATGGGACGTCGCAGGTGCCTGAGCCTCGGTATCAGATTGTGTTGATTGCTCGAGGGTATGTACTATATACTCACATCCAGGATATCGACTCTCAAACCATGTTCCTCCAATGTCTTCATTCTTTTCATACACTTCTAGTGTATAGTCTGTAAACGATGTCTTGAGCTTGTATGCAAGATATAATCCTGACGGCCCTGCTCCGATACAGATAACGCGCATCATGCGATTGGCATGGATGGGATTATCACGGCACTGCTCCATCATTGATCATACAATATTGCTGCTATGCTCGATACTTGGCTTATCAGAAATTAACTCCTGGAGAAACACTCCCTTTTACTGTTATTATATCTCTTCCTCTACGTGGCCATTCATGATGTAATATTTCGGTATGGAGCTCTGGCATTCTTGTTTTTCGCCTCTACGAACAAGTCAGCCTCCCAAGGTAACACTAATAGATAATTGTGCAACCACATTATATACACTTAATTGCTACCCAGTACACATATTTGCCTACTCACTCTTGATTCTGAACTCAGTGCCAGGTATCCACTTGGATGGCCCTGCCACAAGCGCTTCCGAGATGGCCGAGCTATTCCCGATCGGCCGACTAGTCAGAAATCATAGAAAGTAATCAGTGCGATATAGATGTATTGAATCCAATTCAAAGCATGTTGATTCAATTGCACAATGCTGTTCCGTTCCGCTTAGGGCTCCACCTATATAGTAGTGATAGATGGACCGTATATGATATTTCTTCATTTGGAATAGCGCCTTTGCCACTTAGGGAAAATTTCCGCCTGATTATCATGGCTCAATATCTTCAGACCGCCCAGCTATCAGTGGCTATCAACACGTGATTTTGGGAAGTTTGACCAGGCAATATTTTCGCTCCGCAAAAAAATTGTCTTCCGCCGAGAAAAAAAAAAAATAGGCTCCGCATCTCAACGTTTTTCATTTGGCAAGGTTTCCAGGAAAAACTCCCTGGAGGAATTCTAGCCAAAATGCCGATCCCAGTGGATAATGCCCAATCTATCTCGAAGAAGCGCAAGAGAAAGCATGGTAGCAATGCGCGCAAGGAAGAGGTTGTTGCCCCGGCTGCGACTGAAGCTGTGATCGATACTCCCGAAAAGGAGGAAGTTGTTGTCGATAAGAAGAAGACGAAGAAAGAGAAGTCCAAGAAGCATAAGGTTGAACATATGTCTAGTGATGACGAGAAGAAGGATGCGGAGGAATCTGAGCAGGAGGCCTCTGATATTGAAGAGACGGGCGATTCTGAAGAGACACCCGCCGCCGACGGCGAGGATCTTCCTTCTGCTGATACGATTCGTCTGCCTCAGCAGGATGGCGATCCGGTCAAGTTCACGGAGCTGGGTTTGTCGGAGAAGACTATGAAGGGTATTGAGGGAATGGGATTCGAGACAATGACGGAAGTTCAACGGCGTACAATTCCTCCTCTTCTTGCCGGTCGTGATGTGCTTGGTGCTGCAAAGACTGGCTCCGGAAAGACCTTGTCCTTCTTGATCCCTGCCATTGAAATGCTTAGCGCTTTGCGATTCAAGCCAAGAAACGGTATGTCCTACACATTGTCTTGTGGATCCACAGTTTGTATAACTAACCCGTGCGGTTTGGTTAGGCACTGGTGCCATTATTGTTAGTCCTACTCGCGAGCTGGCGCTTCAGATTTTCGGTCAAGTTAGGGAACTCTTGGCGCATCACAGCCAGACTTACGGTATTGTTATCGGAGGCGCAAACCGGAGAGCTGAGGCAGAGAAGCTCATGAAGGGTGTTAACCTTCTCGTTGCAACACCTGGACGCCTGCTCGATCATCTGCAGAATACACAAGGATTCGTGTTCAAGAACTTGCGCACACTTATCAGTATGATGACCCTCTTTGGCATCGCGAATGGGTGAATGGAGTGACTGACTATTGATAGTTGACGAGGCGGACCGTATTTTGGAAGTCGGTTTCGAGGATGAAATGCGCCAAATTGCCAAGATCCTTCCTTCTGAAAACAGACAAACTATGCTGTTCTCTGCGACACAGACCACCAAGGTTGAAGATTTGGCTCGGATTTCTCTTAGACCTGGCCCTCTCTACATCAACGTGGACCATCGCAAGGAGCACAGTACCGTTGAGGGATTGGAGCAAGGCTATGTCATCTGTGAAGCTGACAAGCGTTTCTTGCTCCTCTTCTCTTTCCTCAAGCGTAACCTCAAGAAGAAGATCATCGTTTTCCTGAGTAGCTGCAACTCTGTCAAGTACTACGGTGAATTGCTCAACGTAAGTATAACCAAACTTGTGAGCAAAGGTTTGTGGCTAACGCAATGAAACTATAGTATATTGATCTCCCTGTGCTTGACTTGCACGGAAAGCAGAAGCAGCAGAAACGGACGAACACATTCTTTGAGTTCTGCAATGCAAAGCAGGGAACTCTGATCTGTACCGACGTTGCTGCTCGAGGCTTAGATGTATGTCAACTACCTCACTATCCTAAAGTCTATGTTACAATCTGTCTAACTTCTTCAAGATTCCCGCTGTGGACTGGATTATCCAGTTCGACCCCCCAGATGACCCTCGTGACTACATTCACCGTGTTGGTCGTACAGCCCGTGGATCCAACGGAAAGGGACGCAGTCTGATGTTCTTGCAACCCTCAGAAGTAGGATTCTTGAAGCATCTGAAGGAGGCACGAGTGCCCGTGGTGGAGTTTGACTTCCCGGCTCAGAAGATTGTCAACGTTCAGTCTCAACTGGAGAAGCTCATTGGCCAGAACTACTATCTGAACAAGGTGAGCTCCACCCATTCAGACATCATTTCTTGCTCCTATACTAATGTGCTCGCAAATAGTCTGCCAAAGAAGGTTATCGCTCCTACCTTCAGGCATATGCCTCCCACTCTCTCCGGTCCGTCTTCGACGTGCACAAGCTGGACCTGGTTAAGGTATCGAAGGGCTTCGGGTTTTCGACGCCTCCCCGCATCGATATCCAGCTCGGCTCCAGCCTGAAAGACAAACCACAACAAGGCCGACGGAACTACGGCAGCCAGCCGGGCTCGAAGTTCAAGCGCAAGCGTAGTGATGACTGATTCGATCTACTAGAGGAAAAAAGCAATTTGTCTTCCTTACATGTTTTGTGTCCGTTGGCCTGGAGTTTACCCTGGATTCTTTTTATTTTTTTCTATCTTATTATCATGGCATATCATATTTTACTTGCCTCCATACCTACGCGTATGGAATTGTATCTAGATACGTCCTAGAGGAATACCAAAAAATTACAGCATTCAACCTCGCTCCCTTGTCTAAAATCCCTATGCCGATCCACGATGTCTGGGGTAGTAATGTAATTGGCACCGTGGCCGTAGTAGGTGCAGGGTCATCCATCTCCGAATACGACGTCCCCCGCAGAAATGCCCAGGGGGATCCTTCAGTTGGTTTCTACAAACCTTCCATTCCCATTAGGTACAAACCTTATGTCATGAAAACGAGCCAGAAAAAAGAAAAAAGAAAAAAGCGAGAGAGAATTGCCAGTACCCCTCGTTCATGAGAACTGTAATCGTTATAACTGACTATGGAAGCATTAATTCGTAAACGTCTACTCCGTACTAACCCCATACATTGGTATACAACCAACCGAATTCTGGCTAAAATATTCCGTAAAGTGAGAGCTTATGACAGTCTACATAAGGGTCGGGCGACTCGGCGGAACCCAAGGATACCGAGTATTTCCGTTCCACGGTTCGTGTAAGCAAAGACAAAAACATACGGAGGACTCCGTACATATAAAAACAGGAACAGGACTCTCTCCTTGGGGCACTGGACGGGTCGCCCGCTTTCTTTATGTTGATTCGAGGAGTGCGAACTACGAATGCTACCAGTAGGACTCCGTAAATCGTGGGTGGAAAGAGCCGAGTATGGAGCAAGGGCGGGTGGCTGGTATGGTGGCTGGGGGGAGCTTGATCCCACCCCACCAAGCAAAGTTCGAGTCAGGCGAGAATGGAATGGATTAAACTCGCGGTTAGTTAGTCAATTTGAGAGAAGGGAGGAGGATCTGGGCTATTGATGTTTAAAAGTAAAAAACTCGATTGGATTTGCGAAGAGAATGTAAGAAGGTTCTGTGCCTTAGGCATGGTGGAATTGTCATTGCGGCCAATCAGTGACATGGAACAATGGCTATTTTGTCACAGGGAAGCAAAAATCCATGCGGATGTGATGAGTTGGCAGCGGGAGGGCCAATGGAAGTGGACGAGGGAGGGTCGTCCTGGAGACCTGCTTTAGCCTTTTAGGGTCGGTCACGGTGGGTTCCAATCCTCGTGGCGGGTCTGCCTAAGTTGACTTCTTGTCTTCCCACCCCCACTTGGGGGGTTCTCCCGTCATAGCCTCTGTGGTTCATTCATTCATTCATTCATAGGGTTGCAAAATGATGCGGCAGCTTGTCTTATTAGGCTGCGTTGGTTTCTGTATTTTTATTTTTTCGTTCCTGGATCCAGCCCGGCTAGGTTGAGAGAGGGGCAGAGGGGCGTTTCATCGATGCCACTTCATACCTTACGCGGAACTTGGAAGTGGTCTTGCTCGCTGCCCTGGAGTCCTGGTTTCATCTACTGTTTGGGGAAACCCAGAAGGTACCGACGCACCTGTGCAACTATCATAGGGCTATTGGTAAGGCTTTTGGAGACCGTCAGACAGGCAGACCCAATTCTCTCAGAGGACAGATCACATTCCAGTCGCGCCACGTTGAGACTTGGCCAGTTATCGACGCCTTCTCACGCCTCCCGAGAGAGGAATTTCAAGAAGGAATGGAAAGTAGAAAAGAATATATATATACTGACATTGTTATATGAATCCAAGAGATGGAGGGGATATCATGACGAAGATCTCCAGTCAATGTCACTTGCCATAATGTCAATTCTGTGTAGAGAGGCCATCCACGTATATGTAGTAGTAGTCTGTACTGCGTACTGTACTAGGTACTATGTCGTAGTATCACGTAGTATTTGTGGCCGCCTTGCGTAGGGATCATTGGGCGAGAAGCCTGATTCGGATAACAGCATGATTTTCAAATTTCCAGCCATTGAGAATGGATAGTCGATCAAGTTACAAACGAGGAAGAACCCGAACAAATGAAAGAGAAGGACGACTGGGTGTAATAAAAACCAATTTTGAAGAGAGCCCAACCGAAAAATAATAAAATGAAGAAAAAAAAAAACAACAAAAAGGCAAGGCTGGTAAACGATCGTTTCCCTTGTCAGATGGGGCTGTTTTGTTGTCCGCCGCTAAACCGTCTTTTAGTTCGCCAACTGTCCATCGATCCATCAAGTTAGTACTATTATTATTATTATTATCGTTCATTCACTGCATCTTTATACCCCCTCCGACCAGCCTTCGCCTTTTTCCATTTTTCCCAGACCATTGATCCCACCGCTCTCCGGGCGACCATTATCGTTGTCCTTTTGCCGATGGTGTCCAGTATCCCACCGTTTGGATTTTGAATTTTCTTTTCCCTTTTTACCTTCTTTTCTTTTTTTCCCTTAACGCTCTCCTCCCATTCATTCCTTACTTGAGGCTTGTATCTATTTGGCGGTATAGCATGTTAGGCATGTGCCTGTAAAATTTCCGACGGGCCCGAATCAATTTATTGCCTTTCTACACCGATTCTTGCAGCTTGTTATCGCTCATCCTCATCTACTCCTAAGTGAGGGATCAGCCGCTCACCTCCAACGGCCTTTTACCTTTCCCTCCCCATCACATTCTCTTCCTCTTTTGTTCCTGATTCTTCCTCACTGGTCTTGCCTCTTTCCCCCTCCCTCCCTCCACCCCATACATGCTACGTCGCTTCTAATTACTGCGCTGGTACGCTTAATTTCCTTTTTCCCCCGTGTGATATCAGATCCTCTACTCCGTACATTCTCCTCACGTCCTCTCCGACCCACGATAATACCTTCTCCCCCCCCCCACTCTTGCCCAACACCACCACCACCACTGCCTCCTCAACCGCTGCACGTCCACTGTCCAATCTGTAGTGACCTTCAGTCAGCAAGCAGCGTGGATTCACTCCCAGATTGCTTGTCACTCTCTACCAGCCTCTATTCCCTTGCACGCTTCCTGCCCCTCTGAAAGAAAGGTCCCACTCCCCCCGAAAAGGAAAAAGAAGAAGAAACAAGAACAAAAAAAAAACCTGTGGACAAACTTAACTTGACAGGGGTAATGATCGGGTCGGGTTGAAAGGAGAGTCTCCTTATTCCTTCATCATGGGTGTCGACACCCGCAGACCAATCTTACCTGCACCCACTGAATCCATTGTCGACACTACCACTACTGGGGGTAGCGTAACAGGGACTGATTTGGCAACTGACGTATCTCGACGCACAGACAAATCGTCGTACTCCATACCGGACGACGGCAGTCCCGTAACTATCTCCACTCGGCGCAAGAAGCGTACCCACGGGGACGAATCCAAGCTGTCCCGGTCAGCGCAGCATTCCCAGACCTCCCTGCTCATCGAATATTTCGAGGGCGGGAAGGGTTCTGGTTCCTTAGTCTCCCGACCTAGTGTCCGAGTTCGAGTCACTCCTTCAAACTCCCGAAAGCGCAAGGATTCAAAGGATCACATCCAGATTACTGAATCCAACGGGAACCGCAAGCCCGTTTATTCGCGCCGGATTTCTTTTAGCTCGCCATCCAAGAACAACAAATCCAGTGATGATTATAGCATCTGCTCTTTCAACTCAGGTACCGATGAGAATCAGCAGCCCTCTGGTCACACTCCCGTGGAAATCGAGCTTGTGAATCGCGACCAGGGCAGTGAGCTCTCTAGTGACGCAAGATACTTCCAACCCACCTCGGAAATCTCGTCGATGCCTGCGGATAGCATGCTAGAAGCTTCCTCTTCTGGTATACGACGAAAGCGCAGCCAAAGTTCATCGCGAGAACGTGAGCACAGTCCAGAATACAAAGACTATCTCCAGACACCCCGGCGACAAAGGAGCCGCAGTCTGAGTACGGAACGCATTGCTCATCGAGTCGCAGAGAAGCTGAGTAACGATCCCCGTGAGACCTCCAAAGGCCAACGAAACAAGGGAGACATTGCCGACTTCCACGAACCAGAGTCCAAGTCTCGATCTCGCTTGTCAGCGTACCCGGACGAAGACATGAGTCCGAATCCGAGTCTGCTCAGCGCGTCGGCGCTGTCCGCCCATCGTAAATCTGGCGATCAGTATTCCTTCCGGTCTGGCACCTCCAAGTCATCGATCAACAACCCAAAACTCCTCGAGACCGTTGAAGATGCCATCCGACGGCTGATCTTGCCCGAGCTGAAAGAGCTCAAGAAGGACCAAAAGGTGATGACCAATACGTCTAAATTTGAGCGGGACATGAATGCATCCCACTCGTCCGCGAGCACCCCATCGCGGGACGAGCTCGGAAGACGTCTGTCCAAGCATGCCAGCGCTCCCGATGTGACGCGGCCTACCGTCGTCCTGAATAAGGATGACCATGACGAAGGTATAGTCCTTTCCGGTGAGCCGGTTCCCTTGCACCAAGAGCGCAGGCCCAGCAAAAGCAGCGAAGCACCATCCGAAGCGAGCTACGTCAAATGGGGTCTTCGGCCAGAACTGACAGAAAGCGAAAAGCTACGTCGGCAAAAGAGCAAGGGCTTACGGGATGCTGAAAAGGCCGCTAGGGTTGGGTCAGCTCTGACTGCAGCCGCTCTCAAGCACCACGACTCTCGTTCCAGCATCGACCAAACTGAACGACGCAGGCCGAGTGGTCCGAGGGGTGGCAACGGCGGTTTCAACGATACCGAGTTGGTCTTCCAGAAACACAACGTGGCACCCATGCCGCTGCGCAGCGCCATTGAGTCGGACATGACCAGAGACTCGCTTCTTTCTGAGCAGACCGCAGGGCCCTATGGTTCCCGCGAAACCTCCGAAATTCACGACTCTCGTAGCCCGCCTCAAAATTTGTTGGACTCGCGATATGACCTTAAACACAGCAACTTCTCTAGCCATGATCTGTCGCTCCACGATTATCCCGAAGAGTATGATCGCGAACAGAGTCTTTCACCTATAGGTGATGCTGCCGCAGGAGCTATTGCGGCTGCCGCAGCGGCCAATCTCTTGGATGAACATTCCGGCCATCATGGCCCGAAATTCACTGATCGTCGGCGCACCCTCAGCCCAATCCAGAGTGTGGCTAGCAACCAGAGCGAGTCCCACATCAAACAGGAGTCAACCCAACCAGCTGAGCATGAATATTCCGGGACTGAGAAGGACATGGAGCCGCGCCTCTCTATAGACTCGCTTTCATCTGCTCCGAGCACCAACCTCGCAAGGTCTTCACGGCCTCACGGTGCGAACCTTGCTGGCCAAAAAGAGATCCTACGACATAACAACAAGTATGGGGCTGAACTTGGGTATGAAGAATCCCCCACCATGTCACCACGATCGATGACGGAGACCGCAAGTACTGACCCCAAAAGGATGACCGGCTTTACAGACGAGAGTGAAGTGAGCTACATGGAAAAATTAAATCAACGTCAGCCCGTGGCAGGCATCGGTGCAAACCCTCAGGTTATCCACCCCCTTGCAGTCGAATCTGCGGTAGCCTCTCTTCTTGATCCGTCCATCATGGACACCAAGTCCAATCAGTCTGCGGCGAATCGCTCACAGACCGATCTTTCCCGGCGTTTGGAAGGCCAAAGTCCCAAGCCTGTGGAAAGAGCAAGCCAGACCCCTCATGGATCCCGTCAAGGAAGCCCTCTGAAACAACGTCAAGACGCCTACAGTCCAGATGCGACCTCCTTTCCCCGACGAATGGGAGCCACGTCGCCTCCCCAGAGTGTTACTCAGTCATTGGAAGACCAGACAGACCCGACACACATGTTTTCTGAAGACATCCATGACCGTGAGAGTCCAAGTCCAGTAGCCGACCCAAGCCCAGATTCTGAATCGGAGATCAATACGAATCCATCTATTATCCAAGGGCCAATCGGGGGAGGAGGCATGCATGGAGGCAACTGGGGATATGAACAGACACCAGATAACAGTGGCCAGTCGCCTCTGTTTAACGATGAAGGCTCCGCTGGCAATCGAGGCCTGGGGTTGGAAGACCAGCCCGATTATGACCATGACTACTATGGAGCAAACGACTACAACCCCGATGATTACCCTGATCATCAGTACTCGGGAGGTCCGTTGTTCGGCACGCCGCCAGGAGCCAAAGACGAGGGCTATGTGTCCGCCCCAAATCCTCTCTCGCCAGGCATTGATACCCCAGAACCTTTGGATAAAGGGTTCGGTGGTATGGAAACCAATGGTATGGGTCTTTTTGACAGCCCGACTGGAGCTGATGACCAGTTCATGCCTGGTCATCAACGGCAACTCAGTGGCTACTCCCAGGGTGTCGGCTCGCCTCTGTACGATAGTGCAACTGGGAGGGGCATTGACCGTATTCAGTCCAAAGATATTGTCGCGCTCATGGACCATGTAAGTATTCCGGTACAGAATATAAATCATGCGAACTGACTCTGACTTGTACACAGCTCACCGTGCGTGACGCCCAACGGAATGCTCGCGATACGGAGATTTTGGTTACCCTTGTTAGAAGCGCCGCAGAAATGCGCAACTCTTTCGAGGAAATGAAGAAATTCATTGCTCAACAGGACGGGATGCTCATGGAGGCAAGTGATAAGCAGCATGACCGAACTTACCGAGCCCTCGGAGGACCTCGCCCATTGCCGGCCAGTACCAGGAGCGCCCGCCAGTCTTCTGCAGACGAAGAAGACCTACGCTCCAAGCGTAAGAACGTTTTCAAGCGTGCACTTAAAGGACTCAGTCTCAAGTCTTCCAACGATCTTTCTAGGATCGAGGACATGCTGGAGCAGCTGCTCGATGAGGTTGAAGCACTCCGCGATGGTCAAGACGAGAGGCTGGGCCGCAGTGGACCTCGGTCTGCCAGTGTAGACCCAGACGGCTACGAGCCCGAAGGACATGCAGGGACTTCTTCCCCCGACCATTCCGGGTACTTGCTATCAACCTCTTCTCGGCCAATGCCAGAATCGCGTGGTAATGGATTGCGGAGAGATTCTGAACATCGTGTTAGCACTGTTCAAGAAGCCGATGAGGAGATGGAAATCGACGAGCGCGGAGATTTCTTGGGTCCAAACCCGGCATCGTTCAACAACACAAACGGCCAACAGGACAGGGCTGGACCCTCCTCGGCCTCCACGCCACCTCGGGCACCCATGGCCTCTGGCGCTCTCAGTAATGAAACGTCCCCGAAGACAAATGAGAAGTCCAAGAAGCACAAGTCAAGCAGCTCGTCGTTCTTCCCCAAGATTTCCCGTTGGTCCAAAACCACGGCATCTTCCATGGGCGACAATATCCGCAATAGCATCCAACCAGGCCGTAAAGAGCGCCCGTCTTTCGATGCCTCGCGTTCAGGATCCGATATCCAGGGACCGTACAAGGCTGCTGACTGGTACGATCCACAAGGCGATGACAGACTGCGGTCGACCTACACCCTGGATGACAAACAGCAGGAGAACCGCCCTCCATCGCCTTTGGTTCCTTCCCAGGTTTCGGAAGCACCGAAATACAGAGCTCACCGAGACAGCCTCGATCTTCAGCATCCTCAGCCTCGCCAAGGACCTACTGGCCGACACCAGTCTCAGTTAGAAACACAAGCTCAAATCTACGGGATGCCCTCTGGTGCCCCGTCGGATCAGTGGAATTCGAATCCGAGTTTGTCCGCTGCAAACCCTAATCCGCGACGCAGCAGTGGCGGCCGACTCTCCCCGATCTCGGATACGGGCTACTCGGAAGCCAGCTCGCGACATACCGGTCCACCGAGGCCCCCAAAGATCAAGGATGATGGCCCATTAGTCCCTGAGCGACCGCCAAAGGTTAAGGAGGACGATGAGCTATCGTACGTGGATCGCGTTGCTTCACGGGTAAGTCTACTTTCATCAAGGGTGCTCAGTATTGAGAAGATGCTGACTGAATGATTAGAACTCTGCCTTGCGCTCGTCGCCGCGTAGCACACCGCCTCCCCGTAAACCTACTGGGCCTCGTCCGCTGAATTCGGGCAGTCAATATAGCAGCACTGGCCGGAGGAAGCGAAGTCAATATCGGGCAAGCCCTGATCAGGTCGACGAGGAATCTCTCTACTAGTCTCGCCTGACGAGTGGATGCCGATATCTCCTTACGACATTACGACTTCTGCGATTCATAAATTCAATTTCTTACGACTCTACTTGTGTTATGTCTAGCGTCCTTGCATACGCACAATGCCTTGATTTTATACAACCTGTTTATTATCGGACAAAGGGGTGGATGAGGCTGTAAATTTTGACTTTCTTTCTCCTTACAATACCATGTACCTGCGATGTCCAATAGCGATTCCCTTCTCTTCTGCATATATTGTTGGCTATTGGTGCTGATGCTCCTTACCATGCATAATTCGAATCAAAAGCACTCGATCGTGTTCGTGTTGATACAGCCTAGAGTTCAGGATCACAATATGCACATTCATAATCAACGGTGTGAACACCAGGCCATCGCAGTACAGACCCGTACCTTAATTATTGTTTTCCCTCCATTACCGTTCTTACCTTGTATACACATGCCGGGTGTGAGCCAATCTATGGATTCCAGAGATACGATGTTCCCCCTCTGATATATCTGCCTCTCTTGTTCAACGGTGGGAATAGGCTACACCTCCTTCTCACTCCACCTAACAAATTCGATTATAAAAGAAGCCACCGGTTAAGTAGTACCGAAGTAACCCTCATACCTATGGGTCTTGTTCCCAGTCGCGCTTTCCTTGTTTTATTTATTGCATAAACGGGCAATTAATTCCTCTTACTCCCGGATGTTCTCTTGACAAGAACTATCTGCCTACTGGACATCCATTCTGATATTATACACACACTCATTCCCAGTAATTCCTATTCGATCAGCTCTCATGGCAGCCCGCGCCGACGAAGAGAATACCCTTCCCCCCAATGGCCCCATCATCATCAGTACCGGTGAAGCTCTCTCCCTTCTAAGAGCCCTCATAACCCTGAAACTTCTCCATGCTATAGCGTTTCTATTTCGTCTTGACAAAAGTCGAAAGCGACCACTGAAAAGCCCTGTCACACGTGCTGTTGTCCGCAGAGAGCAACTTATCATTGATGTTTTCCTCTCCGTCATGCCCGAGAGTGTCTTCCGCTCGCCCACAGTTCCGGATGGAATTGAGATGGCACAGTTTCCATCGGTTGATGGTCCTGCAGATGAGGGCTGGGCATCGTCTGACGTGCAGAGCCCCCTCATTCATACCTCACCTGGTATTCCAACCGTCCTCCGTCGATGGCAATGTGGGTCAAGCCGCAGCGTGGAGCCTTTGCCCTCCAGCCCTACACTCCCTGAATCGGCACATGTAGCAAGTGAAAGCAGCAGTGCACAGCAGCTACTACTCCGCCCCAGCGAAGATGATGAACGAAGAAATTTATCTGTTACTCATGCTGGGTCTCTCGGCATTAACCAGGAAAGCGCATCTACTTTGAACCCAGAGTACGCTGCGTTCAAGGCTGAGAGGCAGCAGTTGAGTGCTGGAGGCCGGCCGTGGCCTGTTGACTCTGTCGGATTGCCTTTGACGGACAGCTCGCGTGCAATTTTGGAAATGGGGGAGGGCACAAGGCCATCTCAGTCGGCGGAGAGTTACCTTGGGAGGTTTTCTATCAGTGAATGGTCATATGGTAATACTGTGTCTATGGCGCCGTATTGTATGACAGGCCGGAATGCAACTTCTGTGCGTCCGTTTTCGGACCTGTGATATTGGATCATTCTTAGCGATGCTTGGAGGGTCTGAGTGGGTGTTTTGGCTAAGCAGTCCTTATTATTAACCCATTGGCTGTGTTGTTTGAGACGGGCTTGGGATTTTATTCATTCTACCAGTCCGTATATACTGCTTCTATATACAGAGAGCTTGCGTCAAAGACACTGTTCCTCATGAATTGCATGGTCAATATGACCCATGGACTTGACAAAGATCTTTGCACTCTCCAACACACGCTGTTTACAATTGCCGTTTACCTCTGTTCCCATGAAACCGCCCCGGATATCGTCGAAATCCACATCCTTGACGGCCTTCCAGATACGATGCACTTCATCCGGAGGCAGAGGGATCTATGTCACTCAGTCAGCCAACAACAGGCAACATTAAAACACAAGAAAATAAAAAATAAGGGATAGAAAAATAAGGAAAGCCAGACCATATTGGGGTAAGACCACATAAACGTAAACGACACGGTCCCAGGCAACCTCCCAACATGATAAATCCCACTCGGCACCACCCCAATCGAATCAGCCACCAACAGCACCTTCAGCGACCTCCACCAAAGCACTGAACTCCCAGGGAAATGACCGCCCGTCTTCACAGCCACCAAATTAGTATCCATCCCGGGAATCGACAACTGTGGCGAATCCCAAAGAACCTGCCTCTCCCCCGTGCGCATCACCCACTCTCGATCCGCCCGTGCCAAATAAACAGGACAGTCAAAAACCTCCGCCCAGTGGAGGTGCGTGGTGTAGAAGTGCGGATGCGAAATGATTATTCCTTTCAGACCACCTAGCTCGTTTATCTTGGAGATGGTTTTATCATCGATGTAGGTGATGCAGTCCCAGAGGAGGTTACCAGTGGGCGTCCGACAGAATAGGGCACGTTGGCCGATGGCCAATCTCGGGACGGTGTGGATGGAGATTAAGTCCTCGTAGGTTGAGTCCGCGGTGAACTCGTTATGGTATGTGTTAGAGCTTTGAAGCTTGCGAAGGGTTGTCCAGGATTGTCTTGGCTAGTATTAGTTTCTTTGTACACATATGTATATATTATATATAATAATATAGCACATCACGAACTACAGGGTTATTCTCTTTTTTTTTATTCTTTCTTTTTTTTCAGACTATGCTTGGAGTGTATGTAGTAGATAGGTAGAGGAGTGATTTACCCTGTCGGAGGAATGAATTGTCTTGGATCGTCGCAGATCTTACACGATGACTCGCATGTTGTCGGATACTGCGTTCCACAGGTTGAGCAGATAGTTAGATCTAATGAGTCGGACATCTTCAGTAACGTCGAGTGGGTGGTATGAAAAAAGTGACGTCGAGTTTGTTACTTTCAGTTTGCTCCCTTTTTGCCGGTGCGGGGGAGGTACCATGGATTTATACGAGAAAAACCTACGTCACTCAAACTGAGTTGATCATGTTACTAATATATTGTATGTTAGTTTTATGGTTTGTTTCATGGGGGCCTGGGCGTTAGTTTATTACTAGTGATTCCTTAGATTCCGCTGAGATGAAATGCGACGATTTAGGGTAGGGTTAAGATAGAGCAGGGTTCCCATAGCCATAAATAAATCGGCTTAGGGTATCAAATCTTATCTTCCCTGCGTAAGTTAATCTCTCACTCTTCTAGAAAAATAGATAAAGCCTCCGTAAATAATATATCTACCATACTATTAAATGATAGGATAGGTTACTGTAGAGGGAGATTGGTTCTTTAATCTTAATTTGTGATCAATAGGTACTAGAATACTACATCTAACTACTGGATACTGTATTATTAATATATGGCTCTCTTTTATACCTCTGTATCTTTCTGTCTTGTTCTTCTTTATAGTGTTAAATATTAAACGGGGCTAGGTTGTCTCGAGTATAAATAATATTCAGTATCCTGATGTAGTATTTTATAGCTTCTTGTAGCGTTGGTTTCTGGCCTGGATATTCTAATAATAGCTTGCTCTACCGCGCAATTAATCCATGAACATGAGTAGAAAAACGAGCCTGGAAAATCATCTTCTTGCGGTTATAAAATTGTCAAGAATGTATCTTTATTATTACTCGAGTTTGGCACGATAAACAGGAAACCCTAGGCTTATATTTTATCTACATTCCATATGGCATGATCAAAATGGATGATGAAGCATTTTCATTTCCTTGGGGAGTTTTCTCTACACCGTCCTGCAAACATTCCTTGATACTTAACCTTGTCGGTTGAGAGTGGTGGCGGAGGGTAGCGATCAAGGAGTGCCAGGAATTCCCTTCGCCGACCACATTAATCGATTCGAGCGATGCTATCCGTAAGGCGCTTTGATGGTTTTGGAAAAGCATCGCTAGACTCTCCTCAGTGCAGTCATTGGTGGAAAGGGTCAGATTCTGGAGATGTTGCAGATAAAGAGCTCTGCTAATCTCATCGAAACACTCCGATTCGGCGAAAGGATGAAATGTGAGCGTGAGTACTGCGAGATTTGATCAAATGCTGGATTGCGGTCTTGTATAATAAAGCGAAGCTTCGGTTCCTAGAAATAAGAGATATTCACACAAAGCCCATTATAGGCACGCACTGTATTTCAATTTTGGATCCTCTCCTATAATCTAGCAAGGATTCGTTAAAAAATATATATATAATTAGACCAAATGCTGACTTTGTTGACAAAAAGTACTAGTGTTGGTCCCGTGAGAGTCGTGACCGACCCACCGTCCGGGTTGTAGCCTTCCGAACGGTAGCCTGGGTTTACTCTTCCACCACCTGGGACTCTTGTCAGTTCAGTCTCAATTCCCTCTATTTAACATGTGTAGCGACCAGTATTGGGGGTCTGTGACTCTGATGGAACGAGTGACAAACATTAACCATGTTCAATAGCAAACACAAAGCTGCAGTTCGAGACACAAGGGTGCGAGCCGTTATCGCATGCGAGTATTGCCGCCAGAAAAAGGTCGGTCAATGTATATGATCCCCCAAGTTCGCCATCATACATCGCATAATCTAGCCATGCTTAACTTCGAGTACGACAGCTCAAATGCAGTAACGATCGACCAACCTGCCAGCAATGCCAGGCCCGCGGAAGAGATTGTACTTATGCGGAAACCCTTAAACTCCCACGGTAAGCCACTAGAGTGCTCTGGGTTTTCCAACGAAACACCCAACCTAACGCGGGAAATAGGCCATCCAGGGCGCGCATGTCCCGTTTGGAGGAAGAAAACAGACGCCTCAAAGATTCACTAGCCAAGGTCGAGCAGCAGTTGAAGTCCCAGCGAGCTGACGAAACGCATGAAACGCAGCAACTAACGGTGCCTGTATCCCAGTCACACCAGCTGGGGGCAGTGCCTACGCCAGTGTCATGGGATGCATCGAGAAGCAGAAGCAGAAAAGAGAGTGTGGCTCCCCATAACTTGAGTCATCCGTCATTAGATCCCCAGCCCTCCAGCCAGATTGACACGGTTGCGCAATCGCATGGACCGACAAGTGCGGTTACAGACGAAATCACTTCAAACCTCGGCATGATGGCTAGAGGGCGTCCACACCATATCGAGGAACCGGAGGCCCTCCGAAATGCCTTGTTTGCAAACTCAGCCAGGCTAAGTACGTTTTCATACCCAGATGCAGCCGACAGATGGTCTAACACAACTTGACGTGTAGGTCAGTTGGAGAAAATCCACTTCAGTTCTGGCCAGTATGATTTCGATGGGGTGGACCCTCAGGTCGCAATGCGTCTCCTGTCATTGTACTGGGACCGCCAGCTCGATGTCGGCGCAGTTGTTTATAGGCCCGTCTTCATGAGAGACATGACCTGCAATGGACCATACTTCTCTAAACTACTTCTAAATGCCATATATTTTACCGCCTCAAAACACTGTGGCCTCGAGGAAGTTTTCGATGATCGAAGTAATGCGCTGACAGCAGGTCGAAGATTTCGGCGACGAATCATGGAACTGATCGGGAATCATATCACCACCAGCGAAATAGCTACAGTGCAAGCTCTTCTTTTACTCTCTCATGCTTTATTCAACTGGTGTGATGAGAAAAGTCTGTCGTGGCTTTACTCTGGCATGGCTTTCAATATGATCACAGATTTAGGCATACACGCCCGCCATAGCACTGACTTAAGAGTCGGTAGGCTGGCCCCCGAAGATATCGAAGCTAGGCAGAGAGTATTCTGGGGTGCTTACAGTAAGGAAGGTCCTGTGCTATGTTTCACTGAACCCTACTAAATCCATACCGGTAATGTCAGTCATAGACAAGTTCTTGTCATTATATCAAGGACGGTGCATTCGTTTGCGAGATGCTGACACAAGCTTACCTCTACGGTTCCTCGATGAGTATGAAGAGTATGAGATATTGCACGCATCATCCTATGCGAGTGCCAGTAGAATTTCTGATCCCCCTGCCCATCACATCTCAATCCTGAAAGGTTACTGCTCTCTTTCCATCATTATGTCTGGCATCCTGGACACTCTATACGCAGAGCGCAGCACTACCAATGACCCAACCATCCTCCTTGATGCCTCATCATCCCTATATCACCGGCTCCAGAGTTGGTTCAAGGCTCTCCCACCCATCCTGACGACCCCATTGGTGCAGATGCCTGGCAGAATTGCGTCGCCACATATCCTTTCGTTGAGGTGAATACATAGACCTGCAGCCCAAAAGGTTCAACTTTCACTTTGCTTACTTCACGCAGGGCATTATACCATACACTGGAAATCCTTCTTCACCGTCCATTTGTGTCTGATGGGCATTTGCGCGGTGTGTCATTGTCAGCCGCGTCAGTAGCATTCAACACGTGTGCCTCTGCAGCTGTTTCAATAGATCACATCCTCGTCTGCTACGGAAGAACATTTTCGATGAGATTTGCGCCCTACATTCTATCATACGCAGCGTACGTAAGCGCCACAATTCATGCCAGGGTAGCTACACAGAGCGCCCCAGGCTCCCAAGCCCATGCTTCGCTCCGGAGGTGTGTTTCGACGCTTAAAGAGCACCAGGAATCATCGCTTGGACCAAAGAAAGCTCTGGAGGTAATTCAGAATCTTATCAAAAGCGTCGGGATTAATATAAACGACAACTACACGACTGCCTCGCCCAGTAATATGACCACAGAAGACTCTACAACTATTCCAGAAACATACGATATTTACCGAGACTCCTTTAGGCGCAACATAGGCTCCAGTGCAGATCCGTCCCAAATCTGTACTCCGAATGAGGGATCTCTACTACCTCCGGAGACATTTGAGTACGACATGGACTGCATCTTCCAAACCTTCGATATACCCCATGGGAGCGTTATACATCCTGGACACAATTCCCCGCCCCAAGATGATTCAGACGGGATCTGGGAACCCAGTACGCTAGATACGATGCATGTCCTGTTTCCCTTGGATCCTTTATACGGGCTGGAAAATATCCCTAGCTTTCTTTAAGCACAGCAATTATATCAATCCGTATCATTCTATAGAGTTGATTATTAGATATCGATAATGTGTCAACAACAACAACGTAATATGATGCCAGGGGATTATATGTGACATGGCCCCATGGCTCCTTACTAGAGGCATTGAAGTAATACGGGATGGGTGGTCAGGCTGAGCCAAAATGTCACTCCCCCAATTCTCTCCGAGCCATCGACTGGGGGGTTCAGTTGTATCCCTTGGCTTTCATTGTGGTAAAAGCCTCTTCTAACGCATCTCGAGCGTTCAAAATGGTGTAGCCATAGCCTGCCAATGTCTTGACCAACTTGGATGCATCCAGCTTTGCGTTTGTGCGGGGTGCTTTTAACACTTGTCTCTGTTCCTCTAAGCTGAAATTTGTCCAGCTAAGGGACGGCCGAATGTATTTCTTGGTCAGCTCCATGACCTCGTTATGGGTAAATGTCCCCGGATTTATCTAACATTCATCAATGCTATGCTTACTTTTCGATAGCTGCCAAGAGTGACTCACAAAGTTATATATGCCAGTTTCGCGGTGCTTTGATAGAAGGATTGCCGCTGGCATCATATTCGTCATGATGGTGCCGGACTTGAAGCAGTGAGCTTCTCTCTACACTGGACCCTACCAGTTGACTCTCACTCACATTAGGAATGTTGACAATCTTCTCATATCTTAGGAGTCTCGTGGTGAAATTCATCGGATGAAGATCAGCGGCCAGCGGATTGCGAAGACGGAGGATCAAAACGTTCGGGTAACTCTTGATTGCCTACACCGGGACGAGTTAGACACTTTCGCCAGAAAAAAAGAACGGAAAGGGGCGCGCAACCTGCTCCGACACAAGCTTCGAATAGGAGTAAAAGGAAGCCCCATAGTTCGGCGGCTCTTCCTCCGTAAAGCCTGAGCCATCTAAAGGATGGGCTTTGTCTTGATCGTAAATGCAGGCGGAAGCAAAATGAGTAATATGAACACCTCGCAGAAAACAACAATCAATGAGATTAGCAGCGCCTATCACATTCGACCGAATTACCACATCTTTGTGGTCCTCACACCAATCGATGTTAGGGAAGCCTCGTACACCGGCGGTGTTGATCACACGGGTGGGCTGGACGCGGTCGAGCTCACTGCATTGATGTTAAATGACGTGATACTGCTGACCGGGGAAGATGCTCTCGATCCATGTAATTTACCTCAGAACTGCCTCGCGATTTTCAATTCGCACCGGTGAGACCTCGTAATAGTCTCCATCCTTTAACAACTCTCCTTGGACGAGACCAGATATCCACCCGTTGCCTATATGGTCCATGTCAATGCAAACGGTTGCAACTATGGCCCTGTGTGGGTGGTTCTATTTGGTGATGTACGTACCAAATATCAGAAATCTCTCGTTAGAAGACGAGCTGGCCATTTCGATAATAGGATCAGTGGGTTTAACTCCCTCAAGCTCTACGCTGAATAACAGGAGCGAGCCGAATCACTGCGCAGCGAAGCAAGCAGTATAAATGTAAAGAATACCCGGAGTCCGCCGGAGTCGAGGAGGCGACGGTTGATTTCGGAGTCAGCAGGGTGTCTCAGACGCATCCCTGTTACTTAAGTGACCCATTTATGTTGGTACTTTTGAGAACCTAACTTAGTGTCGCATCAGATAACCCCCAAAGCTGGGCCAACAACATGCGAGACCGGGTTGACTCTGGTTCACTACAGATATACGAACCAAAGCTGCGGTATGATTTGAATGGAATTCTATCCACTGAGAATCTACTACAATGAAATATTCCCCAGAGCTCGCTACATAGAACATGTATTCCGACAGAAAAACTGGGCTATACTAACAACTTTAGACAGGCCCATCAATTTATATCTATCCCCACTTCTTCGATGCATTAGAACGTCTAATAGGCCACACTAGCTCCGCTTCCGTTGTGTGTCGCGTACTTGCTCCAACTTCGGATCGTCGGCCCATAGCGATAGAACATGTATGGCACAAGAGTCATCAACGAGCTGATACATGCGAGAATCGTCAAGGTATAATGCACCCCCATGTTGCGGTAGAACGGAATCCCAACCACCGTCATTCCGCCCGCCACATAGTAGCGCGACACAGTCATAAACGATAAGGCCGATGCGGCATAGATGTCGTAAACATCGATCACGTACATGTAGGAGCTGATGAAGACCAGAATGGTGCCATAGCCGACAAATGTGGATGCAACTATCGGTGACCAGATGGATATATGCGGCTAGATATTGCCCATCGCGTTAGCCAATTCTTTTTGAGAGTATATATACCATCAAAATCAAGATAAGAACGACCGGGGTTCCTTACAAAGTCGGTCCAGCCCATCCAGAGCAGGCCAATAGGGATAGCAGGCGCACCCCACATGGCGAACCACAATCGGTTCTCGGGACGTGTATGTGCGCTATCCTGGATAGCCTCTGCCTGGCGGAACTCGATTTTAGTCCACCGATAAATCACCGGCACGAGACATGCCGCGGCCATCATACCAACGAACATGGCCACCCAGATGATGTTGACGATCCCCTGAGACAATCCGTGAACCTCGCCAAAGATGTATTCATAGCCATCAAAAAAGGTAAAGATTATAATGTAGATCACCGTCATATACAAGGAAATCAAGATGACGATGGGCTCCCGGACAGTCAGGAGGAACTCCCGCTTCAACGCATCATAAATACGAGCGAAGGCCCCGACCTCTGCATGGCTGAGATCCATTTCCGAGACGAACCGGCTGTCCCCCGTGGCTCTGCGGAAATGATACGCCTTCCATTTCAAAAGGAGCGGAGCATAGGTCTCTGGTTGCAGCAGGAGCACGATGGCCAGAACGGCGCCCGACATGACCAGGATGATCCAATTCGCCCAGCGCCATCCCAGGCTGCTTGAACCCATGTATGAAGAGATCACGGGTGCGAGGATCGGCCCCGAAAATGAAAAAATGGCATAGAACGGGAACGCGAGGGTCTTCTCGAGCGGGCTCCATAGATCTGCGATGGTACCCCCGGCACAGGTCAGAGGCGGAGAGCCGAAGACACCGGATAGAAAGCGAAAAATGAGCTCCGCTCTATAGTTTGGAGCAAGGGCAGAAGCCATCACAAAGAGCATGAAAATGACTAGCGAGCCGAGGTAGACCATATTGCGGCCGAAGATCTCGGACAGGGGCCCCGAAAAGAGGGCTCCGGTTGCAAAGCCGAAGAGGTACATGCCTTGAGATAGTCAGTCTGAGGTTTCTTGCCCTCCAGGTCGTCTGACAGATGGATGTAACCTACCCGTCACCAGCGAACCTGCAACCTTGCTCACATGGAACTCCTCGCTGCTCTGGGGGAGTACGGCAGCGGTTATGGACGAAGCCGCTCCTACGGCAAACGATAGCATAGAGACCAGCAAAGTCGCTATCATGCGATTGACGAGGCTGAAGTTGCGTGGGCTCAGAGCATCATGTTTTCCTTCCCAATCCACCACAAAGAATCGTTTTGGTTGAGCCCCAGTGGCACCCGAGAATACCTTGACTTGGATACCTCGCAAGGACTCGATGCTATGCGGGCCATTCTCCCCGGGTGCCTTCTCTGAGTCCTCGGGGCGCTTTTGGTCTGTCTCTGCGCTGAGTGAATAAGACGTTGGTGTTTCAGACCCATCGGACGGGGCAGCTTGCATCTTGAGGGAGCTGGTTTCGAGCTGTCTATGGACGGCATGTCGCAGCCGCCGGTACTGGAGATAGGATTGCATATTCAATGGGATCAGGAAGACCAATATGAGCCAGAAGACGAGGAAAGTTTCTCACGCCCCAGGAACCCGGAAAGATCGAATAAAAGGCTATACATCGACAATTCTTCACCCCGGCAGAGAAGCCATCCCCCGTTAAATGGCTATCCGAACCGCTCCATTATACATCATCAGGGAACGGGAAATGTTAGAGCGGTCCGGCTCATATCATCCCGGGAATCCAATGGCACATACTCCAGTCATCGTAGCCCACCCAGTATACCCCCAGCATTTTCTTTAGGTCAGAAAGTTCCCGAAATCCTCTAGACAACGTGCTTTCATCCGGGTGGGATTGGGAAATTATGCACCAGTTCCCGGCCAACTTACAGTCACATGACAAAAGTCTACGTAATTCCGCGCCGCGCGACGCGCGACCCAATATTATACCTCATCTTTTTAATCACCTAAGTCATGCCTCGCACACCTTTACGGCCTACTAGTTCTAATAAAACTAGTAGACAGGAATTAGAACCATTTCAACGTGGAATTATAGTTGGTCGATATCTTGCAGGCCAGAAAAAGGCTGATATTCAACGCGCAATGAATTTGCCTTATACAACAATTCAAACTACTATTGAAATATATCAGACCTCTACGACTGGGACTAGCTCTCCTCGCTCCGGACGGCCAGAGATCCTTTCTGATACCGATAAGCGATATATTCTTCTACAAATTAAGCGGGATCCCTTTATAAAAACA